>OU343222.1:266190098-266299588 GCA_910596185.1 Chrysanthemum makinoi
TTAAAAACCATTGTTAATAAAATCTAGTAAAAACGGTAGATTAACATACGTTGACCACAAACATTTTCTTTTATTAACTTGTCATTTCTATAAGTTCAACTATACGTAGCATGAATATGAGTTTGATTTTTCACTCACTAAGCGTCTACACTCGAACATCTCTCTCGAACCCAACCTTTGACAATCATGTCCGTGGGTTCAATAATCACGAAAACCGTCACTTCCACGAAGGAAGCGTATTGTGACACCTCTCTACAATTCGAAGAAGGTATCAATACCTCCTTCGAGCCATAGGACTAGAATGTCTTCTTGAAATGAGCGAGAGATATGTCCAAGGTTCATAATGGAATTCTTCCATCAAGTCGAACTTCGTTCGTAGCGAGGATAAACTCTCTATCTTTGGTTTTATATCAAAAACCAAAGTTAAACTCAACCCTTGGGCATTTTGCTCACATCCTTCGGATTCCAAATCATGGACAATGTGCCTTCACCGAAGATTGGTCTCTTGATTCTCTCTTCAACTTTAATGAAGAAAATAGTCCATATTGTTCACACATACCCTCTCAGGAAGATTTAAATCGCATAATATGCAAACCTCGACCATATTACTCCGATCCAAACATTATCTTTACAAGGGATATCAGAGAAGAGTACAAGCCTCTTGCACTCATCCTACGTGAAAATGTTTGGAGTCTTAGGAAAATCGAATCCTTCAGCTTGTTGTGCACATGTTTATCTTGTTTGCTAACACAACAACCATACAATCTCGCCTACTTCTTACATGGCGAATTGAAAATCTTCAAGGCTCCAAGAATAAACTCATCCCTTATGGAATGTTCTTGACACACCTCTATCATAATGTTATGCACTTCCATCCTCAATTTCAAAGTCCGTTGTGCGTACTTGTGAACAAGATGATGGAACCGCTAAACATATCTCTCATGAAGACTTTCTTCATTCTTGATTCCACCAACACTCATCAATCACATAATGATCCTCCTAGTGAAAACACTCAAAGAAACCAATAGTATTCCAAAATAGGATCAAATCTCTTGTACTCGTGCTTTATCAATGTAATCTAATTTTCTTCATGAAATAAAACATTTTACATTTGATATCTTAGTTTTAGAACTCCTTTAAACTAATCTTGGAATATAATGCATTGTCAAGATCATTTCATACCTTTAGTAAAGGTTACAACTGAGAGATGGTAGGATCCCAAAAGTTACACTAGGCGGATCCCTACTCTTAGAACGTGGGATCCGTCGAGCAGAAAATGCAATTACAAGCATTGTATTTCAAACGCATTCTTAGAACACCTCACACTAAGCTAAACATAGTGTCTTAAGGCAAATTAAGTCCTTATCAAGATAGGTTAATCTTTCCCATTCATACATAAATCACCAAGGTCACACTCTAAGCGCTTGTAGATCTATCGTCTCGTTTTAATCCATTACTCTTCCGCTCTTAAACTCACACCTCATTTTCTACTTGATCCCTCACATCTAGTCTTAGAAATCTTTCAATTATGGCAAAATTGATCATAAATCATCTTCACCTCCAAGTTGATCAAAGTTGATCAAAATCTAGTTTTCTCATCTCAAAGCTTCTAGGATATTTTCCAATACACTATCCTAAGACACAACCTGATCTCTAGGATCATTTAGCTTCAATTGACACTCTAAATCTTTAGTGTCATCCTTGGTCATCCATTGGTACTCTTGAAAGTTCCAAATCCTTCCATAAATGACAATCATTAGCTACATCATTCATTACTTTCAAGTACTCAAGCATCCCTTCATTTAAAACACTTGGGAGGACTGAAACACTCAAGATGATATAGGTCTTAGATCTTAGAAACATCATTTCCACTCTTTCATAACTCTTGAGAGAGAGCGGATCCTAGGATTAGCCTAGGCGGATCCCTCGAGGAGGAACAGTGGGATCCGGATGTGATATAGTCAAATCTTGCTAAAACAATCATTTCAACTCATCTTCCTAACTCAAACACTCCATCTCATCTTAAATGAGTTCCTAGATCAGAACAACCTCTGAAGTTGACTCTTGTGCATGTCAATCATCACATTTCAATGAATCCTAGTGGCTTAAAGCTTAAATGCACTTGCCAAATCTCTTGGTTTATAAACCACCTTGTTAGGACCTCCATAGTCATCACTTTCATCTTAAACTTTAGGTCTTGCAACCTCTTGAAATCATCCCATCATGAGGAAAATCCCAAGTAGTAACTTATCACAAAAAGAACCACCCATGAAAAGAGCTCGTGTTATACACGAAATTTCTTCAACCGAATCATCTCCCATCAAACCAACAAATGATAGAATTCTTCATCATCCAATCAAACCAATTCCTAAAAGGATAGTACCCACAAAACTACCTATGCCAAACACCACCATACCTCTTAGGCCAAACAATATCATCTCCACTAAACCATCACCATTGGTTCCTAGAGCTATTTCATTTACATCCCCACTATCATCACCACACCTCTACAATTTAGAGGACTTGCCTACTAGGCCGTCTCATCGCTTCATTGAAAACATTCTCCTCATTAGGAGGAATAATGGTTCAAAATCAAGGTGTTGAGTCAACACTTTCTCGACTTCCTTCTCGGCATTTTCATCATATAATCCTATTTGGATTATGACAAATCATCAAAGTCAACCACCGACCATATGGAAGTTGACACTTCTCTACCACCACCATCATTCTTGGTTGAGTCATTCTCAAATGCACCTCCACCAATCCCTCCATCGTTTGAAGCTCCACAAGCCGCTTCACTTGATCCTTCGAATCAAGCCATTTCATTTCATCCACCACCACTACCTAGCCATGACAAAGATTGCTATCATTGTCAACATGTTGAAAGTTTGATACATGAAGTACGAGAAGACCAACGTTTCATGTTCTATCATCTCCTCGAACGTTTCAACGAGATTAAACCTAAACAAAACTTGAGCTAGAAGATTATAGTGGTGTCTTAGCATCAAGCGTTAGGGGATCTAGAAATTCCTAGTCATGTATTGTCTATTTTCTTATTTTTAGAGTCATGTATATCATAACTCTTGTTTTATTAAATGGAATTACATGCTACTTGCTATATTTTTGAGTATGTGAGTATACTATATAATCCATATCTATTTTTAGTATTAACATTTCTTGTTATACCAATCTTCTTGACTTTATTCATCGGCCAGACGGATCCCTCAGATTTGCCTGAGCGGATCCTACTAGGAGAACAGCGGGATCCGTGAAGACAGCTTTCTTTCTACTAACTTGAATCACATTTGCGAGAAATTGTGAATTATACTTGATTTCTAACCTTTGTTTTGTAGTTATTCAATTTACATATGAAGACTTTGACATCCTAAAGCTAGGGAGCTTTATGTCAAAGCAATACATTGCAAATTACTTGCAATATTAGGTTTACATTTTGTGTGACATCCTTTGCAATAATAAAGGGGAGCACATTCGTCTCGTTAGGCGATATCTTTTGCAAACTTATTTGCAAACTAACTAGATTAGTATCATTTACTTGACGCCTTTACATAGGGATGGACTTCGTCAAGGGGAGTTAAGGCAGTACCATTCCGTCACTTGCTCTCTTTTACATTTTTACATTTTTTCTTATAAAAATTGTGTTAGTTTCTTTTAACACTTTTTGTTTTGACAAAAGGGGAGAAAGAAAGTAAAAACTACAAATTCAAATTTTTACAATTTTATTTTTCCTTAAAATAATTTTATGTTTTGTCATCAACAAAAAAGGGAGATTGTTAATACAAATAAGCCGTAAAAGCGTTTATTTATATTTTACGATCTTCTAATGTTTTATCGATAACAAAAGTAAAATCATTATGAAAACAAATAAATCGTAAATAGTTTGAGTTAATAGTTTTCTAACACAATTAATTTTCAATAAAACACTAAAACAAGTATAAGTGATTTTATGATTTAGATACATATGTACAACAACTAGTGTTTACATGTTGGGTTAAACATATACTTAAGTATACTAAAATGGGTAAAAACTAAGTGTATGCTAAAATGGGTAAATACAAGTATATACTAAATGGGTAAAATACTAGCAAATGGTTTTGACCCAACCCATGGTTTTATATATACCACTTAACCAAGTTCATTGTATCTAGAAAGAAAACCATGGATCAACCTATGACCCATGACCCATAACCAAAAATACCCATGGGCAAAGAGGCGGACCGGATCCCTAGCTTTGTGCTAGCCGGATCCCTTGTGGTAGGGATCCGTGGGATCTGAGGAACAGTAGAGGTTTTTCCTCTATAAATAGTGAGCCATTTCTTCATTGTTTCTCACCCCCGTTAAATATACTTTCTCCACAGTTAAATCTCACTAACCTTAGATCCAAGAGATCTATGTTTGTAGTTTTGTTTTTGTGTGAACTTTTAGGTTCCTCTGAAGGCAAGATCACCACCTTTGAAGTCGAGCAAGCTCAAGTCCATGAGTTGCCATGCTTCCTCATCATCAAGGCTACTGAAGTCTTCTTGTTGATGATTCCATTCTTTCTTCAAAGAAGTGTAGTGTTGAAGACATTAGTGAAAGATGTCTTAAGAGTCAAGACGAAGATATTAGTGAAGGGTATCTATCGTCTATAGGATAAAGCACTTGTGGTAGGTGCTTGGAAGTCAAGACTAAGAAGCATTAGTGAAGGTGCTTAGAAGTGAAGACACAAGACATTAGTGAAAGGTGTCTTGTAGATCTAGTCAAAGGCATTAGTGAAAGGTGCCTTAGATGTACATTCGATATGGTGTGTTTCGATGTACAAGATAGACTAGTTTTAGATCTAAGGATATTGATATCCTTGATGATGTTAAAAGGTAGATCTCCTTTGGGATTAGTCGTTGGTGTAGTGTGGTAGTAGTTCCTCCATTGCAATGGAACTAGGTGCTTAGCCTAGTACCTAATAAAGGGTAGGCGACGTTGTGAAGGTGTAGTTCACCTAAGGTGTAAAAGAACTAGGTACTTAGCCTAGTACCTTATAAAGGGCAGGCGAAGTTGTGAAGGTGTAGTTCACCTAAGGTGTGTAAGAACTAGGTACTTAGCCTAGTACCTTATAAAGGGTAGGCGACGTTGTGTAGGCGTGGTTCGCCTTGGTGTGAAAGAACTCGGTATTTAGCTTTGTACCGGAAAAAGGTTAAGCGACGTTGTGAAGGCTTCTCCGCCATAAGGAGGCTGGTGTAGTGATTACGAACTCTCGAGTAGGTGACTCGGGGAGTGGAGTAGGGCAAGGAAGGTGACCTGGTAGCCGAACAACTATAAATACTTGCGTTGTGGTTTTGTGTTTCTTACTCTAATCTTTTCATTACTTACCTTTATATGCTTGTTTATCAACATCCAACACACACATCCAAATAGATTGACATAAGTAGATCTAAATAGATTAAAAGGAAGTTTTAATTGGTAAAACTATTCAACCTCCCCTTCTAGTTTTCCACAATCCATGCAACATTTGAGGCAGTTCTGAGGTATTCAATGGTCTCAATTCTTCGAACTTAACAAAATTTCTCCTCCGGACCTAGGTGGTAGCGAGTGAATTCGTATTTTTCAACTATAATTGGGGTGGTCTTTTGTAGGGTATCCCCAGGAGCTTGCACCTTCTTTGCTCGTAAGCTTAGTCATCGGGATCGATGAACTCCTCATTTCCTTGCAACTCAAGGTAATCTAGCATCCCTTCGATATCATCGTCATCGAAGCATTGCCTTGAACCATTCTTCATGGCGATTTTTCACTAGAACGGCTTGCATTTTCTTTATTCACGCACCCACTCTATGTCATCGTCAATTGTTATTTTACTCGTGTTTTCGATACTTTTGTCGTTTGAATTTTCTTGATCCATATTCCTTCCAAATCTTATCTTTTTGTTAATCGTCCACATTCCATACTTAATTTTTACCCAACTATCGAACCCTAGGTTGTCTATCCATGGTAAACTTGTTCTCTCCTCATCATTGGTTGAGGACCAAAAGAATTCATCTTTCCTAATCTTTGAGTTGCTTCCACCATCACACACATATCGTCATCCGGGTTGCATGAAGCCAAGAATTTCCCGGGGAGACTTTAATTTTTGGCACCGGTGGCTGCGTAGTTCATTGTTGTTAGTTTCACTTAAATGCTCATCCGTCGCGATATATCTTTATTAGTCTCTTCTTTTTGAATGTGCTCAGCGTAATCAATTTTAGCTTCATAAGAAGATTTGGATTGATCTTGGCATTCCCAAATTGAATTGCGTACCAATCTTTAAAAGCCAAATTCTTAGAATTTTATGCCATGTCTTTCACGCTCATGAGGGCATGTCCATTCTTCCTTTCTTTCATTTTTTCCTCCATTGCAATACTTTGTGGAAGGGGCTGCATGTAAGCCATGCTCTTGTGGTTTCATTGTCATGTGTACGAAGTACACTGATGGTGATAAGTGGCTCTTCTTCATCTTCGAGGGAGAGTTCCTTGATTTTTACGACGCGTCAAAGTCGAGGAATTTTCAGCTATGTATCCCAGTTACGCGTAACTGAGATTGATTGCGTAATTCATTAGAGTCATTTTCCTAAGTATTCTTCACAACTCCGTTGTCCATCAAACGAGGTTCGCGGTAACTCATTAGGTATGTTACCGTAACTTCAAACTGATTGACAAATTGCGTCCCTTAAACTTGTATCTGGCTTGAACCTTGAGTTATCATCCGAGAAAATTACCTTACATTCCATAGCGGTTTAGATCCTTGGGTTTATCGTTATTCCTCCTTACTTTTTCAGGAGTTTTATCACCATGGATTCAAGGATTTTTCGAGTTGAGTCGTGTTTGGAAATGTTTCTATCGGTGTTTTCTGCGAATTCCTTCAACCATTCATCTTGCTCCTTTTGTCTTTGGGCTGGTTCTAGAAATTTATTAATTGTTTCTTCAAGGCGGGCTTTCTTTCTCCATAAGGTCTCTGTTGTAATTTCCACGATAACCATTAGTATTTCGATTGTCACCATAAAATGGTTGATTTTCTCCATACTTAGCTTCTTCAATATCCTCTTCGTCCATATGAGGACAATTTTTAAGTAGATGTCCTCCTCACATCTTTCACACCCGACTTGGATGGCATGAGCGGTTTCTCGACATTACGCATATCTCGTGAGGCTTTCAATTTTACTTGTGATAAAACGCAATTCCGTCGAAACTTCAACCTTGGTTTCTTTTACTTCCACCGTCGTGCAATTTTTGAGAATGGTCTACATTTTTGAATGGCTTCAATTACGATAGTAGGAGTCATGTTGGAATAGGTCCTTGATAGTCCGACATCATCTTGTAGTTACATTTATTCCTTTGTAGAAAATATTGACCTTACTGTGGTTGTTAAGATCATTGGTAGGACACTTATAAAGAAGATCGTTGTATCTGTCCCAAGCTTGATCTGAGTTTAGGTCGTCTTCTTGTTTGAAATTGTGGATCTCCAAGAGTTGATTAGAAATCTTTGATGGTGGGCAATATCTTTGGATAAAGTGTTTCTTCTATAGCCCAAGTATTAAGCGCCGGCGGGAACAATCTTCGATCCATCTTACGGCTTGCTCGATTGAGAGTCATAGGAAGACCACGAGCATATGACATCATGAGACACGCCGGAATGTTGAAAAGGCTAGCGATGTATAGGACATTTTCAACGTGCTCATATGCGTCTTCCCTGTCTCGAGAAAAAGGGTTAGCGAAGCTCTCTCATAATCGGTCTTTAATCTCAAAATGAATATCGCTCCGATTTCGGTCTTATGAGACCCGACCTTGATCTGCTCTAGTCAACGCAAGTATTCCTCAAGTGAGTTCATCGTTGTTAACAACTTCCATGGTACCTGAAAACTTGAAATATGATCATGAGAAAAGTTTAAAAATGAAATGAAGGACTTAATATCAATCCTAATATAGCTCCCGGCGCGGCATAAAAACTTGATGCAGGTTTTCGCGACGGTCTTAATATTTATAGTGTCTCGCTATACCTAAGGTCTACCCTAATGCACTAACGGTGTACCGGTCGTGTGTAGTGTTGTAAGTGGTAAAGCGAGGTCTTCCCAAGCGATGTGTGTCGGATAATTACTAAGTCTAATTGTCACAGAATATTAATGGTTTTGATAGGGTTTTAATTAATTAAACTACTAATCACGAATATAAAAGCAAATAAATGGTATAAGGAAATCAATAGAGAATAGTGGTGCTAACCTAGTTAATCCTCCTAACTAGTTATGTCTACGTCTACCTACTTCCAATTACTTTAGGTGGGGTCAAATTAGAGAGGACAACATTTGGTCAATAATAAACCTATCGACAAACATGCCACCCACGGGGAGAAATCAGTACCGTCATAAGTCCTATTGTTCTGGTCCTCTAAGCGAGTAATTAAGTACCGCTAAATGCTAGATTCTAAATAGTGAGTGCCGGCCGTTAGGAACTTAGACACTACACCCCCAATTCTTAAGTTCATCCAAGCGATAGGTGATCAGTTGGTCAAATCGCACAAGTAGAAAGGGTCGTCGGTTGGTCATATCTTACCCTTCCGTGCGAGTCCGGCTCACCTAGGGTCGATTGGTCATATCTCCTAGGCAATGGCTTCTATCGCCATTCAAAACTATCGAACCGGTGACTACCAAAAGAACTATGCATGCATACACTTAGAAATAATTATGCGAGTAAGGTAAGCGTAAACAAAACAATTAAGGAATCATAACTAGGCTAGCACCAAAGGGTGCTTAACCGCTCATATTATCATGCAAATCAATTCAATATTCAAAGGATGCGAAACCATGAATTGAAAGTAAAGAAATAATAAGCGCTAAATCTTATCGTAATGGTGTGAGTTCTCCTTTGGAAGCACTCTGTATGCTTCCTACACCTCCCTTGAGCTTTTTCCCATGTTCTCATAGTGTTGTGTATGGAATGGGATGCTTTGAAATCTTTGGAAATCGTAGGGTATTTATAGGCGAATGCGGGTTACGGCGTAACCCATAGAGGAGATTCGCCGTAACCTTCTATTTCTCCATAAATGCACTAGATCGCTGGTGCAGCGTAACCAAAAAGTGGTTCACGCCGTAATCTTAAACAATTTACGTCGTAAGTGATCGGTAGTTTACAGCGTAAGTATTAGCGGCGTGGAACCTCTTTTGACCTAATGGAGTTCGTTAAGTAACCTTTGGGAAAATTCTTGCGTAACCTCTCGATAAGTTGGACTTACGGGTCCACTAATAGTTCACGGTAATGTGAGAGAGATGAGTTGCGGTAACTTCTTCAAAATAAGCATATTGTGATAAATCTTTAGTAATGTTTCCATTTCTGCGTCTCTTTAGCTCCAATGCGTAATTTACACGAAAGTGTAAAACAATGGAAAACAAGCGTAAATCCATATAAATGATATAAATAACGAGCATCAACGGGGGAAATTGACACTTAATATTCAGGACTATTTGATATTATGATTTCCTCCCCACATGTGCCAAACGATTTCAAATTTTCCATGCACATGTTGAGGGAGAGCATTTATTTTAAACCACAAAGAATTGAAACATCATTAATTTGTATCTAAGTGCAGATTCCTTCTAATATGTGCAAAACTCTTTCAAACCTCGAGGCACATATTGAGGGGGAGCAAATTTATGAAAACCTCATCCTTCCTTAATATGCTTTATCTTCTTGATTTGATCAAGGAAGTGATGTTGATATTTTTTAGAAAATGGTAATCAAAGAAGTTAATTCGTTCTCTTGCCTCCGTGTTACTTAAAATGATTTTCAAATACATGAGGCACATGATGAGAAGCTCTTTTCTAAAATTATCAAAAAAAAATTCAGGTACAAAAATTCTTTGATATTATATCACAAGTGTCTGGATTGATTTTCAAATGGTTTTCGATTGGTTCTAATGGCAGATGAACTATACCAAATAAACCGACCAAATTTACTTTATGTATGGTGATATAAGGATGATAAGGTTAGGTATTTGTTCCCATGATCCGCCAGAACCGGAAGGATCTACCCAGGGACAATCCACAAGTTAGTGTAGAAGTCCTTAGGTTTGATGAAAAAAAAGGAGAAAAGAGAGATATGGGAAGAGTGCGGTTTGAGGCTGAGCTAGTCTTTGGAATAAACCAACAAGGTTACGGTTATGAAGTCTTGGTAAGCACTGAAGGGGTTGAAGAATGAAAAAGAAATGAAATGAGAAAAGGGTTAAAAGAAATAGCCCTCCATTAATTCAACCTTAGAGGCAGAAACGGGTTCAATTCATATACTCTTTGGTGGTTACCAAGGTAACATCGATTGAAGACAAGGCGTCATGGACCTAGTGACGCCTTTGCTACAACTTCCCAAGCTACTCAAGTTCCTCTTAAAAGGACTTGTTTCATTCTCACGGGGAACCGACATAATCTATCGACTTTCTCTTAGAGTTTGTTGGTATTGAAGAAGGAGACCCTCTCCCTAGTCTCTCCGGCATAGGAAGCAAATGTGCACTGTTGAGTCTAGAGCCACGAGATTATTAAATAAATATCTTTAGGACACTGTCATTGAAGACTCTCTGTTTGACACAATGTGGAAAGAGAGATTTTATCTTATGAGTCCTACGCATTATCCTAGTGGTACTTCCAAAACATCTGAGTGATATGCAAACATATTCACAATGAAGATGGAAAGCCTTATAGAGCCAACATCAAACAAGCTTCTGGTGGGTGGCATGTGAGATCTATCCAATAGATTAACCATGTGACAACTGAATAGAAACAATGGGGCGAGTCATAATTATGATTCAATCTGGTTGAGGTTATGGATTGACGGATACCTTTGAAAAACCGGTCGTTGTGCTTAAAAAAATTATTTTCTTCGGCACACATCGTGTATATATATTTCAAAATAAAAGGTGTTTATGATTGATAATTGATTTTCATTAAAACCTTCGTTGTATTGCAAAACCAATTTCTATTGTGCGGTACTCGATTGTCTTTCAAATCTCTTTTCATCAATCAATGAATCTCAATTCGCTGGTTCACTCACTCCGTGTTGTCTTCTTTGAGACGTTTCGGTTTGAAAACGGCTAAACATTGCGAAAAACCTGTCAAAAATTCTTGAATTTTACGATCCTGAGCGGTACTTGTCTTGATCAGCGGAACCGTGGGCGTGTACCTCAATTCAACGAAAGTGATCAAAGACACCGTGCACTTTATTATACTTGCTGTATCTTGCGGGTATGCCCGGCGTTCTTGTTGTCAGAATGGCCTTGATCAATCCATACATGCTCACAACACATTCATTTCTAAAGAAATCATGATTAAGTGCGTCAATGACTCTGATATTTTCACTCCATAGCCACGCTCTGGCTGCCAAATATCATGAATCAGCGAAAGCTTCCGCTACTCCGATGAGAAGAAATCATGATCAGGAATGTGAGCATGTCGGGTCCATAGAGTCACAACATCACATAATACCAACACCACATAGGATGAGTGAAATTTATGATAGTGATGATCTCAACTGGCTCAAAGCGCATTATCACGTAGATCGGATAAAGACATCCATGGATCAACCAAACATGCAAAAATGAAGAATCGATGACTACGAGCTTCAGAGCAAAGAACTTTAACAAGAATCAAGAACAATTTTAATGTAATATCTTTTGTATTCAATGTATTTTTGAGGTGACCTCCCTTAGGGGAGATTGTTAGGATTTAGAAAATCCAGTCATTAAAGTGTCGGTCACCTCAAGTATATATGTAATCGTTAAGCTTCGTAGTCGTAGATTATTTAATGTTAAGTAGTATTTAGTTAAGTAACACCGTGATTGAGACGGTCTTGCTTCTTGTATGCACGATCCACACCCGTGGTGGTTTTATGTAAGAACTATAAATACTCTCTACCTCCCAAGGTATAGAGTTGGAGCTCATAATAATACTTTCATTTTCTCTCACTAAGTTCCCAAACCTCTAACTCTTTCTCTCTCTAAAACCTCTTGTATACGCCTCTTTGATAATTGGTTTAGTGTGTTTGTGAAATCCAATATGTTACAGACATATCACGAGTATACCTAATTTAGGTATTTGGGAAATTTATCGAACCTCGGCTAAATATATTCTAGTCACCTATATTTAACCTAGGGATAGTGGAACATAGTCTGACTAACTATGTTCGACTTAAAATTTTCAAATACTGAGAATAGTTGTACTAGCGTTCTGTTCAGATTAATTTCCTACTTAAATTTGATAAACCACTAGAATTCATTAAAAAGATCTAGAGACATTATAGTGTTTTACCACTAAGCGAGATCTTAATACTTAATTATACTACCTAATTTCATTCTTGAAAGTTTTCATTTATGATATAATCCTAACTACTATCTTGGAATAATCATCAAATCTTCTCTTCATTTCTTAGAAGTACTACCCTGTTTAGGTGTCAAGGATATCATTCTGCCATACAATTCACTTTTGATTTTAAAACAAACTTGACATCTCTACCTAAGAATAATGGTAGCGTCGCTCTGATCTTCTAATCGTCAATATATCACATCATTATCTGAACCCCATTATAAATCAGTATGTAAAACTTCACAGTATCACGTTTCTTTCAAACACTAGTAGATATAAACACTATACAATATAGCCTTCATCCCAAAACCACCTAAGACACGATCAACTTTGGAAATGGTTTGGATAACCACTTGCCACTATCAAGACTTTCCTACAAACTACTATTATCACATCATTATAAACGATTTCACATCAACAACATCTTATACCTTTAGATTATCGACTTAAGCCACCACCAAAAACATAAAATGGTACATAACACATTCTATGACCAGAAACTTGAAAGCATAAAATTTAGAATTAGTATACACCCTCATTTTCCTAGATACTTGACATCGAGTAACACACATTGAATTCGGACGAATTCCATTAAAATGGTGAGGCTGTAACAGCAGCATTTTAGGGTTACTTTTCATATTTTTGAAAAGTTACTATTCACTTTCACTATTCATCCTGTAAAATTTTTATTTCACATTCTCGTAAGTTAATTTATTTTAGTAATGACCTAAGAGTTTGACAATCGTTAGATCATCTTCGCAAAAGTTATTAAGAAAACATCGTCTTAAAAGTTTAGTTTGGTGAACACCATTTAAACATCCAGCGTAACGAAAATCAACTCGACAATTTTCCTCACATGATTAATTTTAGATTACTCATAATCAATTTGAGAATTTTTAAGATTTCATTTAAATGTTACTAATTAAACCCTGAGTCTGAGACGAGACTAAACTTCGTTTAAACAATTCTCGTGACCGATACTTAACCATTCACTTTCGTGTTTTCTAAGATATTTTGATACTTTTACATTTTTTGGAAGAGTCAAACATATTTCCCTCCTCCTTTGACCATAAAGAAATAAACCTTATGCGTTCTACATTTTTGCTTAAATCGCGTAACTTTTAAACAACATTATAAGCTGTTAAGTTATCCCTTATAACGAAAACCATTTTGACATCTCATATCACTTATAGACTAATTTTAGTCTACTTTAAATAAATTCACGGTCATTTCCATGAAATCTCGTTCTTTTATGATAAATTGCATTTTTCACGTATTTAGCTTACGTTTCGGTTTTAGCGGCGTTCTGCGACCCATTAAACTTATCACTCATTTTTATAATATAATAATGAGTATATTGATGAGTTTAATCATTCATATAAGTTTCATTTTTTATGATATACCGGTTTTACGTTTACGTGACTTAACTACAGTTAGCGATTAGGAACCAAAATCGCCGTAACCAAGATAATACCAATACTATCCACCTAAGTCATCTTATCTTCATATGGCCTACTTTAGGGGGGGGGGGGAGTCATCATTTTGGTGGCTTGATCCTAACCATGCTTCATTTAGATCATTACATATGTCCTAACTTAACCATGGTTAACATTTAACCCAATATATGGTGAACCAAACTTACCCTCCTATAAATAGCAAGTGAAAGACATCCTAAAAACCCTCATACACTTACTTGGGTCGTTCATATCATAAAACAATCATATCTTCCATAATTTGATCTATAAACTCCAAGTTTATGCTAAGAACTTTCAAGTAGTAAGTTACTACATCAAATATCTAGCAAGTTTAAGTGATCTTCTTGAGTTTAGATCCAATCAAGTCACTTAGAACTTCATCACCAATCCTTCAATATTACAAGGGTGCCAAGGTGTGGAAGTCTTGCTCAATACAAGGTCCTAAGTGTTCAATCAAAGTCCTATCCTCACTAGTTACTCCTTTCTTGATTGAAAGCAAAAAGTTGTAAGCAACTAATCACCACCATCATCTCATGTTTATTATTCATAATCTTGACAATTTCATACTATATATATAGTTACTATGTTGATCATGATGTACATATACTCAATCACATGTTTTAATTTACATATTGTCGTAAAAGTAACAAACTAGTAAACTAGTCACATTCTACACATTTGAAACCATTAAAACCAATCACATATTAACTTTATAACTTACAAACTATGTTAGAGAATACAAAAAGGTAAACATAGCAACTTGAATCACCCGAAACGGACAAACGATTCAAAAGATACGGCCAAAAGTTAAGCGAAACCAAAAGCATGGCTGCCTAACACAAGGTGTTAGCGGTGTCCGTTTTGAAAGTGGCACTTCGGTCCAAATCATCAAAAGTTAAAACATGAAAGTTGTCGAACGGCGTTTTCCTTCAACTATCTAAAAATCGGACCAAAACGGCCAAATAGGCCATTATCTTTCAAAAACTGAAACTGCCCTATATATAGTCTCACGACTATACTTTTATCACAACTAAAAGCAAACCAAGAAGCCTAATGGCCATAAGCCAAGACCACGGCCACGGCTAAGGTCAAAGCTGAGTCTCAAGACCATGGTAGTCAAGACCAAAGCCACTGCAAGGCCATGGCTAAAGCCTCAAGGCTTATTTACCCAAGACCGTTAACTAAGGTGTTAACCTTGGCAAATCAACACTAACACAAACCAAACGACATAACTTTATATACTTACATTATCAAATGATCATATTTATGAAATGACGATACTTGTGATAACCATTATGATTTCTTAATCATAACCAAACAACCTTGTAACTTGTGTTTACAAACTATATGACACTTATGATAAATAAACAAAACATATGTTTTATCTACTAAGTGCTACAATACTAGGGAGCTTCATGTGGCGGCTTCATTTGGAGTAGCGGATCGGACGAGTTCTTTGGATTTACAAATTAAAGTGTCCTAGCTCCTCGAACATTTACTACATGACCTCTGAATTATGATGGCCCGAACGGTAGTACGATATATATAAACTAAACATGTTTTCACAACTAGATCATTTCTTTAAACGGCATACACAAATACCATGTACTACATTATGATCAATATAAAGACGTATATAGGCTTGTTATTTCTTTCGCATCATTATTTCAAACCTAAGTCGCAACATCCTATTCTAGGTTGCTCGTAGAAGTTCTCACGGCATATCCATCATTCTCATTATACAGTTGATATCATTTACTCTAAGGTGAGTTCATAGCCCCACTTTCTATTACTTAATTGTTTTACAAACCCTTTGGGGAAATACATGCTTTATTTTTAAACCGAACACATTGCTTTGAAACTATATGCTTATCTGAATGTATTATTTGAACTAAGTACCACTATTTCCAAACTTAAGTCCCTATTATCATGAACCGTTAATTACTTGCGAGTGAACGCGAATAATGTGGATAGATCTATCGGGATTGATGAATCCCGTTTGTTTGACCAAGTCCTGTAAACAAACGCACTCTATTTGAAGAACCATAGGTTAATTGGCAAATTACCTATTAGGGCCACTGTTTGACCAAGACCTGGCAAACTATTATATCATTTTCTATTGACAAGCTGTTAACGTTTTTGGTATCATGAGCTTAGTGCAATAATATCTGTTTTGTTTTCAACATTATAGGTGTATAACAACGTAACCCACACAAACATTATGTGTTCAACATTTAACAATAAACTCTATGAATTCACTCAACCTTTGTGTGGACAGTTTTAAGCATGTATGTCAGGTCCATATTGTACGAGGCTGGCACGGAGAAGCACGAATACTCAAGAAGGCTATAGATTTTATTATCATTCGAAAACCAATTTAATGTATTTTGTAAACCTTGAAACTACTGGGACCTCATTTTCGTTAACTCTGATATTTATATAAATAGAATGATAAATATTTTAAAACGACTCCATTAGAGTTCGTTTTACATTTATTATATTGTTGTGCCATGAAGTAACACCCAGTTTGAATTCCGCTGCGTATCACAAAATTGGGGGTGTTACAATGTCCTTCATCTTCTTCACATGGATTTGTGTGGCCTGATGCGTGTGCAAACGATTAATGGAAAAAGCTACATTTTGGTAATTGTTGATGACTACTCAAGATGGACTTGGGTTTATTTTCTTCGAAGTAAAGATCAAGCTCCTCAAATGATCATCACCTTTCTCACGAAAATTCAAGTTCAGCTCTGGAATACAATAAGACAAGTCAGAACAGACAAAGGAACTGAATTTGTGAATCAAACTTTTCATGAATACTATGAGAAAGTGGGAATTGAGCATCAAACATCAATTTCACAAACAAACAGGAAAAAATGGAGTTGTCGAAAAGGCGAAATGCGTTAGTGGAAGCAAGAACGATGTTAATCAATTCCAAACTTCCGGTTACTTATGGGCGAAAGTTGTGTGCTTGCATGCTACACTCAGAACCGTTCTATGATAACCAAACGCCACAACAAAATACCTTATGAGCTTATCCATAACAGAAAACCGAATATAAAACACTTTCACGTGTATTTGGTGCTCTCTGTTACCCAAATAATGATCGTGATGACTTTGGAAAGCTCAAGACCAAAGCTGACATTGGAGTCTTTGTTGGATACTGTGAAAACTCAAAGGGATATCAGATTTGGAATCCTCGTACAAGGGAGATTATGAAAACAATTCATGCTAATTTTGATGAGCTTATAGAAATGGCTTCTGAGAAAAATAGCTTGGAACCTGGACATAACCGTCTCAACTTCCCGCAAACCCAATCATCAGCTGATCAATCTTTTCAGATCACTCGTCATCAGATGGAAACACCGTTTGCTCCTTTGTTTAGTGATGACTTTGATCAACGTGCTCGAGATGTATCAAATGTTTCAACTGCTCAACCTGATAATAATCCTTTACCTGATACACCTGAAACCACAACAACCGTTGTTGATGCACCTCCGATTGAATCTACCACAATAGCCGAACAAACCGCTTCTAACGATGCTGATCCAGCTGATGATCCTCTTAATCAAGAAGTACCTGCACCAGCGGATTATGATGGAAATGCATTCTTTAACCCTTTCGCTAATGAAACTGCAAACTCAGATGTTGCTGAATCATCTACCAGCCATCGGAATACACCAAATATGCACAATGTATACCAACATCAACCCTCCACACGTCGTTGCACTAAAGATCATCCTCTTGTTAATATTATTGGAAACCCGAGATAAACGATCGTAACTAGACAACGCCGGTGACGGAGAACTGCGCATTTATGCACTCACCGTTTGTCATTACGAACAAAAACATTAAAGAGGCCATGACTTATGACAACTGGATTGAATCCATGCGAGAAGAACTGAACCATTTTAAACGCTAGAAGTATGGGAATTAGTTGAAAGACCAACAGGGGTCTACGTCATTGGTCTCAAATGGATTTGGAAAAACAAGTTAGATCTTGAGGGCGATTATCGAAATAAGTCACGCTGGTGGCTAAGGGTTATAGACAGGAAGAAGGGATTGAATTCAAAAAATCATTCGCACCGATAGCTAGACTTGAGGCTGTACGGATGTTTCTGGCATTCGCGGCTCACATAAACATCACGGTCTATCTGATGGATGTCAAAACTGCTTTTCTTAATGGTAAACTAGAGGAAACAGTATATGTTAGTCAGCCAGAAGGATTTGTTGATCCAGAGTTCCCTAATCACGTCCACAAACTGAAAAAGGATCTCTACGGTCTCAAACAAGCCCCTCAGGCGTGGTATGATTGGTTATCATCCTTTCTCCTTGAACATAATGTTATAAAAGGATCGTTCGACCCAACACTGTTTATTCAATATCACGAGGCATACATTTTAATTGTTCATATTTATGTGGATGACATCATTTTTGGTTCTACCCACAAAAAGAACTCAAACGCTTTTTTTAAGCTGATGAAAACAAATTTTGAAATGTCAATGATGGGTGAACTTACGTTCTTCCTAGGACTACAAGTTCATCAATCACCCCGTGGTATTTTCTAAGTCGGTCAACTATGCTCTTGAAATATTGAATAAACATGGAATGCAGAGTTGTAACACCTATGCAACACCAATGGCACATAAACAAGCGGATCTTGATTTACATGGGAAATTGGTTGACCCTACCAAATACTAAAGTATTATTAGGTATCTCATGTATCTACAGACCATTAGACACGACATAGTATTTGCGGTTTATCTTTTCTCCCGTTATCGGTCGCGACCAAGCGAGAAACACCTCTCGAGGCTAAAGAATCCTCCGATCGTCAAAGGAACCATTAATTTGGGGATACGGTATCCGAAGGATTATGGTTTTGAACTAATAGCTTTTTGAGGCCCGATCACATGAAGTTGCTTAGATTCACGAAAAGTACTTTAGGAGGTTTACAATTCCTTGGTGATAGCGGTGTCATGGTCGAAAACAAGATTGTACATCGTTGTCCTCAGCTGAAGCAGAATATGTAGCCATGTCTGCGTGTTGTGCTCAAGTCATTTGGATGAGAACACAACTCAAAGATTATGGTTACATATTTGTGAAATCGGTGTCTTTGTGACAACCGAAGTGCCATTGCAATCTCGTGCAACACCGTTAAACACTCGAAGTTAAAGCACATCGATCTTCGATATCATTTCATCAAAGAGCATGTTGAAAAGTCTTGTTGAATTATACTTTGTAGGTATTGAACACCAACTGGCGGATCTTCTCACTAAAGCCTTGCCTCGAATTTTTTGATTTGATTCACCGGATTTGTATGAGGTGTTTGACTCTAGAAGAACTAGACGAACTTTTAACACATTCTTGAAAACTTGATCAAACACCAAAACCTCTTTTGTAAATAAATTTTCAAACCCAAAATATAAAAATATAAAATTTGATAAAATCCAAAAATATTCTTCTATCTAATTTTGTTTCAAACATTGCAAGTACTAATCTTTTGTCAACACTTTGTTTCATCAAACCTTTCACCATTTTTCCCGAACAAGTGTTGAGGGGGAGAATGTAAATAATTTTCAGTTTAATAAAACCTTGTACTTGCATGTTACCAAAAATATGTTGTTTCTTCAGAAGTGGTGGATACGTTTCTTGTTAAATACTCTCCTCGGACTCAAATGTTTTTAATATTGTCCAAACCGTCAAGTTATCTCACACAAGCTAGCCACTTGTGAATGACTAACCGTAGAAACTTAAAAGCATTCGGACAAACCAATAATTGAGAGAAGTGTGTAGTATGTTGGGTAACTCAAACGTATTAGGTTTGAGCACCGAGATCGTTCCGAGCGAGGGTTGAATGGAATTTCCAACTCACGTCACGATTATCGGGATTTGAATAAGAGAAGGGGATAAAAGGTTGAATTCTAAACTACGGGATAAGGAAAGCATATAGGAATAAAGTCAAAGAGGAAAACCTAAGAATAAAGGTAAACTACTCAAATCTATACTAAAAGAAATCACGAGAATTTAAGCGAAGCGGGAATAACATGCAATTACGTCTATTCTAAATCCTAAAAATAACCTAAACTTAATTTTACTCAAAAAATGATATTAGAAAACTATTTAAGAATTAAAACTAATTTTTAGGAATTTTTCTGAATTTATTAGAATTAAATAAACTAACTTAAAACTTTAAAAATAAGACTAAATAACTAAAAATTATAAAAACAAAGGGGAAAATTATGAAACTAATTTTAAAAAATCTAAAATATCCTAAGAGAATTTTCAAAACTATTTTTTATTTTTTGAGTATTTTTCTATTTTCTACTAATTTAAAACTATTTAAATCTAATTTAAATTGTGAAAAATACCAAATAAAAGGGAAAAATATGGAAAAATATTTTTTGCTTTTATATTTTTCTTAAACTATGAAAATTGAAAAATTATTTTTGGAACTTTTCTTAATTATTTGCAATAAAAGCTATTTAAAAGGCTTAAAACTATTTTAATTAAGAAAAACACAAAACAGTGACTAAAATTATGAAAAACTCAGGAAAATTCTAAATTGTTATTCTAAAGCTATGAAAAATATAAAAACAAGGGCTTATGTGGATGAAAATGCAAGCTGATGTGCGCTTATTAATAAGCTATTTGAAATAAGCTAAATAACAAAATGAGCCACCAAACTTCTACAGGAACCAAGTTATACTTAAATAAGCTAAAATCAACTAATTACTTCTACTCTTAATCTCTAATAAGCAGTTTACCAATGATTTAAGCTAATTACTACTTAAGCAAATAAGCTACTTGGCCCCTACTTTAAGCCACTGCAAATGCTTATTCAATAAGCCAAAGTGAAAACCAACAGTGGATATCAGAGACCACCAACCGAGAGATACTATATCTAAAAGATCAGCTCATAAGGACTAGTAATGAAGAAGTTACAGATCAAAATCTAACTGACTATTAAGGGCAGTGTATATTGATCAGACAAAGCATTGAACTGGGACCTAGTTTAAGCTACTCTATAAGCTTAATTAATGAACTAATGCTAAAACCAGATATGTGGGTTTAAAGACCACCTAGCAACTACAAATGTGCCAAATATGAGACTCTAACTATTTGAAATGAGCACTGTGCGAGTGTCTGCAAGTTCTACAAAAGCTGATTTTGACATGAGTTTGACTTTTGAAAAACAGTTGTAAAGATTGACTTTCTTGAGATTAGAGATCAATTTTGGGTGATGAAGATGAAATATGTTGAAATGAAGCTTTATCAGGCTAGTTTATCCAATTCTTAACCCATATGAATTGATTTTGGTACTGTTTTCAACAGATTTGAGCATATAAGATTAGTTACTTATTATTTTGACTTTAGTGAAAACTGGTTGTAAACTTGTACGAAAATGATGATACTAGTGTTATTAGAGACTTAATGCAACACAAAGCTTAGACCAAGAAAACCTTAAACTCAGTTTTATTAAACAATCCAAACACCCCTTTATGATAGTAAATGCAATGTATTCTAGCCTAAAACACAATAACAGCCTATGCTAATCATCAAAACAGATTTAAAACTCTGAAATAGAGCTAATAAGACAGCAAATATCAGTACTAAAACAGATCTAATAGATATTATACTACCACTGTTTGATAAGCTAGAATATGAGATCAAGATTACACTTACAAGAAGTCCAGTCAGATTTCTAGCATTATAACAGTACCAACCCAATATCAAAACACCAAATCAACACCAACTCAAGCCAAATATCACCCCAACTCCATCTCTGAACCCAAACAGTAATACAGTTGACTTTCGTTGACTGAGAGCTTTTTTGAATGCAAATGATTTAAATGGAACAAGTAAACACAAATAAGCTCACAAAAGCTATAGACAGCTTATATGAGCTTATTTCAATCTTAAAAACAGTTTCTTAAACATCCAAATCTGAGAATGCAAGATAAAAAGGAAAACTTGGATTTTTATTGAAACTGAAACAAGAGTACAAATAACTTGAGATTACATAAAAACTTAAGAGGAAATAACTAAAATAAGAATACTGAAAACATAAACTTAATTAATAAAAAGGAAATAATGCACTACACTACACAAATTCTATTATGAGCTTAGGGTCCTTTATAGCCATCAAGAGGTCTTGGGATCCTTGGATGGAAGAGCCTAGAAGCAAATAGCAGCCACACAAATCCCATGAATCATCATATCCAATCAGAGAGCTACAATTCACCAGTTGATGTGTCATGTCCAATGGTAGAGCTTGGATTGGCCACGTGGCAACCTTATCTGACAAGTCAGAGGTTCTAGAAGATTGAAAGATCCTTAGTACGAGGTTGTGGGTGATTGGGTGTGGGTAAATGGTGGTGAAGCGGGTAAAAGGGTGGTAAAAGGTTCGTTTGGGAGAGGGGGATGAGTACTGTAGGGCGTATGGTTTGTTTATTATTAATCAAAATTGTTGACTGGGTAATTGGGTGCATGTGAGGGTATTGGATATTCGGGTTGGGGGTTTATTAATAAAGGTGGCCGGGTAATTGGTTTTGGTTTGGCTTTTGATATTTGGTTGGGCCAAGGATAGTGTTTGTTTATTTTGGGCTTAGGATGTGTTTAATGGACATTGGACTAATGGTGAACCAGGGTGTATAAACAAGGACCATTTATGTATTTTAAGCAAAAACCAAGAACCCAATATGACATTTTGTGAAAGGTTAGGGTGAATTTGGGATATTGGGAAAAGTGAGAGGTGAGGGTAATAAGGGTAAATATGGAAAAGTTAAAGGGTTGAAAGTGTAATTTAGGAAACTTGAGGGGTAATTTTGTGCACTTGATAAAGTGAAGGACCAATAGTGACAACTCTTCCATAATGCTCAGAAATCTGTATCTTGATCTTTGAAAACTTCAGAATTCCACAAAGCTGAATCTGGCATCGGCTTTTGCAATCTTCTTTCTCGTGCGGGTTTTTTTGGCAGATTTGGTTCCTTTTTGTGTGTTTTTACATATCCGTACCTGCACAAGCACAAACTCAAGAAAACCATAAATATTAGCAATAAACGGCTCTTTCTTGGTTGTTTTGGGTCAGTTTTGACAATGAAAAGGTATGTGTTTTAGCACATACCAAAATACCCCAAACGAAACCATTGTCGTGTCCTCACACAATGCAATCAACTCACGCTTCTAAAACCAAGGATTTCAATCTCTTTCTACTAAACCTATGAAGAAGTAGCAAAGGTTCCTCAAAAGAGATTAAGAAAGCCTTAATTCTAAAAACGCCCCGTTTACCTTTTAATTCACATGTAGATATTATGATTAAGCACATTCCGGTTATGAGTGACGGTTTGATGAACTTTCATGTCGATCAATGACTCCAACATTTTTCAAACGACACATTAGGATCATGGAGTAGAAAACACAACACAGCGTGAAGTGACCATACGGATAGAATACATCGTCCCCGATTTTTCACAAGTCCCAAACTAAGCGTAAAACCGAAATCATTGTTACATATGACTCTAGATGCTAACACTACCCATGGAAGTTACTTGTGTAAATACCTTTTGTTCCCATTTTCCTATTTTCCTCTAGATTTTTTTTTTTTTGTGAGAAATGAATTTCTTCAAATTCTCGCTTCGATAACTTTTATTCCGATAAAGATACAAAGCTAAGTCGATAATTAGTTATCTGCCTTCTCTCAAGAACCATTGTCCCAAAATGAGGTCCACATCAAGGAATTTTTATTCATTTATACTTTTGACTTTTCATTTTCATTCATCATTTTTTCATTTATTTATTTATTTTTTTTTATTTTATTTTTTTACTTATACTTTTATTTATATGAGCTGTGAACCACGGAGCTTCACGGGGTAATTCCAAGACTATAGGCTTCATGAAATGAGGATCCCGGCTGGCTAGGCTAAGACCTCACTCAATCCCGGCTAAAGATCCAAGGGTCCGATCTCGACACCGCAGCTCATAACTTTACTTATTACTTTATCACTTATCATTGATTACTCATTTATTTATTACGGATCCTTGATGTGTACCCAATTTTTTAAAACAAAGATTCTTTTAAGAAGATAAAGAACTAACTATCGCCAAAAACTCGACATCTCTAATTATTATTAGACATATATGGGGTGAAACAATTTTGTGGGAACAAAAAGCCATAAGTACCTTCGATGGGCTCTAAAGAGAACCAACTACTCCACGTTTAGCATCTAAACTCATAAGTAACTCTATCATTTCTCGATCTCTGCAAATTTAAAATCCCAAATAATGAGATCCGCAGATGCTTAGCCGATAATTTTTAGATTACCTATGGTTAAGGGAACAAGCTAAGGCTCAACACGCCCGTCAAGTCAATTCCATTCCTACTCTCACCAGCGAAAAGTCAACAAGGTGTCAAAACATATATTAACTTAGCAAATGCTTCGTCTAATGAAATCAAGTCATGCATATTTAAAATCTCTCAGGGAAACTTGCAAAATCTTGGCCTTGTGAGCTAGAATTCGCATTTTATAGCTTCTTGTCTAAGAGACTAGCAAAACTTTTCAATCAAAATGACTTAACAAAAGCTTAAAAAATTTTAAATTTGCTAATTTTGCACAATTTTTCATTTTCTAAGGAAAACGGGTTACGAGAGTACACGACGAAATAAGCAAGTGCGGTCAAATCAAATCGAAGATTACCCTACCCCAGACTAGAACCAAACATTGTCCTCAATGTTTAAAGCAAGGGTATCACGAAAATCTAAAAGTCGTTTATTAAGTATGCTCGAAGATAAACGTTAGTCGATAAGATTAGGATATCGGATTTCCATCAGCATCGATCATGAAACTCGAGTAGAGAAAATGACAAACTTCGAGCACGAGAGTCTTCATATCGGGAACATCCTAAACACAACATCACAAACAACCAAACACAAGATTTCGAAGAGGCAGACCCCTTCGCGTCACTTATTAGAAAATAGAAAGAAGATAGAGATAAGCATGGGGTGCCTCCCACGAAGCGCTACTTTTTTGGATCACCGAGTCGCTAGCTGACTCGTCCTCGAATTCATTTGTCCTTGGGGAAGAAATGGTAGAAATACCACGGGGTCAAAAATGGTGTCCTCATTCCCAAAAGAAGGAGAGGTGGGTTGGGTGGAGAAGAAAATGGGTGGATAAGGCATATGATGTAAGAAGGAGCCATCATCCGGTGGTTTTGGGTGGACGAAGGATGAAGGATCGATAAGAGAATACTCCAAGAAAGACGGGAGCTCATGGTAAAAGATAAGATGTGTCGGCTCAATAACGAAGGCATCCATCGGAGGATCCTTATCTCGAAAAACTTTTTCAACAAAGAACTCATCAATGCATATCCCGGGTTTAAAGATTTTGTCTTCACATGTTGGCTCAACGGGATAAAGGATGGTCGACTCAATAGAGAGAGGAGAGTCAAGAAGTCCATCAAGAAACATCATATCCCCCTCGGGATCATTCATAACAACATCCTCAATACCCGGTGGTATTGGGTCATCAATCGTATCCTCAATGATCGGATCATTCGTCGAATTATCGGAAATATCGTTCAAAACCTTGCTCATATCAACCTCGAAGTAGAATCGCTCAAGAATCGGAGGATAAACATCATCAATAGTGGGACTGCCACTAATCTCTTCATCAAATCGGAAAGTCTCAAGCTCGGGAGAGAAATCACTATCTTTAACGGAGATAGGAGGCGAACTTGATTTATCGTTCAAAGCTTCAATCTTAGAAATGAGAAGATAAACATTCGACAATGTTTCTCGTAATGCTTCATCCTCGATCTCAATATCATCGGGCTCAATCTCTTCTTCTTCTGGCTCAAAATCATTTACTTCTTCTATATGGACGGGCTCAGAAGGTAAATCGTCGACGAAATCGATGTCTCTATAAGAATCATCATCGGAATCGGAGAACATCTCAGCATGATCATTAAAATATCAAGAGAAGCCTCATCACAAATATCATTAACAACCCCAGACTCTCTTGGGCTTGGGATAAGAATCTCAACATTAGACACTTCCATTTCCGAAATAGTATTAAGATACTCATCCCCCATTATGAGAGAATCAACGGGTTCAACAATGTCTGTAACAATATGATCATCGACCTCTTCCAAAAGAACGTCACTTCTCTCAACCGGCGTGAAAGAAGGGGAAGGGTCGGAAATGAAAGGCTCAGAAACGAGAGAGGGATAAGAATCCGGAGGTGGGACAAGTGGTGTGCTCTTAGAGCTAGCAAGTTCCACCGCTTCCGTTGTGGTCTCCGGTTCTGTCTGTTTAGAAATCGTTTTAAGCTCATAATTTCGTTCTGTTTTGTTGTAACTCGACAAACTCGTAATAGCGAATTGTGAAAGAGAAGGATCGATTCTAGAATTCTTCGGATTAGAGTCGAGAGTACAAACGGGAATCACCTCGGGTTCAGAAACATGTTCCATCTCCCTCACCGGAGAGGGAGTAGGAATCGAGGGTTCATCAAGCTTACATTTCAAAATTTTCGACAAGGCTTCAAGTTTTTCAATGTTGTTAAGAAAAGCACGACGTTCAAAGAAATCGTCTCCGTGACCCTCGGTGGGTTCTTCGGGTAGCTCCGGAATAGTGTGATCGTCTTCCATAACTTGAACGGGTTCCTCATTAACACATTGTCGAGCTTGAATGTGGCTTAATAAAGTTTGAAGCATGCTTTCAATGTGGTTTTGACGTCGCTCAAATCTTTCTTCAAAATCGATGGAAACGTCATTGATAACCCCGGTGGGTTCTTCAAAAGGCGACACATACAAGATTCGCGATAAAATCCACACCCTTTGCAAAAACAACGTTCACAAAGTGAATCATCTCTTAATAAATCTCTACAATTAAAGCAATAGGGTGGAAAGAAATTTTGAGAATCCATGAGAATTAATCATAAAAGAGGGATAAAAGGAAAGAATTATCAAATCAGAGGGTAAAGAAGAATATTTTGGGGTTTTTAGAAAACATATTTTGAAAAGGAAAATCTTTTTGGGGTTTTGAAAAAGATATATTTACAAAAACGACGGTAACTTCACTCCGGGAAGGATCTTCAAATGCACGCGATTCGAGACGGAATACGAAAACTCGCTACAATCCTTCCCCGGCAGCGGCGTAAAAATTGATATTGTCCAAACCGTCAAGTTATCTCACACAAGCTAGCCACTTGTGAATGACTAACCGTAAGAAACTTAAAATAGTTCAGACAAACCAATAATAGAGAGAAGTTGTGTAGTATGTTGGGTAACTCAAACGTATTAGGTTTGAGCACCGAGATCGTTTCGAACGAGGGTTGAATGGAATTTCCAACTCACGTCACGATTATCGGGATTTGAATAAGAGAAGGGGATAAAAGGATGAATTCTAAACTACGGGATAAGGAAAGCATATAGGAATAAAGTCAAAGGGGAAAACCTAAGAATAAAGGTAAACTACTCAAATCTATACTAAAACGCAAATACGGAATTTAAACGAAACGCGAATAACATGCAATTACGTCTATTCTAAATCCTAAAAATAACCTAAACTTAATTTTACTCAAAAAATGATATTAGAAAACTATTTAAGAATTAAAACTAATTTTTAGGAATTTTTCTGAATTTATTAGAATTAAATAAACTAACTTAAAACTTTAAAAATAAGACTAAATAACTAAAAATTATAAAAACAAAGGGGTAAATAATGAAACTAATTTTAAAAATCTAAAATATCCTAAGAGAATTTTCAAAACTATTTTTTTATTTTTCTGAGTATTTTTCTATTTTCTACTAATTTAAAACTATTTAAATCTAATTTAAATTGTGAAAAATACCAAATAAAAGGGGAAAAATAGGGAAAAATATTTTTTAGCTTTTTATATTTTTCTTAAACTATGAAAATTGAAAAATTATTTTTTGGAACTTTTTCTTAATTATTTGCAATAAAAGCTATTTAAAAAGGCTTAAAAACTATTTTAATTAAGAAAAACAGCAAACAGTGACTAAAAATTATGAAAAACTCAGGAAAATTCTAAATTGTTATTCTAAAGCTATGAAAAATATAAAAACAAGGGCTTATGTGGATGAAAATGCAACTGATGTGAAAACTGCTTATTAATAAGCTATTTGAAATAAGCTAAATAACAAAATGAGCCACCAAACTTCTACAGGAACCAAGTTATACTTAAATAAGCTAAAATCAACTAATTACTTCTACTCTTAATCTCTAATAAGCAGTTTACCAATGATTTAAGCTAATTACTACTTAAGCAAATAAGCTACTTGGCCCCTACTTTAAGCCACTGCAACTGCTTATTCAATAAGCCAAAGTGAAAACCAACAGTGGATATCAGTAGACCACCAACCAGAGATACTATATCTAAAAGATCAGCTCATAAGGACTAGTAATGATGAAGTTACAGATCAAAATCTAATGACTATTAGGGCAGTGTATATGATGCAGAAACAGTGAACGGGACCCTAGTTTAAGCTACTCTATAAGCTTAATTAATGAACTAATGCTAAAACCAGATATGTGGGTTTAAAGACCACCTAGCAGACTGCAAATGTGCCAAATATGAGACTCTAACTGTTTGAAATGAGCAGCTGCGTGTCTGCAAGTTCTGCACAAAACTGATTTTGACATGAGTTTGACTTTTGAAAAACAGTTGTAAAGATTGACTTCTTGAGATTAGAGATCAATTTTTGGACTGATGAAGATGAAATATGTTGAAATGAAGCTTTATCAGCTAGTTTATCAATTCTTAACCCATATGAATTGATTTTAGTGACTGTTTTCAACAGATTTGAGCATATAAGATTAGTTACTTATTATTTTGACTTTAGTGAAAAACTGGTGTAAACTTGTATGGAAATGATGATACTAGTGTTATTAGAGACTTAATGCAACACAAAGCTTAGACCAAGAAAACCTTAAACTCAGTTTTATTAAACAATCCAAACACCCCTTTATGATAGTAAATGCAATGTATTCTAGCCTAAAACACAATAACAGCCTATGCTAATCATCAAAACAGATTTAAAACTCTGAAATAGAGCTAATAAGACAGCAAATATCAGTACTAAAACAGATCTAATAGATATTATACTACCACTGTTTGATAAGCTAGAATATGAGATCAAGATTACACTTACAAGAAATCCAGTCAGATTTCTAGCATTATAACAGTACCAACCCAATATCAAAAGACCAAATCAACACCAACTCAAGCCAAATATCACCCCAACTCCATCTCTGAACCCAAACAGTAATACAGTTGACTTTCGTTGGTGAGAGCTTTTGAATGCAAATGATTTAAATGGAACAAGTAAACACAAATAAGCTCACAAAAGCTATAGACAGCTTATATGAGCTTATTTCAATCTTAAAAACAGTTTCTTAAACATCCAAATCTGAGAATGCAAGATAAAAAGGAAAACTTGGATTTTTATTGAAACTGAAACAAGAGTACAAATAACTTGAGATTACATAAAAACTTAAGAGGAAATAACTAAAATAAGAATACTGAAAACATAAACTTAATTAATAAAAAGGAAATAATGCACTACACTACACGAATTCTATTGTGAGCTTAAGGGTCCTTTTATAGCCATCCAGAGGTCTTGGGATCCTTGGATGGAAGAGCCTAGAAGCAAATAGCGACCACACAAATCCCATGAATCATCATATCCAATCAGAGAGCTACAATTCACCAGTTGATGTGTCATGTCCAATGGTAGAGCTTGGATTGGCCACGTGGCAACCTTATCGACAAGTCGGAGGTTCTAGAAGATTGAAAGATCCTTAGTACGAGGTTGTGGGTGATTGGGTGTGGGTAAATGGTGGTGAACGGGTAAAAAGGGTGGTAAAAGGTTAGTTTGGGAGAGCAGGGGATGAGTTACTGTAGGGCGCGTATGGTTTGTTTATTATTAATCAAAAATTGTTGACTGGGTAATTGGGTGCATTGACCGGGTATTGGATATTCGGGTTGGGGGTTTATTAATAAAGGTGGCCGGGTAATTGGTTTTGGTTTGGCTTTTGATATTTGGTTGGGCCAAGGATAGTGTTTGTTTATTTTGGGCTTAGGATGTGTTTAATGGACATTGGACTAATGGTGAACCAGGGTGTATAAACAAGGACCATTTATGTATTTTAAGCAAAAACCAAGAACCCAATATGACATTTTGTGAAAGGTTAGGGTGAATTTGGGATATTGGGAAAAGTGAGAGGTGAGGGTAATAAGGGTAAATATGGAAAAGTTAAAGGGTTGAAAGTGTAATTTAGGAAACTTGAGGGGTAATTTTGTGTACTTGATAAAGTGAAGGACCAATAGTGACAACTCTTCCATAATGCTCAATCGTATCTTGATCTTTGAAAACTTCGAATTCCACAAAACTGAATCGGCATCGGCTTTTTGCAATCTTCTTTCTCTCGTGCCCGGTTTTTGGCAGATTTGGTTCCTTTTTGTGTGTTTTTACATATCCGTACCTGCACAAGCACAAACTCAAGAAAACCATAAATATTAGCAATAAACGGCTCTTTCTTGGTTGTTTTGGGTCAGTTTTGACAATGAAAAGGTATGTGTTTTAGCACATACCAAAATACCCCAGACGAAACCATTGTCGTGTCCTCACACAATGCAATCAACTCACGCTTCTAAAACCAAGGATTTCAATCTCTTTCTACTAAACCTATGAAGAAGTAGCAAAGGTTCCTCAAAAGAGATTAAGAAAGCCTTAATTCTAAAAACGCCCCGTTTACCTTTTAATTCACATGTAGATATTATGATTAAGCACATTCCGGTTATGAGTGACGGTTTGATGAACTTTCATGTCGATCAATAACTCCAACATTTTTCAAACGACACATTAGGATCATGGAGTAGAAAACACAACACAGCGTGAAGTGACCATACGGATAGAATACATCGTCCCTGATTTTTCACAAGTCCCAAACTAAGCGTAAAACCGAAATCATTGTTACATATGACTCTAGATGCTAACACTACCCATGGAAGTTACTTGTGTAAGTACCTTTTGTTCCCATTTTCCTATTTTCCTCTAGATTTTTTTTTTTATTTTTTTTGTGAGAAATTAATTTCTTCAAATTTCTCGTTTCGATAACTTTTATTCCGATAAAGATACAAAGCTAAGTCGATAATTAGTTATCTGCCTTCTCTCAAGAACCATTGTCCCAAAAATGAGGTCCACATCAAGGAATTTTTATTCACTTATACTTTTGACTTTTTCATTTTTCATTCATCATTTTTTTCATTTATTTTTTTTTTTTTTTATTTTTTTTTATTTTTTTTTTGCACTTATACTTTTATTTATATGAGCTGTGAACCACGGAGCTTCACGGGGTAATTCCAAGACTATAGGCTTCATGAAATGAGGATCCCGGCTGGCTAGGCTAAGACCTCACTCAATCCCGGCTAAAGATCCAAGGGTCCGATCTCGACACCGCAGCTCATAACTTTACTTATTACTTTATCACTTATCACTGATTACTCATTTATTTATTACGGATCCTTGATGTGTACCCAATTTTTAAAACAAAGATTCTTTGAAGAAGATAAAGAACTAACTATCGCCAAAAACTCGACATCTCTAATTATTATTAGACATATATGGGGTGAAACAATTTTGTGGGAACAAAAAGCCATAAGTACCTTCGATGGGCTCTAAAGAGAACCAACTACTCCACGTTTAGCATCTAAACTCATAAGTAACTCTATCATTTCTCGATCTCTGCAAATTTAAAATCCCAAATAATGAGATCCGCAGATGCTTAGCCGATAATTTTTTAGATTACCTATGGTTAAGGGAACAAGCTAGGGCTCAACACGCCCGGTCAAGTCAGAATTCTATTCCTACTCTCACCAGCGGAAAGTCAACAAGGTGTCAAAACATATATTAACTTAGCAAATGCATCGTCTAATGAAATCAAGTCATGCATATTTAAAATCTCTCAGGGAAACTTGCAAAATCTTGGCCTTGTGAGCTAGAATTCGCATTTTATAGCTTCTTGTCTAAGAGACTAGCAAAACTTTTCAATCAAAAAGACTTAACAAAAGCTTAAAAAATTTTAAATTTTGCTAATTTTTGCACAATTTTTCATTTTCTAAGGAAAAACGGGGTTACGAGAGTACACGACAGAAATAAGCAAGTGCGGTAAAATCAAATCGAAGATTACCCTACCCCAGACTAGAACCAAACATTGTCCTCAATGTTTAAAGCAAGGGTATCACGAAAATCTAAAAGTCGTTTATTAAGTATGCTCGAAGATAAACGTTAGTCGATAAGATTAGGATATCGGATTTCCATCAGCATCGATCATGAAACTCGAGTAGAGAAAATGAAAAACTTCGAGCACGAGAGTCTTCATATCGGGAACATCCTAAACACAACATCACAAACAACCAAACACAAGAATTCGAAGAGGCAGACCCCTTCGCGTCACTTATTAGAAAATAGAAAGAAGATAGAGATAAGCATGGGGTGCCTCCCACGAAGCGCTACTGTTTTTGATCACCGAGTCGCTAGCCTGACTCGTCCTCGAATTCATTTGTCCTTGGGGAAGAAAATGGTAGAAATACCAGGGTCAAAAATGGTGTCCTCATTCCCAAAAGAAGGAGTCTGGGTGGGTTGGGTGGAGAAGAAAATGGGTGGATAAGGCATATGATGTAAGAAGGATCCATCATCCGGTGGTTTTGCGGGTGGACGAAGGGATGAAGGATCGATAAGAGAATACTCCAAGAAAGACGGGAGCTCATGGTAAAAGATAAGATGTGTCGGCTCAATAACGAAGGCATCCATCGGAGGATCCTTATCTCGAAAAACTTTTTCAACAAAGAACTCATCAATGCATATCCCGGGTTTAAAGATTTTGTCTTCACATGTCGGCTCAACGGGATAAAGGATGGTCGACTCAATAGAGAGAGGAGAGTCAAGAAGTCCATCAAGAAACATCATATCCCCCTCGGGATCATTCATAACAACATCCTCAATACCCGGTGGTATTGGGTCATCAATCGCATCCTCAATGATCGGATCATTCATCGAATTATCGGAAATATCGTTCAAAACCTTGCTCATATCAACCTCGAAGTAGAATCGCTCAAGAATCGGAGGATAAACATCATCAATAGTGGGACTGCCACTAATCTCTTCATCAAATCGGAAAGTCTCAAGCTCGGGAGAGAAATCACTATCTTTAACGGAGATAGGAGGCGAACTTGATTTATCGTTCAAAGCTTCAATCTTAGAAATGAGAAGATAAACATTCGACAATGTTTCTCGTAATGCTTCATCCTCGATCTCAATATCATCGGGCTCAATCTCTTCTTCTTCTGGCTCAAAATCATTTACTTCTTCTATATGGACGGGCTCAGAAGGTAAATCGTCGACGAAATCGATGTCTCTATAAGAATCATCATCGGAATCGGAGAACATCTCAGCATGATCATTAAAAATATCAAGAGAAGGCTCATCACAAATATCATTAACAACCCCAGACTCTCTTGGGCTTGGGATAAGAATCTCAACATTAGACACTTCCGTTTCCGAAATAGTATTAAGATACTCATCCCCCATTATGAGAGAATCAACGGGTTCAACAATGTCTGTAACAATATGATCATCGACCTCTTCCAAAAGAACGTCACTTCTCTCAACCGGCGTGAAAGAAGGGGAAGGGTCGGAAATGAAAGGCTCAGAAACGAGAGAGGGATAAGAATCCGGAGGTGGGACAAGTGGTGTGCTCTTAGAGCTAGCAAGTTCCACCGCTTCCGTTGTGGTCTCCGGTTCTTTCTGTTTAGAAATCGTTTTAAGCTCATAATTTCGTTCTGTTTTGTTGTAACTCGACAAACTCGTAATAGCGAATCGTGAAAGAGAAGGATCGATTCTAGAATTCTTCGGATTAGAGTCGAGAGTACAAACGGGAATCACCTCGGGTTCAGAAACATGTTCCATCTCCCTCACCGGAGAGGGAGTAGGAATCGAGGGTTCATCAAGCTTACATTTCAAAATTTTCGACAAGGCTTCAAGTTTTTCAATGTTGTTAAGAAAAGCACGACGTTCAAAGAAATCGTCTCCGTGACCCTCGGTGGGTTCTTCGGGTAGCTCCGGAATAGTGTGATCGTCTTCCATAACTTGAACGGGTTCCTCATTAACACATTGTCGAGCTTGAATGCGACTTAATAAAGTTTGAAGCATGCTTTCAATGTGGTTTTGACGTCGCTCAAATCTTTCTTCAAAATCGATGGAAACGTCATTGATAACCCCGGTGGGTTCTTCAAAAGGGCGACACATACAAGATTCGCGATAAAATCCACACCCTTTGCAAAAACAACGTTCACAAAGTGAATCATCTCTTAATAAATCTCTACAATTAAAGCAATAGGGTGGAAAGAAATTTTGAGAATCCATGAGAATTAATCATAAAAGAGGGATAAAAGGAAAGAATTATCAAATCAGAGGGTAAAGAAGAATATTTTTGGGTTTTTAGAAAACATATTTTGAAAAGGAAAATCTTTTTGGGTTTTTGAAAAAGATATATTTACAAAAATGACGGTAACTTCACTCGGGGAAGGATCTTCAAATGCACGCGATTCGAGACGGAATACGAAAACTCGCTACAAGCCCTCCCCGGCAGCGGCGCCAAAAATTGATATTGTCCAAACCGTCAAGTTATCTCACACAAGCTAGCCACTTGTGAATGACTAACCGTAAGAAACTTAAAACAGTTCAGACAAACCAATAATAGAGAGAAGTTGTGTAGTATGTTGGGTAACTCAAACGTATTAGGTTTGAGCACCGAGATCGTTCCGAACGAGGGTTGAATGGAATTTCCAACTCACGTCACGATTATCGGGATTTGAATAAGAGAAGGGGATAAATGGATGAATTCTAAACTACGGGATAAGGAAAGCATATAGGAATAAAGTCAAAGGGGAAAACCTAAGAATAAAGGTAAACTACTCAAATCTATACTAAAACGCAAATACGGAATTTAAACGAAACGGGAATAACATGCAATTACGTCTATTCTAAATCCTAAAAATAACCTAAACTTAATTTTACTCAAAAAATGATATTAGAAAACTATTTAAGAATTAAAACTAATTTTTAGGAATTTTTCTGAATTTATTAGAATTAAATAAACTAACTTAAAACTTTAAAAATAAGACTAAATAACTAAAAATTATAAAAACAAAGGGGAAAATTATGAAACTAGTTTTAAAAAATCTAAAATATCCTAAGAGAATTTTCAAAACTATTTTTTTATTTTTCTGAGTATTTTTCTATTTTCTACTAATTTAAAACTATTTAAATCTAATTTAAATTGTGAAAAATACCAAATAAAGGGGGAAAAATAAGGAAAAATATTTTTTTTGCTTTTTATATTTTTCTTAAACTATGAAAATTGAAAAATTATTTTTTGGAACTTTTTCTTAATTATTTGCAATAAAAGCTATTTAAAAAGGCTTAAAAACTATTTTAATTAAGAAAAACAGCAAACAGTGACTAAAAATTATGAAAAACTCAGGAAAATTCTAAATTGTTATTCTAAAGCTATGAAAAATATAAAAACAAGGGCTTATGTGGATGAAAATGCAACTGATGTGAAAACTGCTTATTAATAAGCTATTTGAAATAAGCTAAATAACAAAATGAGCCACCAAACTTCTACAGGAACCAAGTTATACTTAAATAAGCTAAAATCAACTAATTACTTCTACTCTTAATCTCTAATAAGCAGTTTACCAATGATTTAAGCTAATTACTACTTAAGCAAATAAGCTACTTGGCCCCTACTTTAAGCCACTGCAAATGCTTATTCAATAAGCCAAAGTGAAAACCAACAGTGGATATCAGTAGACCACCAACCAGAGATACTATATCTAAAATATCAGCTCATAAGGACTAGTAATGAGGAAGTTACAGATCAAAATCTAACTGACTATTAGGGGCAGTGTATACTGATGCAGCAAAACAGTGAACTGGGACCCTAGTTTAAGCTACTCTATAAGCTTAATTAATGAACTAATGCTAAAACCAGATATATGGGTTTAAAGACCACCTAGCAGACTGCAAATGTGCCAAATATGAGACTCTAACTGTTTGAAATGAGCACTGTGCAGTGTCTGCAAGTTCTGCACAAAACTGATTTTGACATGAGTTTGACTTTTGAAAAACAGTTGTAAAGTTTGACTTTCTTGAGATTAGAGATCAATTTTTGGACTGATGAAGATGAAATATGTTGAAATGAAGCTTTATCAGGCTAGTTTATCCAATTCTTAACCCATATGAATTGATTTTAGTGACTGTTTTCAACAGATTTGAGCATATAAGATTAGTTACTTATTATTTTGACTTTAGTGAAAAACTGGTGTAAACTTGTATGGAAATGATGATACTAGTGTTATTAGAGACTTAATGCAACACAAAGCTTAGACCAAGAAAACCTTAAACTCAGTTTTATTAAACAATCCAAACACCCCTTTATGATAGTAAATGCAATGTATTCTAGCCTAAAACACAATAACAGCCTATGCTAATCATCAAAACAGATTTAAAACACTGAAATAGAGCTAATAAGACAGAAAATATCAGTACTAAAACAGATCTAATAGATATTATACTACCACTGTTTGATAAGCTAGAATATGAGATCAAGATTACACTTACAAGAAGTCCAGTCAGATTTCTAGCATTATAACAGTACCAACCCAATATCAAAACACCAAATCAACACCAACTCAAGCCAAATATCACCCCAACTCCATCTCTGAACCCAAACAGTAATACAGTTGACTTTCGTTGACTGAGAGCTTTTGTGAATGCAAATGATTTAAATGGAACAAGTAAACATAAATAAGCTCACAAAAGCTATAGACAGCTTATATGAGCTTATTTCAATCTTAAAAACAGTTTCTTAAACATCCAAATCTGAGAATGCAAGATAAAAAGGAAAACTTGGATTTTTATTGAAACTGAAACAAGAGTACAAATAACTTGAGATTACATAAAAACTTAAGAGGAAATAACTAAAATAAGAATACTGAAAACATAAACTTAATTAATAAAAAGTAAATAATGCACTACACTACACGAATTCTATTGTGAGCTTAAGGGTCCTTTTATAGCCATCAAGAGGTCTTGGGATCCTTGGATGGAAGAGCCTAGAAGCAAATAGCAGCCACACAAATCCCATGAATCATCATATCCAATCAGAGAGCTACAATTCACCAGTTGATGTGTCATGTCCAATGGTAGAGCTTGGATTGGCCACGTGGCAACCTTATCTGACAAGTCAGAGGTTCTAGAAGATTGAAATATCCTTAGTACGAGGTTGTGGGTGATTGGGTGTGGGTAAATGGTGGTGAACGGGTAAAAAGGGTGGTAAAAGGTTCGTTTGGGAGAGACAGGGGATGAGTTACTGTAGGGCGCGTATGGTTTGTTTATTATTAATCAAAAATTGTTGACTGGGTAATTGGATGCATTGACCGGGTATTGGATATTCGGGTTGGGGGTTTATTAATAAAGGTGGCCGGGTAATTGGTTTTGGTTTGGCTTTTGATATTTGGTTGGGCCAAGGATAGTGTTTGTTTATTTTGGGCTTAGGATGTGTTTAATGGACATTGGACTAATGGTGAACCAGGGTGTATAAACAAGGACCATTTATGTATTTTAAGCAAAAACCAAGAACCCAATATGACATTTTGTGAAAGGTTAGGGTGAATTTGGGATATTGGGAAAAGTGAGAGGTGAGGGTAATAAGGGTAAATATGGAAAAGTTAAAGGGTTGAAAGTGTAATTTAGGAAACTTGAGGGGTAATTTTGTGCACTTGATAAAGTGAAGGACCAATAGTGACAACTCTTCCATAATGCTCAGAAATCTGTATCTTGATCTTTGAAAACTCAGAATTCCACAAAACTGAATCCGGCATCGGCTTTTTGCAATCTTCTTTCTCTCGTGCCCGGTTTTTGGCAGATTTGGTTCCTTTTTGTGTGTTTTTACATATCCGTACCTGCACAAGCACAAACTCAAGAAAACCATAAATATTAGCAATAAACGGCTCTTTCTTGGTTGTTTTGGGTCAGTTTTGACAATGAAAAGGTATGTGTTTTAGCACATACCAGTTTTAAAATTTTATCATTTCTAAAGTCGAGGGGGAGTATCATGAAGTTTCTTTCCAAAATATGTTTTGTCTAACCTAAGTGGAAGTTAATGGGTATTGGTTGAAAATGGTTGAGGTGGAGGGGCCAATCTTGTCAAATTTGAAAACTCATTTTAACAAAACACCCCACCTAACTTAATTCAAATCATTTACTACATACATTTAATTCTATACCAACCAAGATCCACGCATTGCATTCATTCCACAAATCCATGTTACCAAATCAAAATCTGTAACTTCCAATAGTTTATAATCATGAAAACAAACAATGGTTTTTAATTTCATTCAAATCCAATGGTTAAATCTATTAAAACTTATGATTTTGTGTTTTACGCGTAAGCGTATGAACAAGGGATCTGATATATTGTGTTTTTGATGAAATGGGTAGTGTCAAAACGTACAAACATCAGTTCTTTACCCATTTCTATCAACAAACTCAACCCAGAATCTTGTTTTAATGATTTTCGAATTTTAGGATTTATGGTCAAATTTGGGTGTTTCTTTGTTTTAGTGTTTTGACTTGATTGGATGCTTAGGATAGGTCTATAACATGGTTAATTACTCAAAAACACTCTTGAATCCTACCCAGAAACAACAGAAATGAATAATTTGATTTTTAGGGTTCTTGTAGTCGTATAACATGAAATCTTTGATTTAATGGGTATTTGATGTTATAACCTGTTGTAACTGGTTCCTTTATCATCTAATATAGTGCAGAATCATTCTTCGTGAATTTCCATGGCTAGATTAGTTATGCGTAAGGTTAGGGTTTAGGGTTTAAATACAAGTTTACGCCTAAGCATTACTACGCGTAACTGATTTGGAATTTGACATGTTTTGTGGTCTTGAAAGTGTTAGGAATAAATTGTAATCAGTTTGTTATGTTTAATTTGTTATAGGCTTCTACACGTAAAGTTCAGAATTAAGGTGTTCTTGGATTACGCTTAAGGAATACCTTATGCGTAAAGGTTACGCATAAGAGCAATCTTACGCTTAACACTTACGTATAAGGGTCTACAGTGGGACTACGCGTATCCTGGAAGGATATGCGTAAACTTGGATGTCTACACCTAAGGCTTACTCTTACGAGTAAAACTTGTGCGTAACTCCTTCGCCTAAGCTTACGCGTAAGCATATAAGCTATGGGTATACTTATATGCGTAAGACATTCTTACGCCGAAGGGTTGCCCTTACGCTTAAGCTTACGCCTACGCCTAAGGTCCTCATGTTTACGTACAAGCTCACTTGCGTATGCCTAAGCCAACTTGTAACTTTATTTTGAAATGTTACGTGTACAAAATCTTGTAATAAGTTACTCATATGTCACAAAACCAAAATGTCTCTCATAAGCTACAAAAAGTTAAAATGTTGTCCGATTAAGTGAAATTTGGAAATTAAAATTCAAAATTAACATACTCACGTAACTTATCACGTCAACTTCGGACTATTGGACTAAATGTGACTTTGGACTCGAAACATTCATAAACATGACAACTTCAATCAATAATTGGACAATAAAATCAATCTTAGACTAACATAATATCTTTCGATATGTTGGTTCTTTTGTCTCAATATCTTTCAGATAACGAAATGGACGTCAACATGGAAAATCCCAATGCCTCCAATGAACTCACAATGGAAGATATCTTCCCAGCGGATTATCCCAAAACAATTGGAAAGAACAACCTCAGAGTTGATTTTGAGAACTTCACATGCTCAGAATCTTCGTGCAGAGTTACTGTGGACATTTTCAAGGAACATCCCTACCGCCTTATGCTATCCAACTCAGCTACAGTACCAGAGATCTACATCCATCAGTTCTGGCACACTATAGAGAAGATTGATGCTCAAGATGCAGTCAAAGTGACCTTTAACACCAAGGATGTCATAGTTACGGTAGCGGATCTTCGCATTATTCTTCTTCTACCAGCCATTCAGTCTACCGATTACGTGCCAACTCCTAGAAAAGAGGAAATTATGCAATTCATGGTCAACATTGGATATGACGATCCTGCACGCATCATCACTAAACACTCAACTGTTGATCTCAAGAACATCCCTCAGCCCTGGAGGACTTTCTACATAATGATCGCCAAATCTGTATCCGGAAGAGATAGCGGTCATGAACATCCTAAATTGATGCACCTTCAAACATTTTGGGGAATGGTCAACAAACAACAGATTGACTAGGCAAGTCTGATATGGGAAGACATGATGCAGCATCTCAAGAAGCCTGGGTCAAAGATTCCCTTTATCAGATATACTAAGTTGTTGATCCAAAACATTCTTGGGAAGAATCTGGACATCCCAATGAGAATAAATGACCCCAAGACTCACTCAGTGTTGTATGAGCCTACATTAAACATTGTTAGATTTAAAGACTCTTCAACACGCAAACAAGGTGCAGAATTACTTGATTGCCAGATCACTAATTCAATCAAGGGTCTTCCCTCGTACATTCATTACAAGGAAGCTGTGAGGGCATGCAAAGTTGGGTTTATGGATGAAAAGACTTCTGCAGTGGCTACTACAAGGGCTAGGAGAGCAGGAAGCACTGGGAGCACCACCAAGTAAAAGAAGAGGCATCCACCCAGTAAGAAAAGAGTCTCAGCTCAGATCGTTCATCCTTAAGTCAAAACAGAACCAATTCTACAAGATGATGACTTTGAAACTGAGTCAGATGAGGTGACTTACTACTCTGAATCGCAACAAGATGACTTATCTACTCAAAAGTCAGAAGACAAACCTCCAAGTCCCTCATCAGACAAAGGGAAGAAGCCAGTGGCAGAAGAAGAGGAAGAAGATTCTGAAGAAGAAAATGATCCTAAGGATGAAGACAGAGATTACTAGAAAACTCTGAAATAACTCAGGCTACAGCATGCTGCCAAAGAATTTGAAAGCCAACAGTTGACAGGCCCTGGAGGTTCCAGCGGTGGTGTTCTTGTCACACTAGTTCTTGATACGGTTAATTAAACCGTTAAGTAAACTGGTGCCACCACCAAGGAATCTACGGAGCAAAAGCAGCAGGAGTATGAAGAAAAGTTTAACTTTGAAGAAGATAAGCAATAAAAGACTGAGATGATTACTGATGAAGTTGTGGAAAAGGATAAAAAGGAAAAGGCTGCTGAAGATGCACGTGCCAAAGAGGAACTTGCTAAGAAGGAAGAAGAAGAAACGATCAGAATTGAAACCGATAGCTACATACAAGAAAATCCAAAACACAATCCTGAGCAACCCTCAAAGCAATCCCATGACTCCTCCACAACTGAATTATCATCCCACTCATCACCACCACCATCCAAAGAAACAACAACCAAATCATCATCGAAATCAATCAAGAAGACTCCTGACACATGGGCGCCTCCTCATGTAACCAAAAATGATCTACTATCACAGTTGATAACTCAGATGATTGCTCGATCTTCGACACTCACATCTGATGAATTGAAGTTTCTTGAGGTTCTCCTTGCTCATTAACTAAAGACTACATGCAAGGAAGCAGCTGGTATAGAAAAGCGTTACAAAGATGATGATGACACTGACAAAGACCCAAATGCAAAACGCCAAAAGAAAACTGGTGAGTCTTCATCATCTATGCCACAATCATCTCCAAAGACCACCACCACATCAACTACTCGAGCTTCTCAGCAAACCCCATCTTCAAATAAACCTCATGATACTGAGTCTCCACCACTATTGGAGAAAACCGGTGATCACTTTCAATATACCGGTGGTGAAGGAGAAGAAACTCCTAAGCCCCAACAACAGCCATCATCCCCACCATCAACTAAGCAACAACCGGAATCATCCTCAACAACAAAGAAGAAGAAATCAAGATCAGTCGTCTCTTGGTTAGATGAAGATGAAACTGAAGAGTACGACTAGTTCAGTAAGTTAGTTGATGCAACGCCTCGATTACCAAAAGGTCAAAAGCCGGTAGACGGTCGTACTATGGAGCAAGTCAAGATTATCCAAGATGAGTTTAAAGTTAAGAAGATGATGAAGAGGGAATTACGCCGAATCAAGAACGACGCATTCCAATTGCTCAAAGACAGATCTGGCAGTGCTATTGAAGTCGAATACCATCTCGACAACATTGCACGAGCCATGTCTAACAATATTGACTGGCTAAATCCAGAGTCGAACATCGACGTCTCAACAAGGGATAACAATCCATATTACACCGACTGGACTAAACCACTACCAACCATTGGTCGACCAAAGACACCTAGAATTCCTTAACGCTTGTTCTTTAATAACGACCTCGAGTTTCTTCAGCACAGAAGTAGCATAAGCAAAAAATATGCTACATCACTAACCTTCAGCATACCAGCTACAATCTTCTCTACAAATGTTGCCATTGAGGAAGAGGCCACCAAAATGTTCATTGACAAAGTGGTGGACTATGACCTTGATGAAAAATATGGAATTCATCATTGGCCATCAAGGAGAAGGTTGTATTACAGAAGCTGCCAAGTTCAAAGGTCAAACTAAGAGGTTTACAGTGAAAACAAGATCGTTGCTATAATGAACATCACGTTGGCTACGAAATGGGATTATTCATTCTTGAAGGAAATCAAGGTCAAACGCTAGGATGAACAAGAATATGATTTCACTGAGGCTGATTTTCCGAGATTGTCACTCAACGACATCAAACATATGTATCTTGCTAAGGTACAAGGACGAATGAGACAATTATCTACAAATGTTCAGCTTTAGTACATCAAAGCCATACTGATCTTCATTCGAAGCAAAGTGATCAAAGAACGTGTTGAAGATCTCCAGCTTGTGCTCGAATCATACCAGACGTAGATCAACCTTACACCACCGCTGTTACACTTTCCCAACATCAACCAACTATCTCAGTATACCATAGTGAACAAACCAAAGTTTCGGGTCGTTTATCGCAGTGAACTTCACCATAATTGCTTCATGGCATACGACGAGATTCATAAGTTCTGCGATCACACATTGAAAATGGTTCGTGATGGGTTAGCGTACCGGTTAAAGGACATTCACGAAGCTATTAGGTCAAAGAAAAGGTGGAACACGAAGGAACAGAAGGAAGCCAAAAGGATAATCAAGAGGCTGGATGAAAGGATGTTTCATCTGGATCAGATGAGGAGATTAGAGAGTTATGTGGGCGGTAGATAGAGTTTCTCGATTACATTGTTTCAACGTCAAGAAAGAACTCCGGGTCTTATTGTCTAATTGTTTGGTACTCCGTAAACTCTTTTGATTGATATTTTTTGATAATTGATTTATTATATTCATTATGGCTTGTGCACACATAACAGTGTACAACCCGTTCTTGTAATGAAAGGACCTAGTGGTACGCATCAATGCTACAATCCTTATAAAAGGATCGAAAGCTTCTTACTTTTGAGTAAAACTTTTCAAAACTTTCATCATTTTCAAAGTTTTGCTCAAAAGAACAAGTACTTCCTCTTATATTTTCAAAACCTCAAAAGTTATTATTACTTGTTGAGGGGGAGTATTTGCAAAAATATCTTTGTTCACAAAATTTTCTTCGTGGAAATCTTCCCACAAAACTCGAAATGGATATATTCGATATCAAATTTCATCAAAAATAACATTTATATGCCATTTTTGAGGGGGAGAAAAATTGTGTGATACAAATATGGTTGATTGTGATTGAATCTTTGTGAGATTAGACTTAACCAATGACTTGACGAGCTCTGAACTGTCATAAATCGGAAAGATTTGTCTTCCAAGACTATCCAAGTAGATTGTACCTATTCAAGAAACTCTTGATAGATATGACCTTTGATGGGTTTGACAACCTTTTCAAGGTTTGTCCACATATTCAAGATAGTTATTAGAGCTAGTTGTCACCTAAAAGCTGACAATGCATCTCTTTAACTATGCAACGTAACTGTGTCTTGCGGGGAATTGTTTATCTTGAGTTGATCAATTTAAAAGTGCGTGCTCTACTCTCACTGTGCAGATTTCTGTCAAAAGCACATGTGGAGGGGGAGTATTTCTGCAAAGACTAAAACTCTCATAGTGGTACGAAATCGTTTCTTATTCATAAACACTTTGAGAGATTTTTTCGAGAAAATGGTTTTATGGCAACATAGGATAGTCATGGAGTTATAAGTTGACTAAGTTTAAGGATAAACGTCCTATGATCCGCCAGAGCCAGAGGGATCTACCTAAGGACACCACCAATAGTTAGTACTTAGAAGTCCTTAGGTATGATTTTAAAAAGGAGAAAAGGAGAATCAGAGAAAGAAGGAGTTGAAGAATTAAAAAGAAAAGTAAAGAAAAGGGTGAAAATAAACAGCCCTCCAAATTATTCAACTTAGGGCAGACACCGGGTTCAATTCATACGCTACTGGCAGTTACTAGATGACACCGGTATTGAAGATTAAAGTTGTCATGGACCCAGTGACCCGCTGCACTAAACCTTCTTAGCCACTCAAGTTTCTCTCAACAGAAGCTTGTTTCATTCTCACAGGGAACCCTAGATAAACTATCAACTTTTTCTTAGGGATTGTTGGTATTGAAGAAGGAGACCCTCTCCCTAGTCTCCGCTTAGGAAAACCAAAGCGCACTATTGAGTCTAGAGCCGCGAGATTCATCAAAGGTTCTCTTAGGAACAATTGAACTTTCATCGCTTGTCGTTCAACCTTAAGGACGCAAGTGATACATTCTATAGTCCTTCACAGATCCTAGCAATCTGCCGAGAACATTTATAAGGGGATTCACATTTGTGATCCTCAGTGATTGAATGGAAACTCCTACAAGGGTAAACATCAAACAGCCCTGACAGCAGGTCACTTTGGTGACTCCTTATGGGTTACGCTTAGTGACTCACCTGAACTGTAGATGTACTTCGGTGCATCGTGTTATCCTACTTGAGGGACTCCAGTTCAGGAACAGCCTTTACTAGAATTAGAGATGTGTTTTCACACTATGCTGTTTACACCCTCGAAGTTCGAACTTGTAAGTGCTGGAAATCCCGCTAAGGAGATTCCTTTCAAGAATCGAGTCCTGAAGATGTGGGTCGTTACTTGAACTTGTTCATTGTAATGCCAACTGTCCCTCTATGGGATTCGGATGGCTGATTTGCCCGAGTAAGGTGAATGGAATCAAGACACTCATCAGCAAAACAATCGTAGTGGTCAATTCTTTTAAGAAAAGATCACCGTGATCGATTGGTATTTTTCACTAACCCATTTCTATGTTTTTTCTGATGGATGTTCCTGGGAGGAAATATCGTGCTGACTCTCCTCATGCTTATACCAACAACAACACAAATGAAGTTCTCTCAAAAGCCAACTCAAAGTCAAAATGATTCTTCATCAAAGCCAAGGAATCTACAAAGTTTAAAGACTAGAGAACTACATCACAACTGAAATCCAAAGTCAAAGAGCGTGTGAGCATGTTGGAGAGAGACGTGGAGACTCCTATGCAACGTAGCTGATCGGAGGCAGACAGTCACTTACTATCACCACATCCACATCATAACAAAGAAAAAGGAACAAATAATACGAAGACGTCAAAGCTGAAAACTTCAAAAGAAACAAGATCCTTATTCTGGGGAGATTGTTGGAATCAAAGCATTTCTTCTCACAAGAAATAAGAATGCTAGAAGACGTCAAGCAACCGCTATTACATCATCACCAACAACTTATTCAAGATTGCTGGAGTCATCACTAACACTTAGGGGGAGATTGTTGGAATCACTCCTAATGTGTATTTAAAGTCTTAGTCATTATTATATAATAGGTTGCTTAATTGGGCTTTTATGTTAGTAATTAAGGATATGTTCATGTAGAAAGCCCATGAGCCTATGCAAAAGCCCAATAAGAAAGGAAGGGACTAGATGTGTTGCCCTAGCTCCCTTCCCTTATAAATACTATTGTAAACACTGACTTAAGGGTTGGTTGTTCACACTTAATACATTCTTATGCATAATTCTTCTCCATTATCATACGTGTGTGTTTGTGTGTGTTCATCCTATCTATCTCTACCTTATTTCTTACATATTGATCCTTGTGTTAACTTATGGTGACCTAACAATGAGGGTATAAGAGATTTGTTGAAAAAGGGTTCTTTTTTTCAGAGACTCTCACCAGGCTGTGATATCACTTGTTGGTCCAGTCCTAGATAGATATTTGAGCCAGTTAGGTTAAGTAGAATACTTATGTAATCACAAGTTAACTACAGGAGAGACTCTAACAATAAACTAATGTTTATGCGGAATATAAACAAAAAAGTTAAAGAAGAATAACTAAATAATAATGATCCTCTATGGATCTATATTACTAACTCTTAAAAGTGTTTTTCAAGGTGTACATTCTTCATAGCCGCGAGTTTCATTTATACTACCAGAAACCCTAATCGGCATTTACAAGAAAACTTATCAAGGAGATATGCATTATCAGTTCCTAATATATATCATGCATATCCCTTTCTCTAACAAACTTCTAAACATATACAGGTTTGACTATTACTACAACCCGTAGAAACAAAACTATCAGCTGGAACCAATATGTGCAGATAGAAAAAACCATAAAAGTACTATACCAGCAGGAACTATATACCTGCCAGCATGAACCAAAAATACTCTATCAGTAGCAATGTACTATTATAATTTAATAATTCCTAATAGAATGTGTGTTATACAAAGAAGAACTAAGAATGGTGCTTTGATTATCTTATGCTTGATATCACATGGTCCCAAGAAACAAAAGGAAGTATGACTTGGTCTTGGAGCATGCATGAGTTGCAGCTAGGATTTGGGGCATGCACTTGGTTAGGTCAATTCCACATAGACACAAGATCTAGTGGTTAATAAGGTCGAATGTGGTTAGGGTTATATTATAATAGCATTAGGGTGGCTTAGGGACTTGCTTTGTCTCCTATTTCTACATCCACATGCAAACAAGATGTGAGACCAAGGGATGATTTGTGTTTTGTTTCTTTGTGTTTTGCTTGGCTCGACTGGTCACAAAACATAGAACATAGTATGCAAATTTTTACTTTGAGCAAAAATCTTAGTGTATACACGAGGATGCGCTGGGTTGGGCAGTAGACGAGGCCCAAAAAAATATAGGTGGGTTGGATTTGGATTCGGATAGCGGATGAGCCCAAAGGAGAAAGTAGGTGATCGGGTTTGGGCTAGGGCCTGGTTAGGAATAAAAATATAATTATAAAATGTTATATATATATATATATATATATATATATATATATATATATATATATATTATGTAATTTATTTATATAAATTAAAGGATTAATATTATCAAGATCGAGGCAATTTTGATCGGGTCACAACTGTGTAATCTGAGCCTTTAATTCATGTGCTACGATGCAAATGCTAAATGATATGCAAGAACGAAGTCAATAAAATTTCATGGTTCTATGATCCGTTCTTTATTCATGATTAAACAGTTAATGACATATGAAATTTTCTAGGAGCTTACAATACCTACCCCTTAAGAGAACCGCGTCCTGTGGTTTCACTCATAAAGGTTTTTGTGGGTGATTCAGTGAACATGTGAGGATATTTGGTACGCATTACATCCTCGCGCTCCCAGGTGAACTCGACACCTCTTTTCTATGGTTCCACCAAACTTTAATAATAGGAATGCTGCTTTGCTTTATCCTCTTGACTTCCTTGTGCATGATCTCAACAGGTTCTTCTACGAAGCTAACTTTATCATTGAGCTGTATGTCCTTTAGAGGAACAACAAGGGTTTCATCAGATAGGCATTTCTTAAGGTTAGACACGTGAAAAGTATCATGTACCCGACTGAGCTCTTCCGGGAGCTCAAGCTTATACGCTACTGGACCAACTCTTTTCAGAATTTTGAACAGTCCTACGTATCAGGGTTTGAGTTTACCTCTTTTGCCAAATCTGACCATTCCTTTCCAAGGAGATACTTTTAGCATTACTAGGTCTCCTACTTGGAATTCCATGGGTTTTCTTCTGACCTCTGCATAACTCTTTTGTCTATCTCTAGCTGCTAATAGATGTTGCTTGATTTGCATTATCTTCTCAGTTTTTTATTGAACAATTTCAGGGCCAGTAAGTTGTACTTCTCCAACTTCTGCCCAACAAACCGGTGATCGACATTTTTGACCATAAAGAGCTTTGAATGGAGCTGCTTTGATGCTGGCGTGGTAGACATTATTGTAAGAAAATTATGCTAGAGGTAAGTGCTTATCCCATCCCTTTCCAAAATCGATCACGCATGCTCTCAGCATGTCTTTCAGGGTTTGGATTGTTCTTTCACTTTGTCCAATTGTTTGAGGTTGGTAGGTAATAATCATATCTAATTGGGTACCCTTAGCGCGTTGGAGTGTTTGCAAGAATCTTGAGGTGAATTGGCTATCACGATCAGATACGATAGAAATCGGTACCCCGTGGCGAGAAATAATCTCTTTCAGATAGAACCGAGCAAATGTACACATCTCGTCAGTCTCTTTGATAGGCAAGAAATGAGCTAATTTGGTGAGACGGTCAAAAATGACCCATATGGTGTCAAAACCATTTGAAGTTTTTGGCAGTTTAGTGATGAAGTCCATTGTGATACTTTCTGATTTCCACATGGGAATTTCTAGTTGAGTTAACAATCCGGATGGTTTATAATGTTATGTCTTGACTCTTGAGCATGTTAGACAATTTCCAACATACTCAGCGATATCGGCCTTTATGTTTGGCCATAATATAAAAGTTTAAGATCTTAATAAATCTTGTTAGGACTAGGATGGATGGAGTACTTAGATTTATGAGATTCATGCATGATGAGCTCACGGATACCTCCACAAATTGGAATCCAACTTCGATCCTTGAAACACAATGTTCCATCTAATCTCTTCACAAATCCGTTTTTGTTCTTCGGCATGCCATAAATCTTTTCATTTTGGCCTATTTTCTTCTTTAAGCGCTTCGATCTGAGCTTCAAGAATTTTCGATGGAAGGGGTTTAGGATGATCTTTTCTACTCAAGGCATCTGCCACGAGATTCGCCTTTCTGGGATGGTAGCGGATCTTACAGTCATAGTTACTAAGCAATTCTAGCCAGCGGTATTGACGCATGTTCAGTTCCTTTTGATCTAAGATGTGTTGAAGGCTTTTGTGATCAGTGTACACTATGCATTTAGTTCCCTAAAAATAGTGTCTCCATAACTTAAGAGCAAATACAACTGCTTCTAGCTCTAGATTGTGAGTGGTATAATTCTTCTCATGAGTCTTGAGTTGACGGGAGGCGTAAGCAATTACTTTGTTCCTTTGCATTAGAATAGCGCCTAGACCCAAGTTTTAAGCGTCACAATATACCATAAAGTCTTCTACTCCTTCGGGTAAAGCCAAGATTGGTGCTTCGCAAAGCTTTTGCTTAAGAAGTTGGAAAGTTGATTCTTGATCGGTTCCATATTCAAACTTCTTCGTTTTCTGGGTTAGCTCCGTTAATGGTTTGGCTATCTTCGAGAAACCTCCGATAAATATCCTGTAATAACTGGCGAGACCTAACAATTGACGAATCTCGGTGGGGTTGGTTGTGTTGGGAATTCACTTTTGGGAGTTAATACTTATAGTCTTAATGTTAGTACTGATAGTGATATTAGAAGAGTATTAACTAGTTAGTACTGATAGTGCAAATGTTAGTACTGATAGTGCTGAGTTTGTACTGATCTATATTAAGTATGTCGTGTAAGGTTTGTAACAGCATATCTTCTATTCTAAAAGAAGATATGATATACTTAATGCATAGTTATCTCTGTAAGGGATGTCATTAGTGTATAAAAGGAGATCCTAGCTAGGTCAAGGAAATACCAATACTCTAGCCATCTTAAAAAAAGCTTCAAGGTTGTAAACCCTAGTACTAGGAGAGTACTCGTATTATTAATCAATAATATTGAAGCTGTTGGTGTTATATTTGTGTTTACATTAATCTTCTAAAGTACATTCAAGTAGATTCCGCATACTTGTGTATACCTACAACAAAGTTTCTCATTGTAGTTTTGGAACCATCCAAGGCCACTACATGTTTGTAATCTAAGTGTTCTAGATCCAAGGTTTGGGACTCCACAAGTGGTATTAGAGCGTGTGTCCTAAAGCTTTGTTTCTAGAAGATCCTGTGTGACAAATCTGTTGAAATGGATTTTGACTCTAGCAAATCCAGTGCTGTTACCAGAGTTCCTAAGTTGCAGCCAAATGAATATGAACTCTGGAGAATGCACATAGAGCAGTACTTCTTGGTACTTGATTTTAAGCTGTGGAACATTGTGATCAATGGAGACTCTTACAAATCCATTGTCACTAAAGAAATTGGTGGTACGGTTGTTATTAAAGACAAAGGTGAACCTATCACTAATGAAGAAATGGCTCTAAGAGGCAATGATCTCAAGGTCATAAGTCTTTTACATATAGCAATACCTGATGATCATCAACTCACCTTTAACAAACACAAAGATGCTCAGAGTTTGTTCAAAGCCATTGAGACCAGATTTGGTGGGGACTCTGTCACCAAGAAAACTCAAAAGACTCTTTTGAAGCAAGAATTTGAAAACTTGATTGCTGGTGCAACTGAGCCTATTGACTTAGTTTACAATAGGCTTCAAAAACATGTCAGTCAACTGACAGTATTGGATGTGGACATCCCCAAGGAAGATGTCAATCTCAGATTTGTTAAAAGTCTCCCATCACCAAAATGGGACACTCATGTCATTGTATGGAAGAATAAGGCAGAATTTGAAACTATGAAGTTGGACAATCTGTTCAATAGCTTTAAGGTGATTGAACATGATATGAAGAGAGATGCAGCTGCATCTTCCAGCTCTGGGGCACAAAACATAGCCTTTGTGGCTCACCCAGTCACTAGTAATGATAAGGACAGTATCAATGTTAGTACTCCTAATACTAATGTTAATACTGATAGTTTGGCCATCACTGCTGCAAGCATCAATGAAAGTACAATTTATGCTTTCATCTCAGAGCAACAACAGGAATCTCAGATTACTCATGATGACCTGAGACAGATCCATGAAGATGACATGGAAGAAATGGATATCAAGTGGAACATTTCCTTGATAAGTATGAGGGCAAGAAAGTTCATGAAGAGAACTGGGAGGCAGATAAATATCAATGATGGAGATACTGATGGGTTTGACAAGAGAAAGGTAGAATGCTACAACTGTGGTAAGCTTGGGTATTTCTCCAGGGAATGCAGAAACCCTAGGAGCAAAGGAAAGAGTAGTGAGGCTGAAAACTATAAGGAAATGGTGGCTGTAGATGGTTCTAGATATGATTAAAGCTTCATGGCTGATGAAGAAGATAGTCCAATCAACATGGCTTTGGTGTCTGAGGTACTAACTAAATCAAATTGTTCAGATACATGTGTCTCATTAAGTGAATATGAGTCTCTTAAATCTCAATATGATAAACTGGCTGAAGAGTTTTCTAAAACCAATTATAATTTAGCAAATCATAAAAGAGGCTTAGCTGTTTTAGAAAAACAAATTATGCATTATAAAAAAAATGAGTCAAAGTTTATTGAAGCAACTGCTGTACTTAATAGGGAAATTTCTTTTAAAGACACCACCATAACTTTGTTAAAAGAAGAACTTGAAAGAGTCACACAAATAAAAGACAACATAGAACTAAGTGTTGAGACTCTTAAAGACACACAACATTATAACTCTGAGAGAATTGATAGATACCTTGAAAAAGCACTAATTGGCAAAGCCAAATCAGGTATGAGTTATAAGACAACACCATCACCATTCAGAGGTATTCCCTCACCACCTGGCATAGACCTTGAACACACTGGCTTAGAAGAGTTTAAGGTACCCATTTTTGTCCGTGAACCCATTGGGTCCAAGGCAGAAAAGACTGATGAAACCTTTGAAAGTGCCAGTGACACTTCCTTACCTGAGATATATGTTTTCAAAAATAAAAATACAAGTGTAGAGTCTAATGAAACAAAGCAAGAACAGGATACTAAACCTGTAAGACCAACGGACAAACCTGTTAGGAAACCAATAAAATATGCTGAGATGTATAGAAACATGTCATCTAGTCCTAGAGGTAACAAAAGAAACTGGAACCAGCTAAAATCTAAACAACTAGGAGATGAATTTGTCATGTATAATAAACCTTGCTTTGTGTGTGGAAGTTTTTCTCATCTACAGGCTCAATGCAGACACCCTATAAGACCTCAACCCATCATGACCCCAAGAGTAGTTCTTATTAAAACTGGCATAAAATCTTTGAATAATACAAATCCAGTTAATACTGCTAGACCACAACCCATAGTATTTGGTGAAAGACCTAAAAGAAACTTTTCAAAATCACCATCTACTTCACCAGGCCCTTTAATACTGCAGCAACACAAACCTTTAAATCTCATGATGAACAAATCAAGTTTTACAAGAAAAAGGTTAATACTTATGAGCCAAAACTTAATACTGATAGGCCAAAAGTTAATACTTTTAAGCCAAAAATGAAAACTGTTGGTTCTAAAGTGAATGCTGCTAGGGGAATCAAGGGCAATGCTGTTAAGCCCTCAGCTTGTTGGGTTAGAAAGACTAGTCAACCCAACAGTGCATCAGTTACTCTCAAGAAATATGATTACATTGATGCACGAGGCAGATCCAAGTCAGTAATGGCTTGGGTCCCCAAAAGGAACTAATTTTCTTTATTTTGTGTGGAGGGACATTCCAACAAAAATGATGATCCTGGCTATTCAGATAGTGGGTGTTCCAGGCACATGATTGGAAATCTATCCTATCTTTCAGGCCCTACTGATTTGAATGGAGGATATGTTTCTTTTGGTGGTGTTATAGGTGGAAGAATTACTAGTAAAGGCACAATTGTTGGGATATAGAAAGTCAAAGTGCTGAAGAGTCAAAGTACTGCTAAAGAAGAAAGTCAAAGTAATGCCCACTCATCATAGTACTGCAAGGATAAAGGACTGCTATGCCAATCGTTAAGGATTATTATGTAATTCTAGAATCTTCTCAGTTTAGTTTAGTATTACTTGTCATACAAGGAATAGAGTTGTAAACCGACTAGGGTTATCCTTATGCCTATAAAAGGACCTCTAGATTGGCATTATGCGTACGTGCAATATTAGAGTTTATTACGTTGGATATTAGAGCTGTTAGGGAGTGTTAGTGAATCTGTGTATCAATCATGTTTAAAGTTTTAATATAATCATTAAAGTTAAAGTTAATTCTTCTTAGCTTTATTCAAGTAAATTCTGCATACTTAATAGAGTTAATTTAGTGTTTCATTGTTAGTGACTTGGGATTTATCCGAGGTTGCTAAGCCCTTACAAGCTACATAAAGTTAGTTTGGTTAGACTACATCGATCCAACAAGTGGTATCAGAGCTTGTGTGGAAACTTTGATTAAGAAGAAACCCTTAAAACCTAGTTAACAACAAACCCTAAAGATGTCGATTGAAGCTGCACCACCCCCATCCATCACCAAGAAGGGAGAGTATGATCTTTGGAGCATGAAGATGAGGCAGTACATTGCTATTACAGACCATACTCTGTGGAATGTAATTGTCAATGGTAATGAAGTTGTTCTAGATCCTATTGAAGTTCCTGGACAACCTAAACCACCTAAGGTTGTCTTGCCAGCAGCTACAATAAGGAATCAAGAAAAGGCTCTCAACATCCTATTGTCTGCTATACCTGATGGTCACCTACTCAAGTTTCATGATGCTAAACAAGTATGGGCTGCTCTTAAGACAAGATTTGGAGGTAATGATGCTTCCAAGAAGATGCACAGAAATCTGTTGAAGCAACAGTTTGAAACATTCACTGTTGGTGAAAGAGAAGGTCTTAATGCTGCCTATGACAGATTCCAAAATCTTCTTAGTATGCTGGAGTTATACAAAGCAGAGGTATATATTGAAGATGCAAATCTGAAGTTCTTAAGGAGTTTTCCATCTACATGGCATGTGATTGCTACTATGATCATAGGACATCCTGGTTTGGATGTTATGGACTTTGATGATCTTTACAACCATTTAAAGGTGTATGAGCATGAGATGAATTTCCAAACAAGTTCAAAATCTCACAGTATTGCTTTTGTGTCTTCTGAAAAGAGAGGCAGTACTTCCACTAAAAGTATTGCTTATCCTACTCAAAGTACTGTTGCTCAAAGTACTGTTACCTATCCTACCCCCAGCTCAGCACCAACAAACACCATCCATTCTGATGAAGTTGTATGCTCATTCTTTGCTCAGCAAGCCACTTTACTTGTTACTTATGAAGAGGATTTGTCACAAATTGAAGAGGATGCTCTTGAAGAAATTGATATCAGGTGGCAAGTTGCTATGATCACTGCTAGGATCAAGAATGTTCATAAAGAAAACAGGAAGAGGCATTGACTTCAAGCATAAGCAGGGTTTAACGTTTGACAAAACCAAGATTGAATGCTTTAATTGTCAAAGGACTGGACACTTTGCAAGAGAATGCAAGTTTGCTAAATATTAGGCAAATAGAATGACTGAGAAACCCAAGCTTGAATTAAAGGAAATCCCTATTACTGAAACAAAAGATTTGGTTGCTCAAGAAAATCTATCAGAGGTTGACTGGAGTGCTGAATTTGATGATGAACCGGTAACCTACTGTATGGTCGTAGTGGAAGAGTTTGATTGGAGCACAGCCTTTGATGAGGAACCTGGATTTGCTGCTTTGGAGTCCAGAGATGGTCTTGGAAGCTTTGATTGAAGCATGGAGAGTGAAGAGTAACCTGTTCTGCTTGCTATGGTAGCTACTTCACCAAGTTCACCCCCTATCTCTGAGGTATGCTCTAAGTGTCATGATTTTTATCAAAAGGTGCTTACTGATTATGTAACTGAAAGAGATAATTGTAAAAGGGCTAGGTCTGAGGTAGCTGGTTATCAAATTACTTTAGAGTCTATGGAAGCCAAAATAATAACACATGAAAATAATGAAATGGCTTGGGCAGAAAATTATGACCAACATGATTACCAATTAAAACTAAGTCAATGGAAGTTAGGATGTAAGGTCTCTGAATTAGAAAATATGACTAAAGAAAGGGATGAGTTGTAAGAAAATTTTGCTGCTTGGGGACAATCTGGCCTTTCACATGTTAGTTTTGTTGAAAAACAGAAAAGAGCACACACTAAAACTGGCCTAGGATTTGGTATGGACTTTAGTAGCACAGAAGATAACCCACCTAGTGATAAGTACCAACTTGATTCTGAGGATATGACAACTAGTGATGATGAACTCATTAACTATGTAGACAACACATCTAGTGATGAGGAATCAATTAGTCAAACACCTCCTGAATTTAAGAAAGACAAGGGTTAACATGCAGCTCCTCCACCAACTGGTAGCTTTCAACCTGATAACGCCTAAAATGAACATGTTTTTAGTAGCGTTATTGTTGGTTTTGTGCAAGATAATCGACTATATTTATTCATAACTGTTGCAAAAGTGCAAAAGATGCGTATTGTGTATGTATATGTAGCCAGGTATCACGAATGATGAAGAAATGAAGTTTTTATGCACATTTGGAAGATTCTCGAAGAAGGAAGTCGAGCAAGGAAGCTTTTGGATTCAATGATTGGGGATTACAATGATTTCTAAGTATCTACAGCAAGGAAAGATCAAGTTTTGCCTTGGAAATCATCAGCGAGAGCAAAGAATGAAGCGTATAAACAAGAAAGTCAACAAAAGTCAAAAGAGCAACACCTAGCTGTTCAGTTGTGACCCGTAACCGGATCCGGCTGGGCAAATGGTCAAATCGCAACCGATCCGGTTGCATGAGCTGCAGTTACACAAAGTTGCAATTATTGTTGCCTTAACTCCCCATAATCATTGGAGGCCGATCATTTCTTGATATTAACTTGTTAGGAACGTTTTTAGTCAGTTGAGCAAGCATATTTGGCTATATAATGAACCTAGTCCTAGTTTACTAGGGGTGACACAACCAAAAGTGTATTAGCTTACATCAAAACTAATACCGACCATATTATTCTGCCCAAAAGCTTAGTCTTTACTAAAAAACATCCAGGAGAAAGGAGGGAACAATTCTCATCCATAGTTTTGGTAATTTGGAGTTATACGGTGAATCTAGGTGATTGGAGGCGCGTGGTTGCTACAATCCACGAATTCTAATTCTTGTAATCACAAAAGTTTAGGTATTCTATGAACTTTGTTATGGATTTCTATTCTCTTGAATTATTGGAATTACTTTGTTATGATTTGTGTTTAGTTATTATTATCATGGAGTAGTTTTGGGATATACTTGTGTGTTGGGATGTAGTTAATCATACTAGTGTTCTCATATGTGATGCATGTATATATGATCTTGTTTAAATAAGTTTGTTGGAAAAATACTAGTCTTGGTTTGATTTGTTGATAAAACATGTTTTAAGAAAAAGGACCGAAAAGATTTCTCTTGTGTTTTATTCCAAAAAGTTGAGTGACTAACTAGTATGGGGATATGGTGATTGACAACCACCATGTTTGCTTATTAAAACAAGACTAGGAACATTTTCATCACGAAAGATTCGTAAGAACAAGTTTAATAAGAACATGTTGCAAACAAATGGAATTTCTAAAGGATAATCATTAGGATAAGGACCGAAAGGATTACCTATATGTGTTTGTTCTTAGAATGATTTTTACAAAGATATACCATGGTTGGGGATCATTTGCTTATAATTTGTGCATTACATCAAGAGTGTACACCAAACCTTCATGAACACTATTTGTGATTGACTATAGACTACACACAAGTATATATATTTCTTATTATTGAATTTCACTATAAAGATCACTATTTGAGGAAGCCTTGACAAGCTTTCTTGTTGGGATCTTTTCATCAAAACAATTTCAAACACAAAATCCCTTGGGACGATCTCGACTTACCCAACTTTGCTATCACGGACGAGTATACTTGCTCGTATGTGGTAATAGAATTAGACGGTTAAATCGTGTTTATAAATTTTTAAAACTTTCACCACGGTAACACATCAAGTTTTTGGCGCCGCTGCCGGGGATTTTCTTTGATTTTCTGTAAGATTGGTAGTATTGGAATTGAATTTTGTGAAAAAAGTAAAAAAAAGTTTTGGTTAAAAGCTAACCGATTCGATTGCTCTGCAACCGAATCCGGTTAGAGGTACGTAGTGATTTTTTTATTTATGATTTCATGGATCTAGTTTACTTAGTGATTTGTGTTATAGTTCCTACAGTAATTCTTGTCATTTTAGATTTTATTTACAGATTATGTCTTGTAGTTTAATGATTTCTTAGATTTATTTATGTTTTCTTTATATTTGTTATTATTAGTTAATTATTTTTAGATTAATTCAGGTTTTGATATTTATGATTAGATAGTAATTTTTCAGTTATATGGTTTAATTATCTTTATGGTAGTTTTTAATTGGTAGTTAATATAGTTTTTAGTTTAATGGTTTAATTATTAAGTCATTAATTATTGGTTTATGTAGAGTCTTAATAATTTAGAGTTTAGTACACTTAATGATTTTTTTTAATTTCAATTAATATTCAGTTATAAAAAAAAAATTAAATTTTCTGTCGATCTATCCGATCGGTTGCAACCCACAACCGGATCCGGTTAGATTACTTGGTCTAGTTATTACCACCAACCGAATCGGTTGGTGAGCCAACCGATCCGATTGGAGATCTCGGTAAAATTTTCTAATTTTTTGATTTTGAGTTTTAACTTATGTTTTGAGTTTTGTTGAGTATCTTTACTTGCTTAGTTTATGTTTCTATAGTTTGTTCTTGTTTTTACTAACTCTAACGCTAATGATTCGGATTTCGTTTTGTTTTGTTTTGTCAAGTTTAGCTAATTAGTATGGAAAGTTTGAGCGGAATCTCGGAATACCTTCGTACTTTGGATGAAATGTTCAAGGATACCGAAAGTTCACTGGAAAAGATTGGAGGTATCTTGGAAGAGAGTAAGAAAGATTTGGGGATTGATACGGTTAATATGGAGGAAACAGGTGAAAACAAGGTTCAACTTCCCAAGAAGGGAAGAGTTGTAGTATTCACACAAGCACCTTTAACGGTGTATGATTCGCCACTAATGAGGTTTGGTACGCCTTGTAGTGTAGAAGGAGTAAGTGCTTGGGACGCGCAACTTAATATGGCTTATGGAGAAAACTACATTTTGGAGAAGGTTCTTGACGAAATTGTTCATGTACGTTTGAACTATGAAGCATATGGAAGAAGGATGGTTAAAAATCTTAAGGTCAATATTCATGGACACATTTTTGAAACAAATTTTGTTAGGTTGGAAGATAAGAATCTAACGGAGGAAGAGAGAGATAGAATTTTGTTTTGAGGAATGCCACAGAAGGAGAAGGATCCGGGTAATTTTGTGTTGCCAATAAAAGTGAATGGGACTACACCAGTTTATGCTTTAGCCGATACGGGGTCAAGTGTTAATGTGATGCCCTACCCATTGTTTATGACTTTAGGTCTAAGTAATCCGCAACCAAATCATTCGAAGCTTACTATGGCGGATAATTCTCAAGCGAAAGCAATGGGAGAGGTGAAGAATGTGAGAGTGTAAATTGGCTATCAACCGTACTTGGCCGATTTTCTTGTCCTAGATATTCCGATGGACAAGATTTTACCACTACTATTGGGGAGACCATTCCTACGAACTTGTGGTGCAATTATAGACATGGGAAGAGGCACAATGACTATTGATGATGGGATTTCAAGGCAAACATACTATCCGAAACCAAGAGGACCAACTTTGAAATTTATGGAGGAGTTAGAATGGATGGAAGCAAATGATGATTTGACTTGTTTCGAAGTGGGACGGGATAACCAAGGAAACCCAATGTATGGGCCATTAGCTCCACCTTATTTTGATATAGAGGATGAAATGGAACGTGCATTAGCGGTGGAAGCATTCTATAACCCATTCAAAAACATACTAGTCTACAAGAAGTTGACCGACTTTTTAGGTTCTTTACCGGTGCAACTTAAGAATTTGGAATGGAGACCCGAGGGGTCGGGCACTTACAAGAGACAAACTAGAGATGGAGAATGGCATGTTAAGTTCGATATATTATGTCCGGACGAAAGAAGATTCATAAGAAAGTTCAACACTTTTGAAACATACCGTGAGTTGACCGGAAAATTTCAAAGTGAGGACATCCTAAGACAAGAGTATTTCGAGGAATTCTAAGGAGAAGACAAGGGACCATAATAAACAAGCAATTATTTGCTTGAATTTCATGAACTATTTCTTTTTGATTTGATGCATTTAGGATTTTTTGTTTCTCATTTCAGTTTTTTCATTTTTATTTTCATGATTGAGGTAATTTGGTTAATGCATTATGACTATGATTTTTAGTTGAGTTTTGGTTTAGTTCATTAGTATGATGATTTGAGTTTTTAAGATTGGATGATTGTTGAAATTTCCAAATGGTGGATGAATGTTGTGTGCATCTTTAACATGATTTTTGAGTAAAAATTGTTGCTTGGAAGGTAAATGCCTAAGTAACATGAAAAAAATGCAAAATTTGGTAAAATGCATACCGAAACGGTTGTATCCGTGGATCGAACCGTTGCATACAAGTATATATACCAAAATTCACTTTTCTAGAAAACACACACACACACTAATTCTCCAAATTGGTTTTGCAAAATTCGTCCAAGAGAAGCTAATTGAAGATTGTTTAAGTTGTAGGAGAACATCATGGCACCCAAACAAGTAAGCATCTACATTCAATTAACTCAATTGAGTTTTAATTAGAGCATTTGATTCGAATTGCATATTAGGTCACCAATTTGGGGGTTTTTGTTATAATTCGAATTGAGTTGTTATATTTTTGGATTAAGTGGGTAATTGATATAGGAATGCATTGCAAACAGAATTGTAGTGATTGATTCAACGTGGAATGAATATTAAATGATTGAATTTTCGGATTTAATTAGGTTGTGCTAGTGAATCAAGTTAAGTTGCAATTGGTGATTCCTAATGGTAGATGATGTGTTTTTATGAGTAATAGATGCCACATTATTGATTAGAACTAGTAATTGAAGAATATAGGTCTTATTAAGTTGAGTTCTAAGATGATGATTGTGTGATGATTTGAGGTTTGAAAAGCGAATTTAGATTAATTCAAGGATGTAGAAATCATTGAGGATGTTAGAATGCAGTCTAGGAGTGGATTGGACTTAGAAAATTCGAGTGAGTAATGGTTTAAAAGGAAAAAGCCTTATAAAGATTGTATAACCGATCCGGTTGCGCAACGCAACCGACCGGTTGGATTTGGCCAAAATGAGTAACCGATTCGGTTGCTCTGCAACCGAATCCGGTTCCAGGTTCTGTGTTGGAAATTTATGAAATTTTGAAGTGGACCTTAGAGGGTTCCATGAACCTTCCCGTTTGTTCTAACACTCTTATATTTTCTTATATTTATGATTTCTATAGAGAATTGTTGTAGGTAGCTCAAGCTCGAGGCCAGTTCCAATGAACCCGATTGTTACAAAGTTTTGTCAAAGGAACGAGAGGAAGAAAGTTAAGTATAGCTTGAAGACGGAAGCAAATGCCAACTTAAAGTTCAAAGATCTCACCGACGGGGAGAAGCATGCTTTTCGGGAAAGGTTATCCAAATTGCAAAATAGGACATGTTTGGTTCCGAGGGTGATTGATTGGGATTTGTTTAGGAGTATGATTGTGAAGAGGAGTTGAGAAGAATGATGCGGACATCTTATGTGTATCCAGTGGATGGGGATTCGTTCGATGATTTGTCATGGGAAAGAGCATTTAGCATCGATGAAGAGGTCTATCGAGAGTAGTGTATGGAGTTCTTTTCAACCATGTATTTTGAAAGAAAGGTGAATGTTCGGAACTTGAAGGAGGAAGTTTGTGTTTGGTTTAGGCTTTATGGAAGGGATCATGCTTACACTTTGCCAGCTTTTGGCGTGGCTCTTGGTTTGTATGAGCCACATGAGGTTAATCATCGGTTATTTGAAGCTCACTTTTCAAGGCTTTGAAGGTTTGAAAAAGACTTTCCTAGTATTCCCACCTATTGGAATCGAGTGGGAGATCCTTCTTGCACTAGGAGGAATGTCGTGACCATCATGAATCCATTAATGAGGATAATTCACAAATTGATAGTGACTGGGTCGTTTAATAGGTATGGAAGCAGGGACAAATGTCAGAAACCGAACTTATGGGTTATGATGTTACTGGAGGAAACTAAGGACGGTAATGCGATTTGGCAGATAGCCGAGTATTTGTCTAGGAGGGCCCCGGGAATCAAAAGCAATAGCAACATTTGTGGAGGACATTTCGTGAAAAGGTTGGCGAAGAATCTTGGGTATTATATTGATGAGGAATTGGCTAAGTGTGGAGAGCCAATGTATAGTGAGATGTGGAGTGCAAATGGTTTTGGGAATGCTTTGAATAGGAAATTGAAAACCTTGGGGTTATGGGTTGAACCTCAACAACAACAACAACAACAACCACCACAGCAGCAGGAAAGTATACCAATGAGGAACGTGCAAGCGGGTACGTCCAGTAGTTTTAATTCAGGTTGGGGAGAGTGGAACCAACATTTAGATGAGATTCAATGTAGGGATGTGCGGAGAGACTCGATGATGTTGAGAAACAACTACATCAATGATTATTCAATGCCTGTCTTTCAACACATGGCTCGTGAGGCCAATTACGAGTTGCCACCCTACAATCCACCCAACGTTCCACCATATCCTTTCCCCTACACTTCTTATCCTGGACCCTATCCATATCCATATCATGGGTACGCACCATTTCCTGATCCAGTGCCTGCATATGGTCGACTACCTGAGGTTGGTAGAGCAAGCTATGATGTTGGAGGATCGTCATCAGGAGTTGGAGGAAAGAAGAAGAAGAGGAGAGTTCGTTCGGAGATTGTGGACGAAAACTATGTAACCGAGAGTGATGATAATGATGAGTATGATGATGAAGAAGGGAACGAGATGAGCGAGGACGACGAGTGATCGTGGATCATTCGTGATTTGTGGTTTCAAAGACAATGGTTATGTTGTGTTAAACAATATTATTTCTATCTCTTTAACTATTTCTTTAGGATGGTTAACATATTTTGCTTGGTTTTATCCTGTTTTTAGTAGCATTTTCATTTGGATTGTTTTGTTTTGTTTTGTGTATTATGTGTTGCAGTTTTTGTTTGCAGGATGGATGTGTCGGAAGCTTATTGATGGTCAAATATTTGGAGTTGGATAACTCACATGCTTTCTTATGATCCAATGTGCGTGTTGCATATTCTATCCTATGGTATCTTTTAACTATTTCTTTTTCCCATTTTCTTTACTTTGAAGTTCATTTTATTACATTGAGGACAATGCAAAACTTAAGTATGGGGGAGGTAAGAAAATAGGAAAATGATACGCATTTTTAATTTTTAGATAACTTTTGGATGCAAGTAATTAGAAGGAATTCGCCCTTGATGGTCTAGTTGTTTTCACGCATTATTGATAAATATTAAAAATAACTTGGGAATTTCAATGGTAAAATGAGGTTTTTGAAAAATTTTGGATTTGAACCAAATTACGGAAGTAATTCATTTTGGATTCGATAGCATTTTCTAGCACGCATTATAGCCTTTTTCCACCCAATTGTGAGGTTTCTTTTTGTATAAAACACATCGTTTGTTTTATATTAGCTACGAGTGTGCCGGTGATTATGTCGATTCTAGAACTTGTACTAGTTATGCATTACGGTTAAAATCACTCTCGAGTGATATAAATTTGTTCAAGTGATAAGAGGCATCGTAGGATTTAACCCAAATGGCCTTCCGTTTACATCTAATGATATATTAGCTAGCCACATCGGTTAGTTAACCACCTTTATATGGACCCATTTGTTAGTGCTCATCTTTAGCACTAGATACCCTTAGTTAAACCCTTTGAGCCAATCTTTTCATTTGTTAAAATCCAGAAAAATACAAAAAGATTTTACACTTTAAACTTTAGTCAACCCTTGTCATGTCTATTGGTTTGTTGCTAGTTGTTTGGAATGTTGGATTGTTTTTGATGATTATGAAGAAGCTACATTTTGTTTAAAGTGTGTACCATTCTCCATCATAGATGAAAGAGACTTCTTTCTCGATTTTTTGTGGTGTATGCTTACACTAAGTGTGGGGGAAATTTGTTATGAAAAAAAAAATGGTTAGAGCCAATAAGCTATATGAAGGATATTGATTAGCCAATGAGCTAAATTGAGTTATACATATTTGCAGAGATCGATATTTTAAGAGGTGAAATAATCATTTACGGGATTGTGGTTTTTATGATGGCTAGCAACATGGAGGTTTAGACTTGACTTTAATTTCTTTTAACACCAATTTCATAAACCATCCCATGCCTTATCCATACCCTTTATGAACCCTTAGCCTTAACGTTATAACCCGAATAAAAGCCCTCTTTGATGAATTTATTTTCTTTGCTTTGATACTTGTACAAGCTGATTCGCTCCCAAACGGTCAGGTTTTATCACGCAAGCCAGCCACTTGTGAATGGCTGACCGTAAGAAACTTAAAACAGGTCAAACACGAATGCAATTAAAGATCAGAGGAATATAGTGGATTCCCTGGTCGTTAAGTCCCACCGGAGGATGAATTGGTGTATAAACACTTGATCAGATGATAGAATGATCACTAAGGATAGTGATCAGTAAGGATTTGGATGGATAATTACCTAAAGAAGAGATTTATAAATTACAAATGAGCTTAAATGCAAATTAAAGGAAATTAAAAAGATAAAATATATTAAATAAACGCTATCACTATTTTTAAAATGACGAACGTTTAAAACCTAAAACGTACGTTTAAAATTACGTAAACGTACAAAATAAAACGTGAGTTTTAAGAAATAAAATGCCTATAAATATGAAAATGACATTTTTACAATACTAATAATAAAAGAAAATTATTAGAAAAAGAAAATTATTTTTACAACAAATTATTTAATTATTATTAATTAAAAACTATTTATTAAGTATTTAAATTGCACTAAAATATAAGAAAATACAAAATTAACCTAGAAAAATAAAATTATAACTTAGAAAAATCTAAAATATGATAAAACTTATTTTAAAACTGAAAATAAATTTTTTAGACTTTTATGTATTTATTATTAATTTAATACTATTTAAAACTAATTAAAATGCTAGAAAATACTATTTAAACCAAGAAAATTATGGAAAAATACTTTTTATGACTTTTATATTTATCTCAATCTAGGAAAATTGAAAACATATTTTTTTAAACTTTTTCTGATTTATTTGTATTAAAAGCTATTTAAAAAGATTTAAAAACTATTTAAAATAAAGAAAAATACTAGACAGTGATGGAAAAATATGAAAAATTCAGGAAAATACTAAAATATTATTCTTAATCTATGAAAAATATAAAAAACATATGCTTATGTGGAGGAAAATGCAACTGCAGTGGAGAGTGCTTATAAATAAGCACTCAAGATAAGCTAACAGCTACCAATAAGCACCAACTGATTATAGAAGCTATATTATGTTAAAAGAACTCAAAAGGAACTAAAAACAACTATCTTAAACCTCTGAATTGCAATCTACAAAGATTTGGCTTATTTGAATTTAAGTGCAAAAACAGTTAGAGGGTACTACTTCAAGCCTAAGAATAAGCACTTAAATAAGCTGGAAACTAGAAAACAAATATTGGAAATTAAAGAGGACCTGGGCAAGAGCTTGTAAACCAAAAATCAGACTTGGACAAGCTCAATTGAGCTCTGGACAAGATGACAAACCCCTGCAGTGCATTCGGGCATGCCGAAGTCAATGCACAGGGCATTTGTGCCCATATTGACAAGACATTTTAGAGCTTATAAAAATTTGACAAAATTATACAAAAATGATAATAAGAAAATAGACCTACTGAAGTTTTAAAAATCCCAAGTTCCACTGAAATTGGCCCAGAAATGAACTCATGAAAATTCACCCCATTTGGGTGAAAACTGGTATTTTCAAGCTTTTAACTTTCAACACAGAAGTGATATTTTGACCAAACTGAGATTTGAATCCATTTTGTGAACTGATATTGATGTTAATTGATGAAATAAACTTAGTGCAAGCTATGCCTATGAATTTGAAACACAAAATAAGTTTTTGCTTTTATAAAATCCAAAGCTTAAGTTATTAAGACAGTTTATAAGTGATGTTGACTTTTAGCTAATGCAAGCACAAGTTTATGACTCGAATGAGTTCAATAGAGCTTATCAAGACTAAAGCAACAAACCTCAAACCCTGAACAACTCTCTAATACATAGTAAGCAATAAATCCAAACACCCTTGTTTCTACTGATATGCAATTTAAAACTAAACAAACCTAAACTAGCTCTAGCTACTGATCAAACTGAGTTTACATGACCTAAATACAACTATTTAAACAAGTCTAACCTATTGGTAACCACAGATACACATGCAAGCTCACTATGCAAAATAGATGGAAATAAGAAAGTGAAATACAAACTCACATGGGTCCAGCTTATTTGCAGACTAAGACCAGAACCAAACTACTCTATTTCAAACCAAATCCAACCCAAATCAGCACTTCATCAACCCAATTCCATAACCAAGTTCACATTGAGCTTTTCAGTTGACTTTTGTTGACTAAGGGAATTTTGAGAATCATTAAGCTATAGGAGAGCTTATAAGAGCTTATCAAAACAGTTTTAATAACTGAAATTAAGTTGACCACAGATTAACTATATTTTTTTTATATTGTTGAGAGATTTTTTATATTTTTTTTTATATAAGAGGCTTAAACTGAAAACATGAGTTAAATAAGCTTAAGTTATGTTTTTGAACACTCATTAAGCTAATAAGGAACCTTAAAAACAGAAATGAAGATGAGATTGAGAATTGAACAAAAACTGAATTTCATTAATTAAATGAACTACAAGGAAACTGAAATTGCTTATTAAACAAAGTTCAAAATACACTAAGATTAATAATTCATGACTTTAAAGCTTAAATAAACACTGGAAATTGAAAATGAACTACCTACGACATGTAAAAACTAAACTACTCTAGATAGATTTCTCCAACGCTTTTCTTCTCTCTTTATAGCATTTTGAGACTCCCCATAAGCTCGAGTTATTCCCACCACCATTGATCTCTACATAACCATTGATTTGCAAATTGGCTTACCAAAAGTCATTTGACGTTTTATCAATTAATGCATTTTGGTGGGATGGAGTGTTAAAATTAGTTAGACAAGTGGTGGAGATAAGATTGAAAGGTGGAAAGTGGAAGGAGTGGAGAAACCACCGTTTCGTTTATCGCAAGGGTGGGAGAGATGGATAAAGAGTGGCGGTATTCTTGTTTTAAATTTTGGGCCGGGTTGTATATTTTGGGCCACTGGTTTGTGATTTGGATTTGGGTTAAGTAATAACAAAGGGTCCATTTGATGTAGCTTAATAACCCAAGGACAAAAAATGTAAATCTGCCAAAGTTAAGGGACCAATCTTGCCAATCTTCCATAGTTCTCACAAGGACCAAACCTGCCATAAATAAATAGTACAAGGACCAAGGTTGATTATTTTCCATTTTTAAATGTCCAAGGACTAAATCTGCCAAACTTTGAAACTTGAGGGACCAAACATGTAAATTCTCCAAAGTTAACCATAAGGACCAATTTTGTCATTTATGAATAGTACAAGGTTTATTTTTGATTATTTTCACTTTTTAAAATTCACCAAGGACTATATTTGACATTTTCAAAGTTCAGTGGACTAAAGTTGTCATTTTGTAAATTTTAGACTTTAAAGGGTTTGTTTTGAGAAATTTTGAATCTCATGGACCTTAAATTACTTTTTACAAGTTTTTGAAATTCCGTGGACTAGATTTGACAACTTTTGAAACTGGGGACTAAAACGCCAATTATGCAAACTTAATGCTTTTCATCCGATTTTGATATTTTTGCATTTAAAACACATAAAACACTGATTTGTGATATTTTCATCATTTTGATGCATTCTCGAGTGTTTTCAGATATTTTTGCAGCATCTAGATAGTACAAAAATGATGAGTATTTAGACACTCATCAATCCCCCACACTAAGATATTGCTAGTCCCTAGCAATGTTTTGAGAAAATTTAATGGATTTTAACTCTTTACCAAAAGCCATTACTTCCGGAGTAGCCAATTGTTTTAGTTCAAGTAAGAACCTTGGTACAATGATAACCAAATGATGTTGAGCAAATCATAAGTCAGAACGGATTTGATTTGTTTACCGTAAGCCGCTTCTTCGACTAGCCAACTCTTAGATAAATTATCAATATTATCTTTGGTGAGTCGACACAATTATGGTTTTCCAACTGCCTTTACCACAAGCCATAAACTTGCGGGCTAGCCAACTCTTCACTAATTAAAGATATGGTGAGCTGAACACCATACAATTTTGAGCAAATTTCAAGCCATAAACGGATTTGAGATATCTTTACCAAGAGCCGCTTTGCCCTCGGATTAGCCAATCCTTATATGGGTTAGACATGGTGGACTGATTACCATTTGTTGTGTTTAGTACATAGTACTTCTACTAAAAAAAAAATTAAAATTTGGCCATTTTGGGGGAAAAAGGGACTAAAGGGGTACATTTATGATCAAACCCGCCAGATTTCCACACCTTAGAAATGAATATTGTCCTCAATATTCAAAGTGTGGAAACACAACAATTTTTTTATTTATTTATTTATTTTTTTTTATGAAAACTTATATACAACAACGAGGCATCTCCCCCACACTAGAGTGGTACTCACGGGTGAAAACCCATGTGGTGCATGCTAATGTTTTTGATTCCCGAGTCACTAGCTTGACTGAATTCAATTAATTTGTTCATGGAAAGTAAGTGGAAGAGACAATCTCCATCGGACTTTCATTCAAGATGTTTGTCTAAACATTGAAGTACGCGGAAAGTTCCACACGATGAGATATACATAGAACCGCTCAAAATGATAAATGAAAATGCCTGTCAAGATAATGTCTTCATTCCTCAAGGAGTGAAGAACGTGAGAAGCGACGGGATAGGTGAAGAAGAGAAAGAAAGTCATGATAATAATCTTGACTAACTCATCATCAGAAGGGGAATTCATGATAGCATGAATTTCATCTTTAAGCTCAATCGTCTAGACATATCCCTAGTGTGTCTAGATCAGTAGAAGTTATCATACTCCGGCGGAGATATGATATGAGTGAGTTCATCGGAGAACTCCTCAAAGGAGAATGATTCATATTCAGGATTGATTTGACTGAGTTCACTGGGGAACTCCTCAAAAGTGAATGATTCATAATCGGTGAGAGAATTATGAGAATGAGAAGTGGTAATACCACCTCTCTCCCATATGATCAAAATGGAACGCTTGCAATTCGAATAGAATCATCAACAAAAGTTTACTATCCTCAAAGGATAGATATGAAGTAGGCTTTTCATTAAAAGCCTCGATTCTAGAAATGAGAAGATTAACATTCAATAATGTAAGACGAAGAGCTTCGTCTTGGATTATTTTTTCATCATTCTCTTCCTCCTGTCGACAAGCTCAGAAGGTAATTCCCCCACATAACTTATGTCTCCACAAGATAAAGAATAGTCCTTATCAGAATCAGAGAACATCTTAATATGATTATTTTGGAAGACAAGAGGAGGAGGGATATCACACACATGATCAAGAATTCCCTGTGATTCTCTTGGAATTGGGACAAGGTTCTCAACACTAGACTTTATGAATTCGTCCGATTCCTTTTCAGGAACAATGTCAAGATGCTCATCCCCCATGTTCAGAGAGTGAGTGGGAATATCAGGTGTGATAACAACAGACCGAGGGAGTTGAGAAGGACTAGCATACATATGTTTTATACTTTCCATTTGTTCTTCCGCTAGTAATTCCATCATAGTCTTTTCTCCCGATTTTCATGGAAGGAATTTCAACTGATGAACTTGAAGAACCTGTACATAATTGACTAATATCAAGGGTAACTTCATCATCATTTTCATCAGGAATGAAACGGAATCGAGAGCTAGATTTGGTCGCTTTTGCAATTGATTCCCTAATAGATTGTTCAAAGGCAATTTGGGAATTTAATTTAGCCCGCCTCGGCTAACAAAACTTCCATGGATTTTTGATTTGGATTATCTTGGGAATGTTTACAATCCTTCAAATCTTTCACTAAATCCAAAAGATCAAGGAGAAGATTTTGAGGAAGTGGCTCGCGAGGTGGTGCTTGATTTTGGTACAATCAGAGGTTGGTCATGATACGAAGAGTCGTAATTGTTACAAGGAAATGAATTTCTTGTTTGACAATCAACCGCTAAAGTGTGGACCTCCACAATACTCACAACAAGAAAACCGATGTGGCTGTGAGTTATATGTGTGGTAGTCATAATTGTTATCGAACCGCTTTAGACAAGCGTGTTTCGACGATTGACAATCGAATCGAGTGAACCACCACAGCATACTCACAACAAGAAAACTGAGTCTCACAGCGTACGATGGAATAAATCAGTTGTTATGGTAAGAATAGGGATCCCGGTTATAGACGCACTGCTTCCCCGATTCCACCATGCTAAACCGGGGCAATTGCCACCATTATAAGGACCACAACACCATTGACAACCAAGAAGGTGAGGATAAGACATAGAAAGAATCAAAGGTTTACAGAGGGGTTGGGATGAAGAATCAAAGATATGAGAGGGTAAAGATGGATATTTTTGGATTTTTGGATAATATTTTGTAAAAATAAGAAAGAAAATCTTTTGGGTTTTGTCTTTGTTGAAAACTTGAATAAAAATGTTTTGGTAATCGATCCGCCAAACCTAATTAACTTCACGATAATTTTGGTTTTATATGAAAACAAGGAAATATGGACAAAGATGGTAAATATACAATGGGTGTATATTCAACAACACCGATGCTTCAAATTAGTGAACGCAACACACCTCCCAGAATGGGCCAAAATTTGATTCGGCCCCAAACGGTCAGCGTTTTATCACGCAAGCCACCACTTGTGAATGGTCAATAATGACCGTAAGAAACTTAAAACAAGGTCAAACATTTAATGCAATTAAAGATCGAGGAATATAGTGGATTCCTGGGTCGTTAAGTCCCACGGAGGATGAATTGGTGTATAAACACTTGATCAGATGATAGAATGATCACTAAGGATAGTGATCAGTAAGGATTTGGATGGATAATTACCTAAAGAAAAGATTTATAAATTACAGCGACTTAAATGCAAATTAAAGGAAATTACAAAGATAAAATATATTAAATAAACGCTATCACTATTTTTAAAATGACGAACGTTTAAAACCTAAAACGTACGTTTAAAATTACGTAAACGTACAAAATAAAACGTGAGTTTTAAGAAATAAAATGCCTATAAATATGAAAATGACATTTTTACAATACTAATAATAAAAGAAAATTATTAGAAAAAGAAAATTATTTTTACAACAAATTATTTAATTATTATTAATTAAAAACTATTTATTAAGTATTTAAATTGCACTAAAAAATAAGAAAATACAAAATTAACCTAGAAAAATAAAATTATAACTTAGAAAAATCTAAAATATGATAAAACTTATTTTAAAACTGAAAATATATTTTTTAGACTTTTTATGTATTTATTATTAATTTAATACTATTTAAAACTAATTAAAATGCTAGAAAATACTATTTAAACCAAGAAAATTATGGAAAAATACTTTTTATGACTTTTATATTTATCTCAATCTAGGAAAATTGAAAACATATTTTTTTAAACTTTTTCTGATTTATTTGTATTAAAAGCTATTTAAAAAGATTTAAAAACTATTTAAAATAAAGAAAAATACTAGACAGTGATGGAAAAATATGAAAAATTCTGGAAAATACTAAAATATTATTCTTAATCTATGAAAAATATAAAAACATATGCTTATGTGGAGGAAAATGCAACTGCAGTGGAGAGTGCTTATAAATAAGCACTCAAGATAAGCTAACAGCTACCAATAAGCACCAACTGATTATAGAAGCTATATTATGTTAAAAGAACTCAAAAGGAACTAAAAACAACTATCTTAAACCTCTGAATTGCAATCTACAAAGATTTGACTTATTTGAATTTAAGTGCAAAAACAGTTAGAGGGTACTACTTCAAGCCTAAGAATAAGCACTTAAATAAGCTGGAAACTAGAAAACAAATATTGGAAATTAAAGAGGACCTGGGCAAGAGCTTGTAAACCAAAAATCAGACTTGGACAAGCTCAATTGAGCTCTGTGCAAGGGCTGCACAAACCCTGTGCAGACTCAGTGTATGCTGAGTCAATGCACAGGGCATTTGTGCCCATATTGACAAGACATTTTAGAGCTTATAAAAATTTGACAAAATTATACAAAAATGATAATAAGAAAATAGACCTAATGAAGTTTTAAAAATCCCAAGTTCCACTGAAATTGGCCCAGAAATGAACTCATGAAAATTCACCCCATTTGGGTGAAAACTGGTATTTTCAAGCTTTTGACTTTCAACACAGAAGTGATATTTTGACCAAACTGAGATTTGAATCCATTTTGTGAACTGATATTGATGTTAATTGATGAAATAAACTTAGTGCAAGCTATGCCTATGAATTTGAAACACAAAATAAGTTTTTGCTTTTATAAAAATCCAACAGTTAAGTTATTAAGACAGTTTATAAGTGATATTGACTTCTAGCTAATGCAAGCACAAGTTTATGACTGCAATGAGTTCAATAGAGCTTATCAAGCCTAAAGCAACAAACCTTAAACCCTGAACAACTCTCTAATACAGTGTAAGCAATAAATCCAAACACCCTTGTTTCTACTGATATGCAATTTAAAACTAAACAAACTGTTAAACTAGCTCTAGCTACTGATCAAACTGAGTTTACATGACCTAAATACAACTATTTTAACAAGTCTAACCTATTGGTAACCACAGATACACATGCAAGCTCACTATGCAAAATAGATGGAAATAAGAAAGTGAAATACAAACTCACATGGGTCCAGCTTATTTGCTGACTAAGACCAGAACCAAACTACTCTATTTCAAACCAAATCCAACCCAAATCAGCACTTCATCAACCCAATTCCATAACCAAGTTCACATTGAGCTTTTCGGTTGAATTTTGTTGACTAAGGGAATTTTGAGAATCAAACATGAGTAGAAGCTTATATAAGCAATCATTAAGCTATAGGAGAGCTTATAAGAGCTTATCAAAACAGTTTTAATAACTGAAATTAAGTTGACCACAGATTAACTATATTTTTTTATATTGTTGAGAGATTTTTTATATTTTTTTTTATATAAGAGGCTTAAACTGAAAACATGAGTTAAATAAGCTTAAGTTATGTTTTTGAACACTCATTAAGCTAATAAGGAACCTTAAAAACAGAAATGAAGATGAGATTGAGAATTGAACAAAAACTGAATTTCATTAATTAAATGAACTACAAGGAAACTGAAATTGCTTATTAAACAAAGTTCAAAATACACTAAGATTACTTAATTCATGACTTTAAAGCTTAAATAAACACTGGAAATTGAAAATGAACTACCTACGACATGTAAAAACTAAACTACTCTAGATAGATTTCTCCACTGCTTTTTCTTCTCTCTTTATAGCATTTTGAGACTCCCCATAAGCTTCTGAGTTATTCTCACCACCATTGGATCTCTCAGAACATATCTCAGCCATTGATTTGCAAATTGGCGCCAAAAAGTCATTTGACAGGTTTTATCAATTAATGCATTTTGGTGGGATGTGGAGGTGTTAAGAGTGGTTAGACAGGTGGTGGAGATAAGATTGAAAGGTGGAAAGTGGTAGTGAGGTGGAGAAACCACCTGGTTTCAGGTATGCAGGGGTGGGAGAGATGGATAAACAGTAGTGGCGGTATTCTTGTTTTAAATTTTTGGGCCGGGTTGTATTTTTGGGCCAGCTGGGTTTGTGATTTGGATTTGGGTTAAGTAATAACAAAGGGTCCATTTGATGTAGCTTAATAACCCAAGGACAAAAAATGTAAATCTGCCAAAGTTAAGGGACCAATCTTGCCAATCTTCCATAGTTCTCACAAGGACCAAACCTGCCATAAATAAATAGTACAAGGACCAAGGTTGATTATTTTCCATTTTTAAATGTCCAAGGACTAAATCTGCCAAACTTTGAAACTTGAGGGACCAAACATGTAAATTCTCCAAAGTTAACCATAAGGACCAATTTTGTCATTTATGAATAGTACAAGGTTTATTTTTGATTATTTTCACTTTTTAAAATTCACCAAGGACTATATTTGACATTTTTCAAAGTTCAGGGACTAAAGTTGTCAATTTGTAAATTTTAGACTTTAAAGGGTTTGTTTTGACAAATTTTGAATCTCATGGACCTTAAATTACTTTTTACAAGTTTTGAAATTCCGTGGACTAGATTTGACAACTTTTGAAACTTGGGGGACTAAAACTGCCAATTATGCAAACTTAATACGTTTTTCATCTGATTTTGATATTTTTGCATTTAAAACACATAAAACACTGATTTGTGATATTTCTATCATTTTGATGCATTTCTGAGTGTTTTCAGATGTTTTTGCAGTCTAGATAGTACAAAAATGATGAGTATTTAGACACTCATCACAAGCTTATGGTAAAAAGCATTGATCATGACTAGGCATTGAGTGATTTACGTATACCCACCAATATATGAGTGTTGAGTGAATTCTTAAAATCATTTGTGAGGTGTTCTAGTTATGTTATCTAAAGTGTTTGGTTCATTTTTAAAAGTTTTCACATATTAAAAGCAAACCAATGATTATCTCTTTTGGGATGATTGTTACATTTTTGGAACCATGGTGTCAAGACCATTGAAATCAATCTTTGAAAATGTTAGACCTACTCGGCGAGTGAGTAGAGCTTAATGTGGGAATTTGATAACGCCTAAAATGAACATGTTTTTAGTAGCGTTATTGTTGGTTTTCAGGCATGATAATCGGCTATATTTATTCATAACTGTTGAAAAAGTGCAAAAGATGCGTATTGTGTATGTATATGTAGCCATGTATCACGAATGATGAAGAAATGAAGTTTTTATGCACATTTGGAAGATTCTCGAAGAAGGAAGTCGAGCAAGGAAGCTTTTTGATTCAATGATTGGGATTACAATGATTTCTAGGTATCTACAACAAGGAAAGATCAAGTTTTGCCTTGGAAATCATCACCGAGAGCAAAGAATGAAGCGTATAAACAAGAAGGTCAACAAAAGTCAAAAAGAGCAACACCACTCGCTCGATTGTCGTGGACCGCTTAACCGGATCCGACCGAAAATGGTCAAATCGCAACCGATCCGGTTGCATGAGCTACAGTTACACAAAGTTGATTTATTGTTGCCTTAACTCCCCATAATCATTGGAGGCCGGTCATTTCTTGATATTAACTTGTTGGGAACGTGTTTGGTCAGTTGAGCAAGCATATTTGGCTATATAATGAACCTAGTCCTAGTTTACTAGGGTGACACAACCAAAAGTGTATTAGTTTACATCAAAACTAATACCAACCATATTATTAAGCCCATTTTAAAAAGCTTAGTCTTCTTGAAAAACGTCCAGGAGAAAGGAGGGAACAATTCTCATCCATAGTTTTGGTAATTTGAAGTTATACGGTGAATCTAGGTGATTGGAGGCGCGTGGTTGCTACAATCCACGAATTCTAATTCTTGTAATCACAAAAGTTTAGGTATTCTATGAACTTTGTTATGGATTTCTATTCTCTTGAATTATTGGAATTACTTTGTTATGATTTGTGTTTAGTTATTATTATCATGGAGCAGTTTTGGGATATACTTGTGTGTTGGGATGTAGTTAATCATACTAGTGTTCTCATATGTGATGCATGTATATATGATCTTGTTTAAATAAGTTTGTTGGAAAAATACTAGTCTTGGTTTGATTTGTTGATAAAACATGTTTTAGGAAAAAGGACCGAAAGGATTTCTCTTGTGTTTTATTCCAAAAAGTTGAGTGACAAACTAGTATGGGGATATGGTGTGTGATGACTCGTATTTTCAGGTCATATTTCAAACATTACTCATGCTTCATTATTTATCATTTATCGTAAACTAGGTTTACGAGCGTCAAATTCACGTAACCGTAATGGTTTAGCTGTGAATTCATGAACATATCATCAAGGACATTTCATATATACTAGGTTTAGTCTACATTTCATTGGCATCATTATCATCATATTAGTTCATGCATGGTTTTGCATTTTTCATTAAACGTTTATTTTCCTATTAAATAAACGCTATCGCGTCATTAATTATTTTGAACATTTGATCCGATACTTCCAAAAATTATCCCGATATATTTTTATACTCATATTAAGATTATAAAAATAATATTATTAGTTTACCCGGTGTTTTAAATTTATTTTGTATATAAATTGTTATATTTATATAATTACGACGGTTTTCGTAAATACTACACGATAATTATTATTTCACTCAATTCTTGCAAGAAATGTATTTTTATAATTTTTATGACATCAATATATTTTATTTTGACCCGTTAAAATTTATTTTTAGCTAACGCTACCCTAAAAGCTCAAATATGTACCCAAGATACTAATTCTCCTTAAATTAACTACACTTATACTTTTACACATATGTACCTAGCTATTTAAAATATACTAATCTTTTATGTTTCTTATGGTTGTCGACCATAAGATGGTGACTCACAATCTTTTGATCACAAATATCTTACATATCTAATACTTACAATATTTTATACATACAACACATAGATACTCAATCTTAAAGTGTGAAATAAATTTTTCTCTCTTCTTCCTTTTCATCCATAACCGGCCAAGGGAAGATAACTAACAAGGAGTGCTAAATTTTTTCAAGACAAGGTTTTAACACTCTAGTCTCACTCTTTATTAAGGTTTTGCAATAAAAACCTTGGGTGATTAGGAAAATCCTTTGTTCTTATAACCTCATCAAGTAACTAGTAAGCATCCATATTCATCATCATATCTCATATTTATTTTTATGGTCATTTCATTTTATTTGAGAAAACATGCAAGTCTCATGGATGTTTATACTACTTTTACATGTTTTTAAGGGTTATATATATATTGGTCATCCTATAATTACTCCTTGTTATTAATCACTCTTGGTGATGCCTAGGAACCCATGACACCCTAAGAAGGTCTATGGTAGGATTAGAATAGCTTCGGAGTTGTTTTGAATTGGTTAGAATAGGTTTGGCGCGAGAAAAACTCATTTCGACAAGTCTAATTAAGGGTCTGTCCATATTTTTGAATTCTGGAATTTTCGACAGTAAGCAAAATATTTTGGGCTAGATATTTGGAAAATATACTTTAAAACGAAAACGTGGCCGCTTGAACGGGTTCAAACGGAGCTATAACGAAGAAGTTATGAAATTTTTGAAGTTTGACGACGAAAACTATTTATTCCAGAAAATTCAGCAAGCTGTCTCGACATTTTACGAGTCAAAAATGAGTCTTAAGCGTTGTTAAATGTGTCGACTTATCAAAAATACATTATTATATGTTATCACGATTCCGTGGATATAAAGAACGTAGAAAACGGACTTATAACGACAAAGTTATTCACATTTTAACAAAGTTGCCGTAACTTTATTCTATTAGCAAAATTAATATATTTTCTATTAAACACATACTACGGCAACGAAGGACCATGTTGAGGGTCGTTTTTAACAATGACGAAGTACTTTTTATAAAGTGATGTCTTCTAGTAAAAGTAAGTTCGCTTGGCATATTTTTCAAAATGTCCAACCGTTTTTCAAGCGGAGTTGTAACGAGTAAAATACGGTCACTTAAACTTTGCCGGAAACCATCCTTAAACAATATTTTGGACACAAGTACCTTACTTTAGCTATATTTTTCTCTATGATCGGAACCTCTATGACGAAAACTTAAACACTAAAACTTTGAGATAATGATACAAGCTTCCCAAAACCGTTGAGTTCGTTTCTTAACACTCGACGTGCATCATTTTACGACTAGCTTTTCGAGGCCGTTTAGTCACTTTAATGAAATATTTCAACGACGTTATTTTACGACGAAAAGTTATAATTTCATAATAAATCACTAAATGATTATCGTTGGATATCATTTCAATATAAATACATTTGGAGTAGTTTAAAAATGGTCAAGACGTTAAAAGATTATTTCTCGACGAGAAATATTATTTTCGAAAATTCATAATTGGTATAGATATCATCCGAATTGCATGCATAACATTACATCATGACTTATTACGTATCATATCATTCATAATAGGTCAAGTTTAGAGATTCACGCTACATTTCGGTGTATCCACTTTTGTCATTATAATCATTGCAACAGGTGAGTTTCTATAGCCCCATTTTCAATTGTTTTAATATTTTTATTAAACTCTTTGGGGGAGATACATGCTCATCAACTTTTATGACATTCATGATTATTTGCAACTATATGTTTATCTGAATTGAATGTTTAGTCATATTCTATATCATTATCATGGAACTAAAGGTCTTGGGATTATTATTGAGCTAAAGGTCTTGGGATTATTATTGAGCTAAAGGTCTTGGGATTATCATTGAGCTAAAGGTCTTGGGAATATTTGAAACAACACTCATATGTGTTATATCAATTGAATATTGATAGATTTAGTAATGTACTGTTATGTGAATTCATTTGACATCATGCGTGTGAACATAAACTATACATATTTTGGCAATGGGTTGTAAACACACAGGTTGCAAATTTTGTATGGGCGGAACTTGGAACTGAGTGGATTTGCAATGCCTTTGCTGCATAAACGATTTTGAAGGGTTTTTCATTTCAACGCAAACTCTATGAACTCACTCAACCTTTGTGTTGACACTTTTTAACATGTTTTATCTCAGGTATTTAAGGCATTCACTTCATGGCATTCATATGGACATATCATAGAGTCGTCGTGACGACGCGTCACACATGGGATTTATGCATTTTAAAACATCGTTTGGCTTGTAACAAATTTATTTCCGCACAAGTTAATTTCATTTGGGACCTACACTTTGTAAACTCTGATTATTTTATTAAATCAAACGATGTATTTTCCAAACGACACTTTAGGTCGTTCAATATATCTGTAACTATGATGCTATGACAGTCAATCCCCGGGAATTCCATTCCTTGCAAACAGGTAATTTGGGGGTGTGACAGATTGGCATCAGAGCTTCAGTTATAGAGAACTAGGTTGCATCATTGACCCTAGACTATAACTACATCATTATAGCATCTTATCATTTCATCATAAGTGCATATTCACTTTACATGCGGTTTATACGTACATTTTTTGAGTTATTTACTTTCATTTCAAATCGATTTTCACATAGATGCCTTTAAATACCCATCCCATTATCATTTCCTCATACTCCAATGTGGAGAATGCCTTGTCATTTCTTATCACAATTTTAATATCAGCTGATTCATCACCGATAACGTCGAATGCCGAGATAAATCTTTAAGTAGGGTGAAGTCACTCTCCCTCCTTTGTTTCACCACTAACATGTCGAGTTACACGTTATTCACACATTAAGTCACTAGACCATGATACATTTGAAGCACTTACGACACCTCATAACCCATCTTTTGGGAACCCGTGGATTATTTTGAAAAGTAACCTCAAACTTATCACCTCACATCACATCTCTTTAGAGCACTTATTTTTTTAACATAGGACTTTGCTACGTCTCACCTTTCCTCTTATTTTGAAGAGTTATGGCACCGAAGAAAGCTCCACCAGCAATGACACCAGCTGCTATCCAAAGGTATATAGAGGAGAGTATAGTCGAGGCACTAAGGAAAGAACGAGCAATGGTAGCTACTGCTGCTGAGGCCTACCGCCTGCTGCTGAAGTTGCTAGACTTGCTACTGCTACCGGAGCTGCAGGAGGATCTGGAGTTCGAAATTGTACATACAAGGACTTTAAGAACTATGATCCTACAAAGTTCAAAGGCACAGAAGGAGCCACTGCTATGGTTCGATGGTTTGAGAAGATGGAGTCTGTGTTTCTTCTATGCAATTGCCCAGATGAATACAAGGTAAAGTTCGTCGCTGGTACACTCTTAGATGGTGCAATGTCATGGTGGAATTCGTATGCGCAGCCTATTGGTATCGAAAACGCTTACAAGCTCACATGGGGCGAATTCAAGAATCTGGTAACTAAGAAGTATTGTCTACGCACGGAGGTGAAGAAATTAGAAACGGAATTTTATGAGTTAGTGGACTCGTTGGTTATGACATCGAGACCTACATTAGGAGGTTTCAAGAATTGGCTGCACTATGTCCATCAATGGTTTCGGACAATGAGAAACTCCTGGAAAATTTCATTGGAGGACTTCCACAATGTATTCAAGGAGATGTAACTTCTTCCGATCCACAAACAATTGAAGAAACTATCAGGATAACTCAAAAACTCATGGCTCAAGTTGTGAAAGGGGAAAACATTATCAACAATAACCACAACAACAACAACAACCAAATTAACAACAACAAAAGGAAATGGGAAAATGACCAGGGAGGTTATGATAACGACAACCAAAACCATAACACTAACAATCACCAACAACTGAATAGAAGACAAGAGGTCGCTAGGGTCTATGTTGCTGCACCAACCAAGGGAAGAGCTTATACAGGAAACTTACCACGATGCCATCAATGCACGCTACATCATAATGGTCCACGTGGTATATGCTTTCGCTGTCACAAAGTAGGACACCTTGCTAAGGACTGCAAGGGCAAGGCCATAGTTACATGTTACGGATGCGGGGAGCAAGGACACTATTGGAATCAATGTCCTCAAAACCAAGGTCAACAAGTTGAAGGTGCTCATGGGAATGCATACATGTTAGAAGGAGGAGAAGCTCGTCATGGTCTCAACAATGCGGAAGACTGAAGAAGTTCGGAAACTAACAGTCTCATTTTCCTTATGTACTTAGTCGTACTAAGTTTATGTCTTTCATCGTATTCGGATCTTATGATTTAAGATGTACTACTTTTGATAAACCACTCGTTGTAAAATATTCTCATTAAGCATACTTTCTTTTCCTTCTGATTCGTTATCACTTACAAGGTTTTGATCTCTGTAAACATCGAGAGTTATAACAACTAAACCGAACGTCACATTATCGTTCCTTAATTATACATAGCCTAGCTAACTATGTCTAATTCTGGAGGGATATCGTTCCTTAATTATACATAGTCTAGCTAACTATGTCTAACTCTGGAGGGATCATGTTATGTTGGGAGCAGTTATTTATAAGTCTTAGTGCAAGCAGGGTTTTCACATATTCATAAAAATCAGGCTATGCTCATCGGAGACATTCATCCAATATTTTCTTTACAATGATATTTTGTACACTCTAAAACATCGATAACCGTAACGACATCTCTTCATGTCTTCTTTCCTCGTTATTCATGACAAACTTAAAAATTCGATAGACTAACACGAACTGAATTCAGGGACTGAATTCCTTTTTGGTTGGGAGAATGTGACAACTCGTATTTTCAGGTCATATTTCAAAAATTACTCATGCTTCATTATTTATCATTTATCGTAAACTAGGTTTACGAGCATCAAATTCACGTAACCGTAATGGTTTAGCTGTGAATTCATGAACATATCATCAAGGACATTTCATATAGACTAGGTTTAGTCTACATTTCATTGGCATCATTATCATCATATTAGTTCATGCATGGTTTTGCATTTTTCATTAAACGTTTATTTTCCTATTAAATAAACGCTATCGCGTAATTAATTATTTTGAACATTTGATCCGATACTTCCAAAAATTATCCCGCTATATTTTTACACTCATATTAAGATTATAAAAATAATATTATTAGTTTACCCGGTGTTTTAAATTTATTTTGTATATAAATTGTTATATTTATATAATTACGACGGTTTTCGTAAATACTACACGATAATTATTATTTCACTCAATTCTTGCAAGAAATGTATTTTTATAATTTTTATGACATCAATATATTTTATTTTGACCCGTTAAAATTTATTTTTAGCTAACGCTGCCCTAAAATCTCAAATATGTACCCAAGATACTAATTCTCCTTAAATTAACTACACTTATACTTTTACACATATGTACCTAGCTATTTAAAATATACTAATCTTTTATGTTTTTTATGGTTGTCGACCATAAGATGGTGACTCACAATCTTTTGATCACAAATATCTTACATATCTAATACTTACAATATTTTATACATACAACACATAGATACTCAATCTCAAAGTGTGAAATAAATTTTTCTCTCCTCTTCCTTTTCATCCATAACCGGCCAAGGGAAGATAACAAACAAGGATTGCTAAATTTTTTCAAGACAAGGTTTTAACACTCTAGTCTCACTCTTTATTAAGGTTTTGCAATAAAAACCTTGGGTGATTAGGAAAATCCTTTGTTCTTATAACCTCATCAAGTAACTAGTAAGCATCCATATTCATCATCATATCTCATATTTATTTTTATGGTCATTTCATTTTATTTGAGAAAACATGCAAGTCTCATGGATGTTTATACCACTTTTACATGTTTTTAAGGGTTATATATATATTGGTCATCCTATAATTACTCCTTGTTATTAATCACTCTTGGTGATGCCTAGGAACCCATGACACCCTAAGAAGGTGTATGGTAGGATTAGAATAGCTTCGGAGTTGTTTTGAATTGGTTAGAATAGGTTTGGCGCGAGAAAAACTCATTTCGACAAGTCTAATTAAGGGTCTGTCCATATTTTTGAATTCTGAAATTTTCGACAGTAAGCAAAATATTTTGGGCTAGATATTTGGAAAATATACTTTAAAACGAAAATGTGGCGCTTGAACGGGTTAAAACGGAGCTATAACGAAGAAGTTATGAATTTTTGAAGTTTGACGACGAAAACTATTTATTCCAGAAAATTCAGCAAGCTGTCTCGACATTTTACGAGTCAAAAATGAGTCTTAAGCGTTCTTAAATGTGTCGACTTATCAAAAATACATTATTATATGTTATCACGATTCCGTGGATATAAAGAACGTAGAAAACGGACTTATAACGACAAAGTTATTCACATTTTAACAAAGTTGCCGTAACTTTATTCTATTAGCAAAATTAATATATTTTCTATTAAACACATACTACGGCAACGAAGGACCATGTTGAGGGTCGTTTTTAACAATGACGAAGTACTTTTTATAAAGTGATGTCTTCTAGTAAAAGTAAGTTCGCCTGGCATATTTTTTAAAATGTCCAACCGTTTGTCAAGCGGAGTTGTAACGAGTAAAATACGGTCACTTAAACTTTGCCGGAAACCATCCTTAAACAATATTTTGGACACAAGTACCTTACTTTAGCTATATTTTTCTCTATGATCGGAACCTCTATGACGAAAACTTAAACACTAAAACTTTGAGATAATGATACAAGCTTCCCAAAACCGTTGAGTTCGTTTCTTAACACTCGACGTGCATCATTTTACGACTAGCTTTTCGAGGCCGTTTAGTCACTTTCATGAAATATTTCAACGACGTTATTTTACGACGAAAAGTTATAATTTCATAATAAATCACTAAATGATTATCGTTGGATATCATTTCAATATAAATACATTTGGAGTAGTTTAAAAATGGTCAAGACGTTAAAAGATTATTTCTCGACGAGAAATATTATTTTCGAAAATTCATAATTGGTATAGATATCATCCGAATTGCATGCATAACATTACATCATGACTTATTACGTATCATATCATTCATAATAGGTCAAGTTTAGAGATTCACGCTACATTTCGGTGTATCCACTTTTGTCATTATAATCATTGCAACAGGTGAGTTTCCATAGCCCCATTTTCAATTGTTTTAATATTTTTATTAAACTCTTTGGGGGAGATACATGCTCATCAACTTTTATGGCATTCATGATTATTTGCAACTATATGTTTATCTGAATTGAATGTTTAGTCATATTCTATATCATTATCATGGAACTAAAGGTCTTGGGATTATTATTGAGCTAAAGGTCTTGGGATTATTATTGAGCTAAAGGTCTTGGGATTATTATTGAGCTAAAGGTCTTGGGATTATCATTGAGCTAAAGGTCTTGGGAATATTTGAAACAACACTCATATGTGTTATATCAATTGAATATTGATAGATTTAGTAATGTACTGTTATGTGAATTCATTTGACATCATGCGTGTGAACATAAACTATACATATTTTGGCAATGGGTTGTAAACACACAGGTTGCAAGTTTTGTATGGGCGGAACTTGGAACTGAGTGGATTTGCAATGCCTTTGCTGCATAAACGATTTTGAAGGGTTTTTCATTTCAACGCAAACTCTATGAACTCACTCAACCTTTGTGTTGACACTTTTTAGCATGTTTTATCTCAGGTATCTAAGGCATTCACTTCATGGCATTCATATGGACATATCATAGAGTCGTGGTGACGACGCGTCACACATGGGATTTATGCATTTTAAAACATCGTTTGGCTTGTAACAAATTTATTTCCGCACAAGTTAATTTCATTTGGGACCTACACTTTGTAAACTCTGATTATTTTATTAAATCAAACGATGTATTTTCCAAATGACACTTTAGGTCGTTCAATATATCTGTAACTATGATGCTATGACAGTCAATCCTTAGGAATTCCATTCCGCTGCAAAACAGGTAATTTGGGGGTGTGACATGGTGACTGACAACCACCATGTTTGCTTATTAAAACAAGACTAGGAACATTTACATCACGAAAGGGTCGAAAGATTCTTAAGAACAAGTTTAATAAGAACATGTTGCAAACAAATGGAATTTCTATAGGATAAGGACCGAATGGATTACCTATATGTTTTTGTTCTTAGAATGATTTTTACAAACATATACCATGGTTGGGGATCATTTGCTTATGATTTGTGCATTACATCAAGAGTTTACACCAAACCTTCATGAACACTATTTGTGATTGACTATAGACTACACACAAGTATATATATTTCTTATTATTGAATTTCACTATAAACATGACTATTTGAGGAAGCCTTGACAAGCTTTCTTGTTGGAATCTTTTCATCAAAACAATTTCAAACACAAAATCCCTTGGGACGATCTCGACTTACCCAACTTTGCTATCACAGACGAGTATACTTGCTCGTATGTGTTAATAGAATTAGACGGTTAAATCGTGTTTATAAATTTTTAAAACTTGCACCACGGTAACACATCACAACCACTTAGGACAGATGTTTCTTGTTTTGGAATAGATAATCTAGAGTTTAGGAAAAAGCTTGCGGGTCAATCTAGTTCTGAAACTCCAAAAGAAACAGTTGAGAAACCTAAGGATAATAATGTTAAGAGTCAAGCAGTACCTTCATCTCAAAGTAGTGCTAAACCTTCAGCAGTACCTTTAAGAAAGCCTTTTCAAAATTCTGCTAAACATTTTTGGGATAATTTTGGTCAAAACAGTTTTCATCATTCACCAAAAAGACAGGATAGTTTTGGTCATACATATAAAGGAAGATTTTTTGGGAGTATGGGTCAAAAATTGTGTTTTGTTTGTTATAGTCCTGATCATTTGATTAAGGACTGTGACTTTCACTCAGATTACTTAAGCAAATTCCCAAAGACCAGATCTGCCAACCAAAAACCAAGGGAGAATAAACTAGTCTGGAATCATTCACATAGGATTAACCACAACAACTTCTCACAAGACCATAGGTACCCTAACCAGAGAAGATCTTTTTCAAAATCTCCAGTACCTTCTCAAGGTACTGCTAGATTTTCACCCAATCAAGGTACTGTTAGCACCTTTTGGAAAGGAAGTCCTAGGAGATCTAATTACTATCAATCTAGAAGGCGTTACACCTCAAAAAGAGTATCTAGATCAAAGAACTCTACACCAAAAGTTAAAACCAGTTGGCTTAAGAAAGAAAGTACTGATGGGGAACAAACAGTAGTTTCAGCAAGTGTGGGTGAAACAGAGATCTTTGTTGAAAATAATAAAGAGAATTTGGATGAAAAAGAGATTCTTATTGAAAAACCAACACAAGTTTTGGAACAAACAAAAATAATTGATCATGTGCTTAAAGATAGTAGAAATTACATACTTAAAGAATTTAAGTATGTAACTCCACTAGGGGAACACAAGTTAGTAATGGCTTGGGTTCCTAAAATTAACTAACTCTTTTATCTTTGTGCAGGGCAGCCCAGAAGAGGAGCTTAAAGATCATTTAATTGTAGATAGTGGTTGCTCTGGAAGCATGACAGGAGACAAAGAGATTCTGTCATATTTTAGATCTTATTGTGGAGGAAGAGTTGCATTTGGGAATGATGCTAGTGGAGGAAGAATAACTAGCAAAGGAACTATCAAGGCATGAAGCATAGATTTTGAGAATGTTCGTTATGTGAAGGAGCTCAAGTTCAACCTTTTATAAGTCTCTCAGATCTGTGAGGAAGAAGCACCTGTGTTGTTCACACGGACGAATGTCTTATTCTTTCCCCTGAATTCAAGCTTGTTGATGATAACTTGGTAGTACTGAGAGTACCAAGAACCAATGATGTGTACAGTCTGGATATGAAGAGTATCATCTCTTCTAAAAAGGCAACATGTTTAGTAGCAAAGGCTACACTTGAAGAAGCACATATGGATTATTGTACGATTACTTGAAGCCTCATGAAAAGGAAGTTGATAGGGAAAGGATTCTCCGTGCTCAAATTACTCCACCGACACATCCGGAAAATCAACAACTTGCCTTATATGCTCAAAACAGTTATTCTCCTCAACCAGCAACTCAACCAACTGCTACAATCACACCACATAATCCTTCACAGCCTCAATCTCAACAAACTCAATTGGTTCCTTACAACAACAACAATGCTCAAGCCCTTGCCAGTGAAGCTAATGAGGAATCTGATCCGTTTGAAGCATTGCAACAAGGATTTGCTATGATTGCTAAAGCCTTTAGCCGTTATACCAACAAATCCAACAACCGTATTCGTTCCTCATCTAATACAAGGAATCAAGCAGTTGTGAACAATGGACGAGTTGAAGTTCAGAATCGTGGTTATGGTCGTCAGCTAGGCGGTGGTCAAGGTTTAATCGTGTGGGTAGGAATAACAATCCGCTCCAAGTGGTGGAACAGGAAATGCTCAGAATGGGTTGAATGGTATTCGATGCTACAACCGCAATGAGAGGGACACTGGCTAATGCATGCCCAAAGCCAAGGACTAGGGGAAGTGCTTATTTCAAAGAGGCTCTTCTTTTGGCTCTTAAGGATGAAGCTGGTGGAACTCTCACGACAAAGAACAGAGCTTTATGGCAAATCGACTTAGATGATGATATGGAGGACTTGCAGGCCAATGCAGCTGTTATGTTGATGGCTAATATGCATGAGTTACGCATGAGTGAAACAGGCCCAGTGTATGACACTGATGGCTTATCTCAGGTACCCGAACAAACCATATTTATCTCTGATCTCATATCTCCGCCAACATCTGAATCCGGCAAGGCTCAGAATGTTCAAAATGCGCCGTCCACATCTCATTCCGTCCTCGTAGTTATATTTGACGATCAAGATGACCAAACGGTTTCCCTTGATAATCAAATTGACTTCGTGGTTATACTTGAGGATCTCAGTAATGATCATGTTGAGACTCATGTTGAACACGCCGAACTTTTGCCTCATCCAGATTTTGCTCGTTTAATACAAGACCAACAGACCATCGTGGAAGAATGTCATGCCATTAATCAGGACTTGAAATGCAAAATGCTGTTAACCAAGGATTTTGAATGTTTACAAAAGCAACTCAACTTTTTCAAAACTCAAGAAAAACGTGGAAACGGTTTTGAAGCAGCCTTTGCCAAATCTTATCATAATGAAAAATATTTAGAAAGACAGATGCGTTGATCTAGCCGCTCAAGAATGCTTTATTTTCCGAAATAGAACAACTGAAACATGAACATAAAAAGCAAATTAACGCTCTCACCTTGGAAAATCAAAAAGCTAAGGCTGAGTTGTTAACTTGTCAAAAACAGTTCTCTGCATACAAAAAGCATTCAACGAAACGAATAGATGATCATCTTGAAGAAATCATCGGCTTGCAAAACAAACTTAAAGAGTTTAAAACTATTGTTTATAAACATGGCTAGTAGGTAACAGCCATTGAAAAGTTTACTTTAAAACCCAATTCAAATGGATATGGACCGAATCTTGCTGATTACAAACCTAAGCTTTCAACCAAAACATACAAACCAAATCCTGAAATTCCAAAGTGAAGAATATAAAATTGATAATTCAGTTATGAGTGTTGTTGAATATCATCGTCAAGAGGAATTAGATGCAGAAGGCGAGAGTCGATCAAAATTAGAAAAAGTTGTTTACAACAAACCTTTTAACTATTCAAAGCGGTCACTTTCGTCACACCAACGGATTCTTCTAACACACCAAGGGTAATCATAAAAACACACGAGTCTTCTAATGTTAATCCCAAACCATATTATGCACAAACTTATGGTCCTTTACCTTCCATCAGTGAAGTAAACTCAAAACTTGAAAATCGAAAAATTCTTCCGATATTTTGACCTTTTCATGGCTGACCTCAAAACTTTACAACATGAGATAGAATATCATTCCGAAATCAAAGTTCAACACTTTCAATCGCCTCTAGCGCGAGAACAAAGAGACATTTTTCAGAAAATCTTTTACCAAATGTTAAAAATTTGAAAAGTTGTGCATTGTCTTGGGAAAGGACTTTCATAAGGAACTTGGATTAATGAAGGTCATTTTCGAGAAAACCGAAACATCTATTTCTAATACTAAACGTAAAAAGAAACTGTTGAGAAAAGATGTTGATCGACTCATGGAAGATGTCATCTGGGTCTGATGTCCATAATGCTGTGTTATTGAATTCTTTGTCATATGCATTTGATTCTATCTCTGCCGATACTTTGTTGATTACGTGGTAAATGTTGAGAACACTGATAATGTGCTTCAGATCGAGTTCTTAACTGTTGAAAACAAACGATTGTCAAACGAACTTTCAAATGCAATACGTCGTCTTAATTGGTGTCAAAAAGATATTCACGATCAACAACTCGGCTTTTCAACACAAAATCGCCCAGATTCGTGCAAAATCTTCGATCCTAAAATTGAGCAAGCTGGATGATCAAAAGCGTGTCTTTTAAGTGTCAAATCTCAAAATATGAACAAGAACTTGTAAAAGTTAAAAGGAATATGGTGTCATATTTGATTTACTCAAAAAGACTCGTGATGAAGCATCAAATGAACTTGATCACTATCTTGCACACACTAAAGAAGTTATGCATTTTCTTTGGAAACATTCGTCGAAAATCAAGATCGATTCACACTATCTTCAAGTTAAGAGAAATGTTAGGAAAGTATGAACAAATTCCGCCTACCGTGATTAAGAGAATAGCCCCAGTAACACTTAGTAATCATGAACCTAGAATCACTATTGCCAAATCACAAGTTGCTAACGTGCCTCCTTCTACTGAAACAGGAATAGTTGCGTCTTTTCCAAACGTCCGCACTTCACGGCCTAGGAGCACTACATCGAAGAATAGGAAGTTGCGACCTAAGAAAAGATCAATAAGGAATGCTAAAGTAGAAGAACACCCTAGGACTATGAATAAGACTCACGATGCTTCCACTATAGATATTGCGTCCGGCAAATGTAATAGAAATAGTGATGTAACGAATACTAAACCGTTAAGTACTTTTGATATTCAGTCTGATGCACCTTGTGTTATTTGTCGTAAAAGTATGAATTCTGATTGTCATGACAAATGTGTTGCTAAAGCTATTATCTCTCGTTTAAGGAATCCTAAGAACCGGAATACCTCTAGGCCCACTAATCTTTCTAAGTCTGTGCTTGGTAGACCGCCCTCTTTAGATTCTAAGAAACGCATTGTTGTCCCTGTAGCTCTAGTTTCATCTCCTAGGAATGTAGTACCACCTAGTGCATTCACTAAGACTAAAGCAAATACTAGTTGGACATGGCAGAAATGGATATATAACACACTAGGATTTAAGTGGATACCTAAAGCTATTGATGTTTGTATATCTACTATAAGCTGCTACTGGAACCCTCTAACATTTCGGGTTCCACATCTACTTCTATTCCATCTGTGCGTTAGATGCATTGTGACTGAGATCATTCTCTGGATTGTTGATAGCGGATGTTCCCGACACATGACAGCAACCTTAAACTGTTATCAAACTTTATTGCAAAGTTCATTGGCACTGTCAGATTCGGGAATGATCACTTCACAGCTATCATGGGCTACGGAGACTACATTAATGGGAACATCGAAATAAGCGGGGTTTATTATGTGGAAGGCCTCGGTCACAATCTGTTTTTAGTAGGTCAGTTTTGTGATGGAGATTTGGAGGTTGCTTTCCAGGAGAAAACTTGTTTCATTCGTGATCTACAAGGAAATGACCTAATTTATGTCGGCTTTTGCAATTCCAGTCTTTACACTATCTCTATGCAAGACATGGTTGCATCATCTCCCATCTGCTTACTTTCAAAGGCAACATCAACAAAATCCTGGCTATGGCACGTCGCTCTCACATCTAAACTTTCTAACCATCACCAACCTTGGTCGAAACAAACTAGTTGAAGGACTCCCAAGATTTCGGTATTCAAAATATCACCTTTGCTCAGCTTGTGAACAAGGCAAAAGCACTCGTGCTCAATTTCCTTCAAAGGTAGAACACGGCTCTCAGCATGTGCTTCATCTTCTTCACATGGATTTGTGTGGCCCGATGCGTGCAAACGATCAATGGCAAACGCTACATCTTAGTAATTGTTGATGACTATTCATGTTGGACTTGGGTCTACTTTCTTCCAAGCAAAGATCAAGCTCCACAGATGATCATCACCTTTCTCACGAAAATACAAGTTCAACTCAAACACCGTTCGCCAAATCAGAGCAGAGGACCTGAATTTGTTAACCAAACTCTTTGTGAATTTTATGAGAAAATGGGAATTCAGCATCAGACATCTATTGCACGTACACAGAACAAAGCGAGTTGTTGAAAGACAAAACCGAACGTTAGTGGAAGCTGCAAGAACAATGTTAATCAATGCTAACCTTCCAGATTACTTATGGGCAGAAGCTGTATCTACTGCATGCTATACTCAAAACCGTTCTATGATTACAAAACGCTACAACAAAACACCTTTTGAGCTTGTCCACAATAAAACGAATCTCAAACACTTTCATGTATTTGGATCTCTTTGCTATCCGAATAATGATCGTGATGACTTTAGAAAGCTCAAAGAAAAAGTCGACATTGGAGTCTTTATGGGATCTTGTGATAATTCAAAAGGTTTCCGAATCTGGAATCGTCGTACAAAACCGGTGATGGAAACGATTCATGCTCATTTTGATGAACTTACGGAAATGGCTTCCGAGTATAACAGCTTAGAACCCGGTCACAACCGCTTAAACTTTCCCCAAACCCCATCATCGGTGAACAAAGCCCACTTTACTCGTCAACAAATGGAAAGGTTATTTGCTCCACTGTTCAGTGACGATATTGATGAACGTGCTCGAGGTGTATCCATTGTTTCATTGCTCAACCGATAATACTCTTATACGATACACTTGCTACAACAACTATGTTGAAGAAGCACCACCGATTGACTCCAACACAACAGCAGAGTTGAACAAACCGCTTCCAACAATGATGAATCGGATGATGATGTTCGAATGAAGTACCCCCCTGTAGATTTTGATCCAAATCGTTCTTCAACCCGTTTGCAAATGAGATCTGCTGCACGGATGTCGCGAATCATCAACAAACCATTTGAATCCTCAGAATCGCACAATGTATACCAACATCAACCCTCCACACATAGATGGACAAAGACCATCCTCCTCGGAAAATATTATTGGCAACCCGAATCAACCATGTCGTTACAAGACAATGTCTTCACTCGGATGGTGAACATTGCATTTATGCACTCACTGTCTGCCAATCTGAACCTAAAAAACATCAAAGACGAATGAAAAAGACAAGCTGGATTGAATCCATGCAAGAAGAACTCAACCAATTCAAGCGTCTTGAAGTATGGGAACTGGTTGAAAGACCAACAGGGGTCTACGTCATTGGTCTCAAATGGATTTGGAAAAAAAAATTGGATGCTGAAGGAAATGTTATCGAGAAATAAGTCACGTCTGTGGCTAAGGGTTATCGTCGGGGAAGAGGGTATTGACTTTGAAGAATCTTTTGCTCGGTTGCTCGTCTTGAGGCCGTTTTGTCGGATATTTCTCACGTTCGCGGCTTATATGAATATGACGGTCTATCGGATGGATGTCAAAACTGCGTTTCTCAATGGACAACTTAAAGAAACGGTTTATGTCCGCCAGCCAGATGGATTCGTTGATCACGAGTTTCCGAATCACGTCTACAAACTGAACAATGCTCTGTATGGTCTCAAACAAGCTCCTCGGGCATGGCGATAACTATCATCTTTCCTCATTGCTAATAATTTCACCAAAGGTTCGGTTGACCCAACTCTTTTTATACAATATCACGGGGCACATATCTTAATTGTTCAAATTTACGTGGATGACATCATTTTTGGGTCTACACATAAAAAGTTTTCAATCACTTTTGGTTGAACTCGCGTTCTTTCTCGGAATGCAAGTTCTTCAATCACCCCGTGGTATTTTCTTGAGTCAGTCCAAATATGCCCATGAATTGTTAAACAAATTTGGAATGAAAACCTGTGACACCTATGCCACACCAATGGCTCATACCAAGAAGCTAGACGCTGATTTACATGGGAAATTGGTGGACCCTAAAAAATACCGTAGTATTATTGGGTCCCTCATGTATCTAACAGACTAGCGGACTGATATTGTCTTTGCCGTATATCTTTGCTCTCGCTATTAGTCGCGACCAACTGAAACCCACCTCTCTGAGGCTAAAAGAATCCTCACGATACATAAAGGGAACCATTAACTTGGGGATCGGTATCCGAAGGATTACTGTTTTGAACTAATCGCTTTTCAGACATTGACCATGGGGATGCTTAGACTCACGGAAAAGTACTTCGGAGCTTTACAATTTCTTGGTGATAAACTAGTGTCATGGCAATCGAAGAAGCAGGATTGTACATCGCTGTCCTCAGAATATGTAGCCATGTCTGCGTGTTGTGCTCAAGTCATTGGATGAGAACACAACTCAAAGACTATGGTTACGTATTTGACAGAATCCCGATGTCTTGCGACAATCGGAGTGCCATTACGATCTCGTGCAACTCAAAGATTCGGCACGAAATCAAAGCACATCGATCTTCGATATCATTTCATCAAGGATCACGTGGAGCAGTGCTTGTTGAATTATATTTTGTGGGTACGAGAATACCAATTGGCATCTTCTCACCAAAGCCTTGCCTCCCGCTAGGTTTAATGAGTTGGTCCACCGGATTGGTATGAGGTGTTTGACTCTAGAGGAATTGGATGATCTCCTAAAACAGTCTTAAAAACCTGTCAAACACCAAAATATCTTTTCGTAAAAAATTTTCAAAAACAAAATACAAAAATATAAAACCTGATAAAAACAAAAATATTCTTCTATATACTTTTCTTTCAACATGGCAAGTACATTTCTTCCGTCAACACTTTAATCTTTCAAAATTCAGTATTTTTCCGATCAAGTGTTGAGGGGAGAATACAAAGATTTAACTGTTTCAAAATATCATCGTGTACTTGCATGTTATCATATCTCGGTTGTTTCTCTTATCAATGGTGGTAAATTTTCTGGTTCGATGACACTCCTCGGACTAAAATTAATAACCTTTCATCATTTTTCTTAAGTCGAGGGGGAGTGTCGTCAAATTTCTTTCTTAAAATCTTTGTTTGGAAACCAAAATGGAAGTTAAATGGCTTTGTTTGAAAAAGGAAAAGGTGGAGGGACCAAAAATGTCAAAAACTTAAAGTTATCTTAAATAAAAACACCTCCCACCTACCTTTAACTTCACATTTATTACTCTTAACCTAAAACATCTTACGCATAGAAATCGTTCAAGAAATCCGTGCTTTAGATCATCATTTTGTATGTGTTTTCATGATCTTAACGATAATACAAGCTAAGGTTTTGAATTTCAAGCAAATCCTATGGCTAAAACGTTAGTTATGCGTGATTATGTGTTCTACGCATAAGCGTATGAACACACAATCAATGTGCGTGTGTTTTTGGTTGAAAAGAAAGTGTCAAAACGTGTTTTTAACAACAAGGATACTATTTTCACCCTCTAAATCCACCTAAAACAATTGATGGTTTTTGAATATTAGGGTTTATGAGTCGATTTGGGTGTTTACAAATGTGAAGAGTTTTATTCAAAAAGATTGTTGTGTAATATTTATATGATGATGAATTGATGATTTCCAAGCTCAATAACCACCCAGAAACTCTAAATGATTAAAAATTTGGAATTAGGGTTTAAAGTTCATAAGTTTGGGCATTTTTGATTCTCCACGATTTAGATGTTATAACTTGGTTTATAGACTCTCACAACATCTTAGAACTACTAGAAATTGTTTGGTGCAAATCCCATGGCTAGAAATTATACGCGTAATTCATAACCCTTAGGGTTTTGACCTACGCGTATAACTTTCTACTCATAACTGTTTAACGAATGTTCATGCCATGATTTGTTGGTAAAATGAATTTTTGTGTTAATATTGATGATTTAATGAATTTATTTCAGGCTTGCTACGCTTATAATTCAGAATCAAGGTCATTTGAATCTCTATGCATAAGGATTACCCTAAGCGTAGTCATGTCATGTGTAAGAATAAATCCTACGCATAACTATTACGCGTAAGGTTCTACAATGGGACTACGCGTATCCTATGAAGGATATGCATAAACTTGATGACCTCACGCATAAGGTCTACTCTTACGAGTAAGCCTTACGCGTAAGGTATAAATACGACTACGCGTAAGCTCTACGCATAAGGTCCCCTTTTCTTAGACGCGTAACATTTCTTACAGCGTAAGTTAAGATCCTACGCATAAGCTTTCAGTCTCACGCGTATGTCATTCTTTTCACGCTAACTTTGCCAATTCTCGCCTATGCCTTGATTGACCTTCATTATGAATTGTTACGTGTACAAACTTGTTAATAAACTTATCATAACGTCACGAATCCAATAATGTCACTAATAAACTTAAGCGTTTGATATGTTGTGAACAATAAGTGATAACATAAACTTTAAAACTTAAAGTTAACTAACTCTCGAAACATTTCACGACGTCATTGGACTATTGGACAAACAAGTGACTTAGGACTCGTAACAACCATTGACATGTACATTCAATAACTAGACAATAAGACCTTCTGTTGACTAACATTATGTCTTTCGATATGTTGGTTCTTTTGGATAATGTTATTTCAGATCACGACATGGCTGAACAAATGAATGTGGATGCATATGAAGTTCTTACAATTCTTCGATATCTTTCTAGAGGGTTATCCGAGAAAGATTGGAAAGAACAACCTTAGGGTTGACTTTGACACCTCACATGATCAGAATCTTCTTGTCTCATTGCGTGGATATTCTCGAGGAATCATCCCTACCGGAACATGCTCTCACACTCTGCCACAGTTCAGAGGTCTACATTCAAGCAATTCTGGGACTCTATGCAGAGGATCATCGGTCAAAGTGCAGTGACGGTGACACTTAATCACAAACAAGTCACTATCACTCCTGCAGACTTACGGGCTGTACTTATCATTCCGGACATCATGCCTCATCGACTTCTTTGCTACACTACTGAAGAGACAGTTCTGCAATTTCTACTTGATATTGGCTATGATGAAGCGTCGGGAATTATTAACAAGCACTCTCACGTGGATCTTAAGAACATTCCTCAACCGTGGAGAACACTCTACGTCATCATCACTAAGTCGTCTCGGTGCGTGGCGGTGGCTATGAGCATCCCAAGCTCATGGAGCGCAAGTCTTACGGTCATTGATCAATAAGAAGGACATTGAAATCGAAGCAGTAGATATGGGATGACATGATGACATTTCACAAGAAGCTTGGCTCAAAGATTCCCTATGTTAGATACACGAAGCTTTTTGATCCGAGATCACTTGGACTTAATCCCGATATTCCAAAGAGGCTCAATGACCTTGACAATCACGACGTGTTGTCCGAACCTATCCTTTCTATTAGAATCAAGGAATCGACAACAAAGAAACAAGGTGTCGTGCTGCCTGATCACCTTCTAACCAATGAAATCAAAAAGCTTGAAACGTACAAAAGGTATCAAGTAGCGTGTCGAGAAGGCAAAGTTGGTCATCTCGATGAAAAGCCTCTACGGAACTCCTACTCGGAGAACCAAAAGAGGAAGTGCTGGAAGTGCAATAAGCACAGAGAGTCAAAGGAAGGTTCCAAAGAGGAAACCTACTCCAAGGAAGAAAGTTCCCTCCAAGGAAGCTTCTCCTATTCCTACACTTGAACCACAAAGAAAGCTCTTGGGCGAAAGCTCTGAAGATACACAATCAGGCGAGGAGGTCCACTACTCTGAAACTGCAAAGGATGACTCTCCATCAGTACCAAAACCTCCTAGTCCAATAGCTGAACATGGCAAAGGAAAGACACTTGTACTTGTGCCATATGATGAAAGTTCAGAAAGTGATGAAGAGCAACTGGAGAAATCATACAGGAAGAAGTTCAAATTCATTCGACTTCAACACGTTGCACAACAATTTGCTTAAGAACAAATGGGTGGCCCCGGAGGGTCAAGTTGTGCAGCTCAACCTTCACCAGATCCTAATGCGGTTAATCAACCCGATAAGGGATCTGGTGCCACCACTTTGGTACAACAACAGACACGTGTCGAAGATACTCTTGAGTTTGATTTTGAAGAACCAGAATCTAAGAAGCTGGAGAAGGTTAAAGGCGATGAAGAAGATGAGTCAAAGCCAAAGGCGATGAACAAGCTAAGACTGGCAATGAAGAAGATGTTGAGTATGATACGTTTATTCTAGATAGTCCTGCACGATCAAAGGAAGAAACCTCTGAGCCACCAAAGGACCCGGAGTCTGCTCACATCTCATCATCATCAAATTCTTCTTCTCACTCTTCACCACCACCATCAAAAAGATCAACCAAATCATCATCCGGATCAGTGAAGAAGCCACCTCGATCTTGGATTTCTCATACTCATAAAAGAATTGTAAAAGCTGTCCAACAAGTCAGAAAGAAGGACATGCTCTATAGAAAACTGAATTGGTTTCTTGGACCAAATGCGATATCTACATGATGAGAATGACAAGATGCAAAATGAAAGGGAATACATAAGAAGCTCATGCGGGATGATCTAAAAGGAAAATGGACGAGAATGATCGAAGGCTACACTCACAAGTACCTTCTAGATATCGTTCCTAAAGTCATAAAGGAGATGTTTACGGAACAACTATATCCAATCTTATGCGATAGCCAAGCAAACTATAACATCAACACCCTTAACGTCACAATCAATCCATCGATCCGTAGTTTTCTCGGATAATGAATTGGTGGCCAAGCTTGTCACACAAATGTCTAAACGATCTGGGACATTTACTTCGATGAAGGAAAGCTGTTTCAAGCATTCTCTGGAGTACCAACTTCAAGAAGCATGCAGATTCGAAGCTGTAAAGTCTAAACGTCCTAGAGACGATGAAGATAAGGATCGGGATAAGAATGATGAAGCTAAACGACAAAAGAAGTCTGGTGAATCATCTTCTCTGCCACCACCTCCCCAGCGGGCTCTGCTCAACAAAGGTCCCTCCTCGTTCTTCTCGATAAACCTCATGATTCTGAGACACCACCCCGACTCAAAACCGGTGATTACTTTGAGTATACGGGTGGTGACGATGAAGAACACCATGAGCCCCTACAACAACCCACCTCTCCCAAACAAGTAAAGAAACCTGAACCCTCCTCTAGGCCTAAGAAAAGAAGAAAAAGGGCCCAAGGCAAGGGACGTCCTATCATGGCTAGATGAAGACACCATAGAGGAATTTGAATGGTTTTCTACACTTGTCAATTCCACTCCCTACCTTGAAGAAGGTCAAGATCTGTAGAGCGGTAATACATTGGAGCATGCTAAGATTATGCAAGAAAAGTTCCATGTGAAGAAGATGGCGAAATCCGAGTTGAGGCGAATCAAGAATGAAACTTTTCAACTGTGGAAAGATAGCTCAGAAAGTGCCATCGAGGTTGAATATCACCTAGAGAACATTGCTAGATCCATGTCTAACAACATGGATTGGCTCAACCCAAAAGCAAACATCGACTTCACCAAACGGGACAACCCTCCATACTACACCGATTGGTCAAAACCTCTACCAACAATTGGCCAAACAGATGAACCAAGGATTCCATTCAGACATTTCTTCAACAAAGACTTGGAATTTCTTCTTCATGGTGGCGATGGTTCAAGGAAGTATGCTACATCTCTGACACTTCCATTCCCAGCAGCCGAATACTCAAACAGTATAGCTATCGAGGAAAGAGCTAATCACTTGTTTCTAACAAAGTGGAAGCATACGACCAGAGATGCACTTGTACGGGATTCATCATTGGCCGAGAACGCTTCGAAGAATCTACTACGAAGCTGCCAGAAGTCTCAACATCACGTGTTTAGTTCTAAAAGTATCATTGCCATCAAACACGTCGATCTTTCATCTAAGTGGGACTACACCTTCCTAAAGAATATCGTGGTCAAACGACAAGATGAAAGGTATTATGCATTCTCTGAAGCTGACTTTGAGAATTTGTCTATCAACGACATCAAGACATGTACCTTGCCAAAGTACACGTGGTCGCATGCGACAATTCTCCACTGCAGTACAAGCGTGAATTCATCAAGTCGTGCTCATCTTCATCAGGACGCATAGTTATCCAAGAACGTGTAGAAGATCTCCGGTTGGCGGTTGAATCTTATCGGCCCGTGCCAACTTCACTCCACCGCAGCTTGATCTACCGATATCAACCAGCTTCACAATATACGCTCATCGGCAAACCTTTCGTCGTTTACGAAGTGAACTTCAAATAAATTTTTTGATGGCGTGTGAGATCTTCATAAGTTTGGAGATCACACTTTGAAGATGGTTAGGGATGGGTTGGCTTACCGGTTGAAGGATATACACCAAAAGATCGGGTCTCCTAAGCGATGGAATTCCCTCGGATCGAAGGGACGTGAGAGGATCATCACCATGATTGATGAACGGTTGTATAGAAGGGATCAGTTGAGAAGATTGGAAAGCTATGTTGGTGGTCGACCCAGGAGAAACATCATCGGCTTTCAATGCCCGACTCACACTCTGGCGACATCTCACGGACTACGGTACCCCTGAAGCTTCTTTCATTATAAATTTGGATGTATGATCTATTATGTCTATGGCTTGTGCACACATAACAGTGTACAACCCGTAATTGTCAAGAAAGGACCCTGTGGTACGCTTCAGTGCCACAATCCTTATAAAAGGAGCGAAAGTTTCTTATTTTTGAGTAAAACCTATCAAACCTTTCATTTTTCAAGGTTTTGCTCAAAAGAACAAGTACTTTCCCTTATGATTTTCAAAACCTCAACCGTTTATATCACTCGTTGAGAGGGAGTACTTGAATTAAAACTTTGTTCAACAATTGTTCACAGTGGTCAATCTTCCCGCAACACTCAAAATGTTCATATTTATTCTCAACTTTTCAAAAATAACATCATATATGCCATTTTTGAGGGGGAGAAAATAAGTGATAAGAAATATGTTGTGTCAATGCAAATGAATCTTTGTGCTATAAGAATTAACCCATGAATTGTGACGAGATCGTAGCTGTTAGTAACTTCGAAAAGACTTGTCCGGGCGGGTAATAATTTCAAGCTAGTTAAGCTAGTGATGTAACGTGTCTCGCAAAGGACTTGTCCGAGTAGAATGTACCATTCGAGAAACTCCTGGTAGACATGAACTCTGACGGGTTTGACAACCTTTCGAGGATTGACTACACCTTCAAGGTAGTTATTAGAGCTAGTTGTCACCTAAAAGCTGACAATGCAACTCTTTAACCATGCTACGCAACCGTGTCTCGCGGGGAAATGTCTATCTTGAGTGAATCAATTCAAAATGTGGCGCTCTTTTCCTCACATGTGCATTTTAACCGTTAAAACTCTTAAGCACATGTGGAGGGGAGTATTTATGCAAAATCTTATCTCAACAGTGGTACTAAAATGTTTTCATTCACAAACACTTTGAGAGATTTTTCACAACAGTTGGTTTTATGGCAACATAGGTTAGTCATGGAGTTATAAGGTGACTAAGGTTAGGAATAACCGTCCTATGATCCGCCAGAGCCGGATGGATCTACCCCAGGACACCACAAATAGTTAGTATTTAGAAGTCTGATATCGGCCTTTTGAGGGGTCAAATAGTCAACTATAATATAGAAATACCAAATATAAATATCCGAGAGAGAATCGCAAATCAACCGTTTTAGGAAAAAGGTCGACACGCAAAACCCGCGAATACTCGATAAGTGATACCGGGCAAGTGATTACCCGGGTCGTTTCCCAACGAGGTGTGAATTGACGGTGACGTTTGAGGTTTGTTATTAAAATGCTTGAATTGTTTGAGATTTTTCGTTTTTTGATTACGTTATCTACTAATTAACTAAAGGGAAAGTAATTAAGGCTACGGGAACAAAGTAAATGATTAAATTAACTACTACTAAGCATATGAAATGATAAAATGATGCTAAATTAAATCCTAGGGTGATAATATGCAAAAACGTGAAAACCCGGGCTAATCCCGAGCTTCAAAAAGTGAAAATTATGAAATTTAAGGCCTAAGGATGTGAAACTAATTTTCCTACATTCTAAATGACTAAAAATAATTTTAGGAAAAAGCCGGGTATTTTTTCGACTTTTATTTTATTTATTATGATTTAAAAACTAAATTAATCTAATTTAATTATAAAAAATACTAAACTATTTTAGAAAAATCTGAAATTTTCATGAAAAGTACTTTAAGTCCTACTGGTTCTAAGAAAATTATCAAAAGGTGGTACTACTTTACGAAATAAGCACTTAAAAAGCCTAATAAGCTAATAAGGTAAAAACTGAGTTTGTATATAAGAGATTAATTTTTGCAAGGTGTGACAAGAAAAGACCCAAGGGCGCTTTGGATGAGAGTTGTGTGTGGGAGGCGTGGCTTTGTGCAAGAGGTCAGGGGGTCGAATCCCACCCCTGCACCTTTTTGCTAAACATTTTTTTTTTCAATTTTTCTTTTTGGTATTCAAAGATAAGCTTAAGATGAGTACATTTTGCAAAAACTTTTCTTATGAAAACACTACAATAAGCTGTTTGGAACAGCTTACTGTAACAGTTATGCACAAAACCAACCAAACACAACCTTTTTGCCACTTGTTCTCATTCTTTCTTTACTTTATTTGCAACTTCATAATGAGATTAAAGCAAAACCTTTTTCTTACAAAAACTAACTTTACAGAACTATGAATAAGTTGTTGATCAGCAGATTAAATAAGAAACATAAGCTAAAGAATAAAAAATAAGCTAAGGGCTGATTTGGTTTTGGGCAGCCAAAGAGATTATGGAATTCACTTAAGCTAACATCAACTTGAATATATGAACAAATCAAAGGCAAGCTATCCTACATATCTAATCCCAAAATGGACTAAAAATTAGTGAGGAAAACAGGTAAGGAAAGGCGAAATCAAGCCGAATAAAATCCTAGAACTTATGTTGCAACTTGATACATCAAAACAGTCCCAAATGAGGTCTTTTGAGATTATAATATGCACTTAAAGTCTACAACTAAGTACCTAATAAGCTAAATATGATCAATCCTAGTCTAGATAAACTAAATGTAAAGTAAAGAAAAATCCTAAATAAGCTACATTAAAAACCTAATAAGCACTAAAATGGGTGCGAGTATGCTGCTGTGACAGGGCATAAAAGGAACAAATGGGACTTTTCAAGGCTAAAATAAAGCTAACATATAAGCTCCAAAGACCAAAATAAGCTACAATAGAGGATTTTCATACCACTAACTACTTGTGCTAACAAGATCAAAGACTAAAACTAACTTAAACTAACTTAAAAATGAGGATAAAATGGAATGCTTGGGGCTGCTGTAACAGTAAAAAAAAGGGCTAAGGGAGACTTTTATAGGCAATTAAAATAATCTAAGCTATCCTAGGTGCAAAAGAGCTAGAGACATGTAAAGATGGGTATGTAAAGATGTAATAAAAACAATTTTGACACTTTTTTGATGAGAAAGAAGCTGTTGAAAGAGGGCGTGAACAGCAGCAGCTGTGCAGAAAGTCTTGGACAGAACTGATTTCTTTTTTTTTAAACCGATACCTGAAAATCCTTGTGAAATAATTAAAACATCTTTTGCAAACTTACTTAACCCTTATAACACTTTGACTTTGGGAGTCAAAGTGGGTAAGAAGGGCCGTTTTGGACAAAAACAATCATGAACCAAACACCCTCGTAGGGGCAAAAAGAGTTTTGAAATTGAAACTTAGAGCAGTTTTTCTTAAAGACAAATTGGTGAGCTTCAAAACAAGCTCACATGAACTTAAAAACAATTTTAGAACACACTTTTTAGCATCTAAATGGAAGTAATCATGACATAAAAAAAATTGAAGAACATAAAGGTTGCATACAATGGAATTGAGAACTGAAATGTAAATTGCATTTACCGAAAATAAAATTACATTTAAATAAAATCACAGTAAAAGTAAATGGACTAGAACATGAAATTCTAGACAAGAAAATTACAAATGCCTATCTACCTATTTATACTAAAACTACAAAAGGTCTTTCTCTGCTTGCTTCTTTATCATTGTCCTGCTTGTGTGTTTGTTGTGGTGAGATGAGCCAAAGAGTGAGCTTGTGCTTGTTTCAACCCCATCACGACCATCCAATTTAAACTTGGGGACCAAGGGTATGAATTAGAGCCCTTGATTACTTTTGTCCAATAGAAGTGTTGGGGATTGCCACAGTGGCAATGAAGCCAAAGGGAGCATGTGACTTAGGTTTGTTTGTTTCTAGAGTGAGAATGACAGGAGGATAGAGATGGGGGAGGGTGAAATCTTGGCGCCAAAGTGTTTTTGGTGTTAAGGGTTGGAGTATTTGTTGGGTAAAAGCAGAATATGGGTAAAAGGGTTTGGGTTAAAGGGGTTGAGGGTTTAAAGAGTTTAAGTAAAGGGTTTAAGGTTTGTTTTTACAAAAGGTTTAAAGTAAAAATATGTTTTGTGTTTTGTTTTAGAATTTTTTTCCTTTTTTTTTTTTTTTTAGAGAAATATATTTTTAATAAAAAATAATTGTTTTAAAAATAAAAATTGGTTTTAATAAAAATAATTGTTGTAAATAAAAATGTTTTTAATAAAAATTGTTTTTAATAAAAATAATTGTTTTAAATAAAAATATGGTTTTAAATAAAAATAATTGTATTTAATGAAAATGAGTGAATTGGAAATTTGGGTTCGGGTTTAAGGGAAAAAATGGTAATTTGGTTTCGGGTGAAGGTTTTGAGTTTGTTTTCCCACTCTCACTCCAAAAATGTATCCCGGGCTCTGAAAATGTAGAAAATCATCATCCGGCTCTGTCAGCAAAGCACGTTTTCCATTCCGAGCTCAATTCAGTCCGTTTTGGTCCTGTTTTCGATCCTTTGTACCTGAAATACATAAAAACACATTCCAAGGATATCTGCAGCATAATTGGTTATATTTCAGTGTTTTTAGACGTTTTTGTGGGCTTAGATGGGTAAAAAGGATGAGTGAATAAGCACTCATCAAATCCCCCACACTATCAATTGCTAGTCCCTAGCAATCCGATCATATGAAGTAATGAAAGGATCAAAATACCAAGAATACCCCGTTTCGACTTTTTATTCAACTACGAGAAATTTAAACTAGAACGTAAATAAATAACATGCTTGATTATCAAAACATGGCATCATAGAATGGGATTCACGAAAATGGGTGTTTCGGGAATTATAATCGTCATCCTCTTTTTTATACTCTCAAACCAAGCTTAAACTTATTGTGCAAACGTTTTTGTAAAATGCTCACACTACTTATACAAATAATCTATGTAAGTCGAGACTTAACTTTTTACTCCATAATTTATACAATTTAAGTGTGTGTGCTCATTTTCAAAAGTTTGACCATTAAAATCGACATTTGTTATGGTTGTTATCCACTTAACCAAAGTACTAACTCACCGGAAGCGATGAAAGTCTAAGGATCGAAAGGGCCTCTTCCATGTAGCGGCTTTCTTCTCGGCACATCCCAAAACATTAGTTTTAAGCGACCGGGCTTTTGACACCTCACAGAGAATAGTACCGGAATTAGCGGTAATTCGATTCCAAAGATTCTGAGAAGTTACCGTTAAGTTAAAACTAAACCTAAATGGATTACAACCGGTAATTTAAAATTCAAGACTCAAAGGTGAGATCACTCCCTGTTGCGACTTTCTTCTCAGCTTGTCCTTTTAAGGAGGCTAGGTTTTCACCCTCGAGAATAGTATCGGAGCTTTCGGGATCTTTGAAATCAAGGATTTCCAAATTACCATCAAACTTTTAGACAACTTTGACGAATACGAGTTCAACTTCCGATTTAAATTTAAGAAAAAGCAAGTTTTGCACATTTATTCATAAGAAACATAATGCTTTTATTCCGCCCAACTCATATTTTCATTTTCAACTTTTTTCATCACTTTTTTTCACAATTTTTTTTTCACTTTTGACTTTAACTTTAAACTTTGCTTTTGCATCATTCAAGCAACTTTACGGTACTTTCATTTTGCAACATTATTCAAATTTAAAGAAAGTATGCTTTCGCGGAAATTTAAATAAAAAGTTGAACTCGGACTCTAAATCAATTTTGCTTAAAAACTTTTTTATTGTAACAAGACTATTTGAATGTTCAAAAGTTTGACAATGAGCGCGTATTTAAGTCCAATTAGGTTAGCTTATGGGAGAAAAAGCCATAGATTACTTATATAAGCTCTAAAGAGAACCAACTACTACACGCTTAGCATTTTCATTTGCACAACGCGTAAAACCTTAGCCTAAATGTTAAGAGCTGACTAGATCAACACTCTAGCAAGTCGGTTCCCCTGTTCTAGCCGAATCAAGACTAAACTATCATTAAACACGAAGCATCAATGCTTTATTTTTGTGCAAAGCACTTCTTGTAAATGTAAATACTTGACTTAAAACGATAAAAAATTTAAAATTTTGGTCAAAACGGGGGGTGCTAGGGTACTAGAAGGTACAATGTGATCAAATTCGCTTAGAATTCCCCCCTACACTTAGAATTGAATATTGCCCTCAATATTCAAAGCGCCGTGTAGCGAAACTATAGAACGGAAAAAGGTAATACTACTAGCCAAGTGTGGAAGCGAAATCTTTTTTTCACAAAAGGATTAATAAAGATATCCCTAGATAATCGTTAGAAAAAAGATCGGATATTGGCGGCTGGATGAAAACAGCGCATCAATCATCACGATCTATGGGAATCCTGAAAACAGAGAGCAAACACAAAACAAGCAAACAAGTGGGGAATCCCCACACTTAGTGTTAGAAAATAGAAAGAAGTCAGAAACATGGGTGAAAACCCATGAAATGCTACTGTTTTTGTTAACCGAGTCGCTAGCTTGACTCGACCCCGTTTTCATTGGTCCATGGGGGAGCAAGTGGAAGAGAGAACCTCCATCGGACTTTCATTCAAATGGTTTGGATAAACATTGAATGTGCTGAAAGTTCCACTCCGATGAGATATTACCGGCTTAAAAGAATGAGAAATGCCGGGGTCAAAGATGGTATCTTCACTCCCGTAGGAGATAAGATATGGAGAAGAAATGGGATAAGAAAGAAGAGTGTCAATGGATTGACAACGGGTGGGTTGGGTGGGCAAAAGATTAGATTGAGGAACATTGAGCGAATGTTCAACAATCTTATCCACCATTGTAGCAATGTCAAACATCCGTGTTGGCTTAAGAAATGTTCCATCAGAAACTCCCTTGAAAGTTAAGTCATACTCGTCACTCTCAAACACTTTGTCATCCGGAGAGGAAGAAATGACGACTAAGAGTGCCACCGAATTACAGTAAAGACCTATTGTATAGAGATTTTCCAATTCGGTAAGGTGCGGGCTGCTCAAAGTCGAAGCATCATCCTCCCCGTGGAGAATGATCAATAAGAGCGAGTTCATCGGCGAACTCCTCAAGAAGGTCTAAAGTCGAAGTGGGATTGCCACTATTCTTTTCTTCAGATGTAGAATCCTCGATCTCGGGTAAAGAGGAGATGTAACGGGGTTTTTCCGAGTAAAGGTCACTATCCTCATTCTGAATGTCAAAGATTGGGTTATCTGAAATTTGAGTGAATTCAGAATCTAAGTCAACAGGAGGATTAGTGAATGCCATAGTGAAAGGTTCCTCGGACACAACAAGAATATCTTCATCATCCGAATCAAAATCAGTGTCGATTTCTCGTTCTTCAGGTTCAAAATCTCTCACTTCTTCTAAGCTGACGAGCTCAGAAGGATCTTCCTCAACATACTCGATGTCTCCACACGATAAGGAATCATCAAACGACGTAAAGTCATTTTCAGACTCGGAGATCATCTCAACAGAATCATTAGGGGTGGAAGAGGAAAGAATCATCATCAACCGGGCTCATCACACATCATATCGGAGAAGGCAGCCCTCGCACTCACTTGGGGTTGGGACAAGGTTCTCAACACAAGACAATTCCGTTTCCGGAATAGTGCTAAGATGCTCATCCCCATACTCGGAGAGTTAACGGGCTCTTCGGTGTGGTTTCGGCGACAAACTTTCATCATCATTCCTTCATCCTCATCATCGTCAATGTAAGTCGCGAGCCATCGAGCACGTCTTGCAAGTGCTCGTTCCTCGATTCGTATTTCTTCAAGACATCTTTGAATCTTAGCGGCTCGTTCCTCTTCTTCAAGTAATTCTAGCATAGATTTTTCGTTGCGAGACGTTTGGTCTTCGGCAAGTTCTTCTAGCATACTTTTCTCACGAGGATGTTGATCAATGACGGGATATTGTTCAATGACGGGAAATTGTGGGGTTGGAAATTGTCAAAACAAGGAGTGTTATAACAAGGATCAGGTCCATGGTAATTTTGATTCCATGATTGACATTGGTAATCATAATGAGGACCCCCACAATTTGCACAATAAGGAATTTGAGGAGAGAAATTCTGAAATGAAGGATCATTGAAACCTTGATAGTACGGTTGTGGTTCATATGAATTACGTGGAGGTAGTTGAAATCGTTTTGAGGATAATTGGAAGGATTTGGATTAGAATCATAAGCGAATGAATTCTCGGCACAAATCGAACATAATCCATCAGTAAGATAGTTTCCACACCACTCGCACATACATTTGTAGCAACGAAATCCTTTTGGTAACACGTTTCCACAACCGTAGCAATAATCTTGATCGAACGAAGATATCTCGGGCTCTGGAGTAGGGACGAGGGCTCAACAACATCACATTTGGTAATTGCCGAAGTTGAATCTTGACGAAGTTCATTTAAGAAGTTTTTAATCATGTTCACGATTTCGTTCGAAGATTCCGGAGGTGGGACAAGTGGTGTGCTCTCAGAGCTAGTAGTTTCCACCACTTCCGTTTTGGTCTCCTCTTGTTCTTTTCTCACCGTAGGAATCGTGATCAACTCTAAGATCCATGGCTTGAATCAATTTTGTGATTAGCAGGCGTTTAAAAAGATTAAGGCTTAGAACTCGACGTTTGAACGGAGAACAAACATCGGGTTGAGGCGGGTGGTCGGGAAAACTTGGAGAATCATCAAGAGAGTTTTTATCGGCTAATTCGCACCAATAGCAATATTTGCTTGCACCAGCCTTCACACCGCTTACATAAACAATCAGGATTGAGACAATAAACTTGATCCTCTTCCATACGGCCTTTACAGTGAAAACAACGACGATAATCGATCGTCGCCATGAGAATTAAACTTGTAGAGGGTTAAAGAAATAGAATTAAGTGGTCGAGAGGATACGAAGGATAGAATTAAACGGTAAAAGAGGGTAAGAGAAATAGAATCAACGAATAAGAGGAATGAGAAGAATATTTTTGGGGTTTTGATAAATAAAAAACATAAAAGAGAAAATAAATTTTGAAAAGGAAAATATTTTTGGGTTTTTGGGTTTTTGGAAAGCGAATAACTTCACGAGGAAGGTTCTTCAAGTCACTAATCGTCAAACCTTAACGATATTGTCGCAACACAACCTCCCCGGCAGCGGCGCCAAATTGATATCGGCCTTTTGAGGGGTCAAATAGTCAACTATAATATAGAAATACCAAATATAAATATCCGAGAGAGAATCGCAAATCAACCGTTTTAGGAAAAAGGTCGACACGCAAAACCCGCGAATACTCGATAAGTGATACCGGGCAAGTGATTACCCAGGTCGTTTCCCAACGAGGTGTGAATTGACGGTGACGTTTGAGGTTTGTTATTAGAGTGCTTGAATGGATTGAGATTTTTCGTTTTTTGATTACGTTATCTACTAATTAACTAAAGGGAAAGTAAATAAAGGCTACGGGAACAAAGTAAATGATTAAATTAACTACTACTAAGCATATGAAATGATAAAATGATGCTAAATTAAATCCTAGGGCATTAAATACTAAAAGCATGAAAACCCGGGCTAATCGAGCTTCAAAAAGTGAAAATTATGAAATTTAAGGACCCTAAATGTGAAACTAATTTTCCTACATTCTACATGACTAAAAATAATTTTAGGAAAAAGCCGGGTATTTTTTCAACTTTTATTTTATTTATTATGATTTAAACTAAATTATCCTACTTTAATTATTAAAAATACTAAACTATTTTAGAAAAATCTGAAATTTTCATAGGAAAGTACTTTAAGTCCTCTATGGTTCAAAAAGCTAAGAAAAATAAGAACTTGGAAAATCATACTACTAGATAAATAAGCACTTAAAAAGCCTAATAAGCTAAAAGGCTAAAACTACTAAATGAGTTTGTATATAAGAGATTAATTCTTCGTGATGTACTAGAAAAGACCCAAGGGGCTTTGGATGAGAGTTGTAAGGTGTGAGCGCCGTGGCTAAAGAGGTCAGGGGAGTTCGAATCCCACCCTGCATCTACTTTTGCTAAACTTGTTTCAATTTTTCTTTTTGGATTTTCAAAGATCTTTTTGCAAAAACTTTTCTTATGAAAACACTACAATAAGCTGTTTGGAAGCGGCTTCATATGATTATGCACAAAACCAACCAAACACAACCTTTTTGCCACTTGTTCTCATTCTTTCTTTACTTTATTTGCAACTTCATGAGATTCACAAAACCTTTTTCTTAAAAACTAACTTTCTGAGAACTATGAATAAGTTGTTGATCGTGATTAAATAAGAAAACATAAGCTAAAGAATAAAAAATAAGCTAAGGGCTGATTTGGTTTTGGGATAGTGGTAACTAAAGGAGATTCACTTAACTAACACAACTTGAATATGAAGCCACAAACAAGCTATCCTACAACTAATCCCAAAATGGTCCTAAAATTAAGAAACCAAGGTAAATAAGCAATAGCTAAACACCTAAAAGCTAAAAAATGTTGCCAAAATGGGCTTACATCAAAACATTTTGTGGCGGTCCCAAATGAGGTCTTTTGAGCTTATAAATAAGCACCTAGATGAGCACCTAATTCCTAAAAAGGCTGAAACATATAAAGTTTGAACACTATGAGCTTCCTAAAAAAACTAAATTGCAACCTAAGCTACATTAAAACCTAATAAGCACTAAAATTGCTTGAGTATCTTCTTTGTGAACGTAAAAGGCATCGACAGCAAAAGGAACAAATGGGACTTTTCAAGGCTAAAATAAAGAGCTACCATATATAAGCTCCAGAAGACCAAAATAAGCTACAATAAAAAGATTATCTTAACTACTTATAAGCTACCCATAAAAACAAAATTAAAGTCCTAAAATGGAATGCTAGCTGCTGTGTGTCTACTTTTTATAGGCAATCTAAAATAATTAAGCTCAAAGGGGCAAAATAGAGACAGTAAAGATGGCTGTATGTAAAGATGTAATAAAAACAATTTTGACAGATTAGGATATCTAAAAGAAAGCATTCTAAAGCTAATTTAGCACCTAGAAACTACTGAAATAACTAAACTACTTTAAAGTTTACTAGAGACAAACAGTTTAAGGGACCCAACATGGGTCAAAAAATATCAATTTGACCCCAACAAATGCTGATC
>OU343222.1:266299688-266397219 GCA_910596185.1 Chrysanthemum makinoi
CAGACATTTGCAAAATTACATTATGTGTTACAATCGTTAGAATGAAATGGGGGGGAAAAACAAAATAACGTCATTTCAGAGGAAACTGTTGGAAGTTGATTTCCAAGCAAGAACTCTAATAGGCTTGTAGGTAGTCTTGGGTGTAGGCTTGGGTGAGGTCTTGGGAAGGTTTGACTTTTCATTTGAATCACAACTGGTAGAAGTAGTAGACCCTGGTCAAAGGACTTGGCACCGCCAACACAAGAGACAAAGTCAGTAGATGAAGAATCAGGGTCTGGCAAGTCTCTTGACTTTTTGCCATAAAGATGGTGTGATCCATCGGAGTCAACAAAGGATGGAAAGGTCAATGGGCATATGTTATCCTCTAATAGGTCCAAGTACGGCATGTAATTCTCCTTCTTTTACATAATTAGCTAATCTTGCTGGAGTAGATTTACGCGTATCATTCCTAGCTTCTAAGCCAACATATTTTTTAAAACCTAAACCTAACCCAGAGTTTACAGATTGACTACCATAGAGAAAGCGAGCTACTTTGTCACGTGATACTAACCATTCTTTATGTCTAGCTACTTCCTCATCTAGTTCCTTTTTCAACACTTGGTTTTCTGAAACTACATCAGCTTTTTCTTTTCTCAAGACGCTTTTAAATCAATTTTAACACATTCTAAATCACTTTCTAACACCCTTATCTTTTCATCATAAGCCAGTTGATTATTTTGAAACCAAACTTTTTGTCTTTCTAACGTTTTTAAAGCCATTTTATAAGCCTCAACTTCGACATAACATTCATTATATTTAGGTTTCAATTCATCATAAGCTTCCTTAAGTTCATTATATCTTTCACTACAACCAAAAACACAATTATGTACCTGAGAGATGCCCATTAAGGCAATTTGATCATGCTTATCCTCTGTAGTACAACTTGCCAGCAGTCCACCATGCTCAGAACTAGGAACTTCATCATTTTCAGGTTCATGCACCTTACAGTTGAAATGGTCATCCAGAGTGACCAAAGCATTGGAGGATCCAACTTTGGAATTTCCAGCTTCCATATGATTCTGCTGATAGGAAGAATACCTAACCTCATCACCACCCTTCCTATCCTTACATTCTCTTGAGAAGTGACCCATCTGACCACAAGTATAGCACTTAACTTTCCTTTTGTCAAATTTTGCTGGATCTCTTCCCTGGAAACCAAACTTTCTCCCAGACTTATGCTCAAACCTCTTGATGTCTACTGAGAGCATGGCCAGTTGCCACTTCAAGTTCATCTCTTCCATATCAAGTGGATCCACCTGTTCAAAGTCCTCAAAAGCTAGTTGCTGCTGATTGTCATAATCAGCAACAAAAGAGTGAAGTACATCTTCCAATACACCACTGGATTTAGGTTGAGAATTTGATGGAGTGGTGATGTAGGATGATGATGCTGAGGAAACTGGGCTTGGAGCATAAGTCATCTTATTTGAGGCCCCAACAAATGCTGAGTGATTGGGAGTGGATGAACGAAAGGGACTTCTGACATCAGGCTCAAGAGATTTAAGTCTGTTGTATAGTTCATCAAAAGTGAGCATATCTAGCCCACCTTTAGCTTTGAGTGCTATGCTTACTTGTAACCAAGATGGAGGTAAAGATCGTAAGAACTTTGAGTTGCAATCATCATTATCTGGCCTTGCCTTCAGCTAATTCAATTGACTAAAAATCTTATGGAACCAGTCATACCTCTTGTAGATACCTTCTTCTTCAGATATTTGGAATTCTTGAAACTGCTGTTTCAGCATTGATTTCCTCATTCTCCTTGACTCAACATTCCCACCAAACCTAGCCTTGATAGCCATCCAGATGTCCTTAGCATCCTGCATGTAGTGAAAGTCACCCATGTGATCATCAGGTATAGCCTGAAGGAGAATAGTTCTAACTTTGTTCTCTCTCTAAACAGCTAGTATCTCTTCAGCAGTTCTGGGACCAACGATTGTAACAACACCATCAGAATCTGTGACATGCCTCTTCAAACTGTACCCTTCTTCACACTTCCAAAGATTCCAATCAATATTGGAAATCCAATTCTGCATCTTCATAGCCCACAAATCGTACTCCTCCATCTTTAGGTATGGGAACTTTGCATTACTGTTTGTGAGATTGAGTTGTTGCAAAGATGTGGTGTTTTGATTGTTAGTGACTTCTGTGTCATCGTCTGACCCATGCATGGTTATGGTTGTTTTGGTTGTATGGGTGTAAATAAAAGAATGTTCTTTGTATTGCAGAGACTCTCCCGAGGCTCTAATACCACTTGTAGAACCTAAGACCTTGATAGATCTTTGAGCGCTCGTGGATCGTTAGTAATGCTTATGTAATCACAAACACACTAATAGACAGTCTCTATTACTTGTATTCTAAAGCAGAAATAAAACATAAGTAAGAACAATAATAACTAAGAATACTTTGATCCTCTATTGATCTTTGAATAATGCTAAAACTTGTTTTTCAACTCGTACATCATTCATACTAATGTGTTCCTTTTATAGACAAGGAACCCTAAACCGTTTCCCAAGAAACGTATAAACATAAAACTAAAGAAGATATACATTATCACTTCCTAATAAAGCTCATGCATATCCTAACTAACTATAAAATACGCGGAATATCTATATCCGCAGAAACAAACTATGCGGTTTCTCTACTTTCACAGAATCTCTTCTTCAGCAAAATCCTTGCACTTTAGCAGATTCTTCAGCAGAATTCTTACTTAGTAGAATTCCCAACACATGATGACATGGCGATGTATTCAGCCTCTGTAGAGGATATCGACGTACACATTTGTTTCTTAGACGACCAGCTTACAAGCTATTCTTCCAAGAATTGAGCACCACCTGATGTGCTACGACGTGTATCTTGACACCCTGCATGGTCTGCATCTGCATATGCTGTTAGTGACATGTTGATGTCCTTCGGATACCAAATTCCTATGTTAATGGTACCTTGGAGATACCAAAAGACCCGTTTAACCGCTTCAAGGTGCTTTTTAGTAGGCTTAGCCTGATATCTAGCACACATGCATACAGCGAACAAAATGTTAGGTGTACTGGCTGTGAGGTACATCAGGGATCCAATCATACTATGATATTTCGTTTGATCAACCATGATCACTGAGTGGTCCTCATCCAGTTTGGTACGCTCCACCATGGGAGTGTCAACGGAGTCACGAGTGTCAAATCCAAATTTCTTTAAAATTTCATTAGCATATTTAGATTGATTGATAAAAATGCCTCTGGGACTTTGTGAAATTTGTAATCCCAATAAAAATGACATTTTTCCCATCATAGACATTTGAAATTTGGAGCCCATTTCATTTGAAAAACGGTCACATTCAGTAGGGTCGGTCGAGGAAAAAATAATATCATCTACATAGATTTGAACATGGATTAAAGGTTTGCCTGACTTTCTGGTGAACAATGTGGGATCCACTGCTCCTTTGCTGAATCCAGTAGATAAGAGGAACTTTGGCAGAGTATCATACCATGCCCTTGGAGCTTGTTTCAGACCATAGAGAGCCTTCTTTAAGCGATAGACATGACTAGGACGTTCAGGATCCACAAAACCTTCTGGTTGATTGACGTACACGATTTCTTTTAGATCTCGATTTAGAAAGGCAGTCTTTACATCCATTTGATAAACCACCATGTTCTTACTATCAGTATTAGCTAAGAAGATTCTGATTGCCTCAATACGTGCAGCTGGAGCAAATGATTCCTCAAAGTCAATATCCTCTTTTTGACGATATCCTTTTGCAACGAGTCTTGACTTGTTCTTTAATACATCCCCATGCTCATCAAGTTTCACTTTGAAGATCCATTTGAGAGCAATGATCATAGCACACTCAGGAGCCGGTACTAATTCCCAAACATCAAGTCGGTCAAACTCATGAATTTCTTCCTGCATTGCATTGAACCAACTGTCCTCTAACATTGCGGTTTTGACATCTTTTGGTTCGACTTTTGACAGTATGGAATTGAAGAAGCACCATAAGGCATCTATTTCAAGATGTTTACGGGTGGATACCGGACGAGAGGGATTCCCTATGATATTATCCAATGGATGATCGTGTGTCCATTTTCTGAAATGCTCGTGTGGTTGTGGTTGAGGAACTGAGGTAGTAGAGTTGTTTTCCCCTGATGAAGATGGTTCAGATGATGGATCAGGGGCAAAAATATTTTCAAAAGGTGCATCTTCTGGAGTGGCAAAAGGGTTTACTTCATCTGTGACTGCAGCAATGTTTCCAGTATGTATGCTTGTAGATTAAATAGTTGATGATGATGAAGAATGATCTGTAGAAGGCGCTTCGTGAGATACCGACAAAGAAATGGATGGATTGACTGTGTTGGATGGATTAGGAGCAGCCTCTGTTGAAGTAGTAGAGTGGATGTTGTCCTGAGATTCAAAGTATTCATCAAACATTGGATTAAACAATTTCTTCACATCTTCTTCCGAGGGTGGTACATACGGTACTGTAGATGAGGGATTCTGTACAAGAGAGGAACTAATGGGACTACTTGATGAAAGTTGTGAGGCGGGTCCGGAACTGGATTGTCCTGGAGCCATTTGACCGGTCAGCTCATCGAACGTAACGTGAATTGTTTCCATGATATTTCGGGTTCTTTTGTTGTAGATTCGATATCCTTTTTTGTTTGGTGCATATCCAACAAACACTCCAATGTCTGCTTTAGCTTTCAGTTTACCTAAATCTTGACCCTCATTAGTTGGGTAACACAAAGCACCAAAGACGAGAAGGAAGGATAGATCAGTTTTTCGATTGTAGACAAGTTCATATGGAGTTTTTCCATGAGTTGTGTGAATTAGGGATCGATTTTGGGTGTAGCATGCAGTGGCAAGGGCTTCGGCCCAGAGAAATGTTGGAACCTTTGAATAAATCAGCATTGTTCTTGCGGCTTCCACAAGAGTTCGATTTCGTCTTTCAACTACACCGTCTTCCAACACTTTCATAAAACTCACTAAGTTCTTTATTAACAAACTCAGTTTCATTGTTAGTTCAGATGATTCTAACAGTCTTGTTAAGTCGAACCTGCAGCTGTTTGATAAGTTTAATGATGACATCTGGAGTTTCATCCTTTGTCCTCAAGAACTTAACCCAAGTGAATCGAGAGTAGTCATCAACCATGACTAATACATATTTCATCCCGTTAATTGTTTGCACTCTCATAGGTCCGCACAAATCCATATGAATAGTGTGAAGAACTTCCATAACTGAGTTTGTGAGTTTGGGTTTATGGGCATATTTCCTGCTTTTTCCCAATTGGTATGCTGAACAAAGATGATCATTTTCATACTTTAATCTAGGTAAGCCTCTTACTAGGTCCTTTCTGGAAAGATCATTAATGGTGGCGAAGTTCAAGTGATTGAGACGACGATGCGATAACCATGACTTTGTTTTTGAAGCCTTTGACAACAAGCAGATAGGAGAAGACTTCATCATATCTTCGATAGAGATGGTGTATAGGTTTCTGCCACGTGTTCCTCTTAAGAGTTCCACACCATCAAGTTCTCTAACGAAGCAAGTATGTTTTCTAAAAGCCACCTCTAGATCAGAATCACAGAATTGACCAACAGAGAACAAATTATGACCAAGACCTTCAACATAGTATACCCTGGAGATCACACTACATCCAACAACGTAATCTCCATAACCCAAAATAGCTCCAAAATGATCATTTCCGAATCTCACAATCCCGATGAATTTACTCACGAAGTTCACGAGCCGTGACCTGTCTCTAGTCATATGCTTGGAACAGCCTGTGTCCAAGTACCACATAACGATTTGAATTACCTGTAGTTGAACACAGACAATAATGGATAACTGGATAATTGGGATCCCCATGCAAGAATGGGTTCCATTTGGTTAGTAATGTTGATTGGAAGACCCACATCGTAAAATAGAGTCAACTAATCATCAGTGATAGATGCAAAGGCTAATGTACGCCAATTAGACCTATTCAAAGTATGTTCACTTCTTAAAGGAATAGTTCTACCGGTAGGGATCCATTTCCTAATGGGCATTGACTTAGATAATTTAGGGCCCAACTCATTAAGATTAAATTTGCGGCCAATAGGTTTCTAATGATAACCTACATTACTAAATTTTCTTCCTCGGTTTTCCAATGTTTTCTAACCTTCTTCCTACTTGCTTCTAGCCTTTTAGCTTTATTTTTGGCATTACCAATTTTAACAGGTATTTAACAAGATTAATCAAATCATTCACACCACATACATGATTAGTAATGTAAAACCAAGCAATCATTTTTACATGTTTTGCCAAAAGTAGCCTAATTCAATTACTCATAACAACATGCTTAGAGCTAACACTAGAATCAACACGATTCGTTTTATTCAACATAGGTTCATTCTTTCTAAGGTGATCTCTACTCTCTTCCACTGAACATTCCTAGCTTGCAAGGTCCTATCATTCTTTGTGTTGCCTCGAGGCTTTGACCGCTCGCTTTGGTGTCACTTTTACCCTGTAGAGGAAAGGGAACATTAGTTGGTTTTGCTACTTTTTGCATTTCAAGTTTAGAAGTGCCGGATCTGAACTACTGAAGGCACATTAAAGTTCACTTTCTTAACATTGGGCATAGAGCAAGGCATCACAGCTTTATCTTTCTCACATAAGGATTTAGGACATGTTGCTCTAAACATTCTAACAGCCTCTAGAGATCGCTTGGCCCTAATGCACGCAAACCTAATTTTCACTATCAAGTGGCTTATTTATGTGATCCTCTTCTACAATCTCACGGAGACATTCTAGACTATCCTTAAGGTGAATAAAATAGTTATGAAACACAAGTTCTTTTTTTCTAAGATGAGGAGGAATGTATTTAACAGTCACAGTATATTTAGAGTTTGCAGATGACTTTGATGCAACATTCCCATTAAAGAAGAGTGGCATTTTCCCTTTTACATGACTCTTCGTGATTTCCTTTTTGTAACGTTATTTTTTTATTGTTTTCATCACGAAAGTGACTTTCATTGAATCGATAACTTTTGAAGTGTCGCTTGACCTTTTCATTTTCTAGAAAAACTCATTTTCTTGTTGTAATACGCATGATGTTTTGAAGATGAAAGTTTTGAGTAAACTGAGAATCTAAAGGAGGAGGCATTTGGGAGCCACCACATTGTTCTTTTCACCCCTTAATTGTGAAATTTAGGCTTTCAACTTTCTCGATCGCGGTTATCGTGAGCTTGAATTTGTTCGTCACGTTTGTTTAATTCAAAAACTACATCAAACTCTGGAACATTTGAGGATGTCATGATGTTTGAGGTTTTGACATTTTCTTTGAGATGTTGATATTTTAGTTGTAAATCAAAATATTCAACTTCTAGTTTAGAAAGATGTTTTACCAAATTATCGCGGATCATCCGTGTCAATTTTTCATTTAGTTTTGAGTTTTTGTTTTCAAGCTCAATAACACAATCATGGGAAACTTTCAAAGCAACAAATAATTCATGAAATTGAGAAGCAAGAATAGAATGCTTAGTAACAGTATAAAACACATCTTGAGCCACATAACTTAATACTAAGTTCTCATTTAAGATATGCAGATTCTTCCTTTCAATTTCATTATATTTGAGTTCCCGCTCATAATCATTGACCTCAACTATCATTACATCAAATCTCTTTCCATTTCTTTAATATCTGTGTCTATCCCATTTTGAAGACTCTCAAATTGACCTTTTAATTGTTTAAATAAATGTATGACCTCGCTAAATAGCATTCTTATGTTTGCTCAAAACCCCTCTCCCCTTCAATTATCCCAAAGAGGTGTGATTCTTTTCTTACATGTCTTCAAAATCAACGAATAGTTGATAAAAACATACATAAGCCGATTAAGGTCTTGCTCTTAGTGGGAATATATCTAGGAACTAAATGCATTGGTGTATTCTGAGGATACACACGTCGCTGAGGCATTTTCCTAAGGGACTGCTTGTATTAACAAATGCATTAGCTTTTTGCATATCTATGTCCTTTTTCCCAAAAACTTGTTCTGGGGTTAATAGAGTTTGAGGCTTAAACATGTTCAGGGAAATCCAATTTACTTTAGTGTAATCATGGGGTTTGAATGTTATGTTTTGCTTTTTATCCCTTTTCTCCCTAGAGGCATCTTTAAATTTTCTATCCTCTTCCGTGCTTCCAATACATGATGGTGTTTGCTGAGTTTTGAGGATCTCATTCCCATATACAATCGTATGGAAAGCTTTAGCCTTTTTACAATACTCGATTTGGTTCATCTACTAGGGAATACTATGCTTATCGCTAAGACTCGTGCTTAGTGATCATGTGAGCAAAATGAATGGTATTCCTTGTACGCATACAACTTGTTCAAGCTTGTTTTTCAAAGTTTTAGGTTGGAAAATCAGCTAAAAGTTTTGATTCCTTAGCATTATATTCTCATTTAAGCACTTTAATATTTTCTTGAAGTTCTTGCTTTTGCTTAACAGTTTTGTTTAGTTTGTCTCTTAAGGAATCTAGCTCTTGTTTTAATATTTCTTCCCTAAAATTACTTTTTCTAATAATTGTGCGCATTTGGTCATCCATTTCCTCTTCACGTGTAGTTAACTCAAACTTAGCACGTTGTTCATAAATAGCAACTTGTTCTTTATAGGCATTCAGTTCGTAGATAACAAAATCATCGGGGCACATGTAGTGTATTCATATAAAAACATAGTTATCATTGACGCAGAAGATGCATCACTTGGTACGACCATCATTCACTTTGTATCACATATTGATCATATGGGACAATATTACTATTACCCACATTATCAATATCCGATTCATTAGTTTCATGTGATTGTACTTTGTTATGCATCTCTTGCTCATCAACTTCATCGCATAGTTTTAATACCTCTGAGATGATTGAATCTTTGGATGGACCGCGTGATGAGACCTTGGAGAGACCATTGGTGAAATGCTAGCCATGAAGATTGTCCGGCAAGAGGTTCATCATCGACATCGAGTCAAATGCATCACAAAGAACTAGAAAGGCATTTTGATGATTGTGACCTATTTCCTGAATTGGTCGCTCATCCACATCAGATCATAGGTTCTCGCATTTCTCTCAGCAAGAAACAACAACTCTTCTTCATCCAAAACCGCTCCATTGTCCTGAGCTTGTACTCTGTCCCCCAAGTACTCTGATTTTGAGGCGTTTTGGAGATGCATGTTCCTTGCAATGTGTCCATCACCACCACATTTATAGCACTTGATTGGCTTTCCTTGTCCTTGATGGCATTCCTTCCATGGTTCCGATTAGCCACATACCTCCACCTACTCCACCCTTTCCTTGTTCATACCTGTCTTCTTCTGACTGTTGCACCATGATCTTACCATCTCTCGACAATAGCATGCTTGTGTAGATTGGATGCGCTCGATATCATTGTTAGTGTGGGGAGTGAGGTTCGATTTTGCTTAACCATAAGAGCCGCTTGATTGATGAAATATTCCATGGTTTCTTCAAAGATCGTGTTGCTTAAAACTTGGATCGTGAATGAGTTTGTGGTTACCATTTCCAGTGGTATGACTTGTAGCTTTGTGGTTGTTCCTACGTTGGTGTAAAAGGTCATTGAATCATTTGACGAACTTGTATTACCGTAATATGAATTGAATTTTTCCAAGATCGCTCGTTCAAACATAGCATGTCTCTCATTCTCGCAAGTATGCATACAATTGCTCATAGTTAGTGTTCCTCAAACCTTTTGTTAACTTGAATGAAGTGACAAATTTGTGCCATTCGAGATTCATGTTGTTCACAAACTTTGAATTTAGCTGAATATCTGGCATAGTCATTTTAATATTCCTCATGTCATTCATAAGCTTGTGGAACCTCACGTAATATTCAAAGGACACTTTCCCCGGGTTTCATCTTAAAGTGCTCAAAGTCATCATACAGTTGTGATTCTCTGTCTTCTTTAGTTAATCTGCAAAGAAAAGCATCTTGACATTATCCCAAACCGCTTTGGCTTTAGTGTTGCATTGATTAGTTTGTTGATGTCCTTTGGTAGACCCTCAAGTACAATGTTTGAGGCCATAATATCAAGATCGTGTTCTCTTTCTCCTTATCACCGAGCTCATCATACGCTTTGGTCTCGTCTAACTCCAAGGTCACTGTACCATCCGCAACAGTTTCAAGTGTATCTCTTGTAGTCTCAATCTGATAAGGTCCTTCATCAATTGATTTGAGAATGTTAAACCCATTTTCCTTTCCCAAATAGTACAACCTAATCCGCTGAGCCCATGAGTCATAATCAGCCTGGCAAGCATAGGTTGACGAAAGACGATCCAGCTTGCTTGAACGCCCTCACTACAGAGAAATGATAGTAGGTACGCGTTTCGACATGATTCCAAATTCTACGGAGATTTTACTATTCTTTGATTAAACCGGGAAATTGATTCTTTCACGGGATTTTACAAAATCAAAGGAACAACCGTAAAACGTAGCATGAAGAAGTGACAAGTCTCAATAGACAAGTAGTAAACTTGACAAGTCGTAACCTCACCAACTCGCTTTAATATCAACTTGCTTAATAGACAACTCGCTTAACACCCAAGTCGCATAAAGAGACAACTCGCTTAATAGACAAGTCGCTTTAAAAACCAAGTCGCTTAAAGAGTCAACTCGCTTAATAGCCAAGTCTCTTTAAAACCCAAGTCGCTTAAAGAGACAACTCGCCTAATAGCCAAGTCGCTTCCAAGAAAACTCGCTTAAGTGTCAACTCGCAGAAACAAGCAACTCGCTTACAAAGTAACAAGCTTTGGCGACAACTAGCTTAAGTATCAACTCGCTTCAGAGACAACTCGCTTCCAATAACAAAGCAACTCTCTTCCGAGAAACGCAATACCGTGGCTCAACTCGCTTTGTACAATTTTCAAAAACAACCACTTTAACAATCAAAAAAAGCCCAACCACGATGATTTAAGCCTTCCAATTCAAAACCTAAACACATATGATGATCCTAAACACAAAAGTACAATCAAAATTCAAACTTTAACACTAGAAATTAACCAAATGATTCAAACTCTTCTAAACACTTATAACCCCAAAAACCTTATGAAATCCACCAAACCAAAGAGCATGAAGGATGAGTGATCAAACCATGGCTCTTGATACCAATTGTTACTTATAAGATTTCACAAACACATCAAACAATAATCATATGAGGCATATACTATGTTTAGAGAGAGATAGTTCTAGAGAGAGAAAGGGAAGAGAGTTGGGAACTATGTGAAACAAAAGAAAAATGGTATTGAAGCTCCTACCCTCTATCTTGGGAGGTAGAGGGTATTTATAGTGTCTTACAAGATACGCCTCCTACGGGCTGTGGATCAGGCATACAGTGGGTAAAGACCCGTCCGACCTCTACAGTGTTACTTAACTAAATACTAACTAACATTAAATGACTATGACTATGAGCTTTCTAATGATTACATATACTTAAGGTGACCGACACTTTAACGACTGGATTTTCTAAATCCTAACACACCCCTGCCATAAAAAATCCTCGAGGCTTAGATTGAGGCACTCAAGGAGGAAAATCGACCAAGTGAAAAACTCTATGGTATGCTCGAGAATGCAAATGGCTTTGTAAAAAGATCAGATGGAGTATTATGCTTCAAGGATAGGATTTGGGTACCAATTTATGGCGGGATACAAGAATTGATTATGCATGAGTCGCATAAGTTGAAGTATTCTATTCACCCAGGTTCTGATAAGATGTATCAGGATCTCAAGAAACTTTATTGGTGGCCGAATATGAAAGCGTAAATTGCCACGTATGTTAGCAAATGCCTTACTTGCTCTAAGGTAAAAGCTGAATACCAGAAACCTTCAGGATTACTTCAGCAACTAGAAATTCCCCAATGGAAATGGGAACGCATAACAACGGATTTCATCACTAAACTCCCTAAGACATCGGGAGGTTACGACGCTATTTGGGTAATTGTTGACCGTCTTACCAAATTAGCCCATTTTATACCAATCAGAGAGACTTACTCCATGGAACAACTTACTAGACTTTATGTCAAGGAAATAGTCTCAAGGCACGGTGCACCAATTTCCATCTTTTCCGACAGAGATACTCGATTCACCTCAAACTTCGAAATCAGAAGATTCATTTGGAACCACATTAGAGATGAGCACTACCTATCATCCTCAGACCGATGGTCAGAGCGAAAGAATGATTCAGACATTAAAAGATATGCTCAGAGCATGTGCGATTGATTTTGGAAATGGTTGGGCTAACCATTTGCTATTGATCGAATTTTCTTACAATAATAGTTATCACACCAGCATAAAAGCAGCACCATTCGAGGCACTCTATGGTCGAAAGGGCCGATCACCTGTTTGTTGGGCCGAAGTTGGTGACGCACAACTCACTGGTCCAGGAATGGTTCGTGAAACAACAGAAAATATAGTTCAGATCCGAGATAGACTCCGAACTGCCAAAAGTCGACAGAAAAGTTACGCAGACGTTCGACGCAAACCATTAGAATTTCAAGTTGGCGAGAAGGTTATGTTGAAAGTATCGCCTTGGAAAGGCGTGATACGATTCAGAAAACGCGGGAAGTTGAACCCGAGGTACATTGGGCCATTCAAAATTTTGAAACGAGTCAGCCCTAGCATATCAACTCGAGCTTCAAATGAACTCGCCATGCATACATAACACATTTCACGTTTCAAACCTCAAGACATGTCTTTCGGATGAATCACTGAATTCCATTAGAAGAAATCCAACTCGACGATAAACTCAATTTCGTGGAGGAACCAGCAGAAATAATGGACCGAGAGGTCAAAGTTGAAGAAAAAGTCAATCCCTATCGTGAAAGTTCACTGAATTTCGAAGAGGTCCCAGTTTACTTGGGAACGGAAGACCAGATGCATCGAAATATCCTCACCTTTTCACAATGATAACACCGTAGAAACCAACATGGATGAATTTTTTTGGGTGGGCTTAATGTGACAACTCGTAATTTTAGGTCATTTCTCAAATTTACTATTCATCCTGAATTTACTATTCACCTATTACTATTCATCATTTTACTAGTCATCGCTTTTGAAGTCGGTTTACGACTTTGAGAGGTTATTTTAAAATTTTACTATTCACGAAACACTATTATTCACCCCGAGAAAAATCACTATTCATGATTCACTATTCATCATTTTCGTAAACTAGGTTTATTTATGATCAAATTCCCCGCAAATCCGTAAGGCTTTAGCTGCGATTCATAAAACATCATTGGTGACATTACATATAGACTAGAGTTAGTATACATATCATCTGTAACATCATCATCATATTAGTTCATGCATGGGTTTGCATATTTCATTAACGTATATTTTCTTTTTATTAAATAAACGCTATCGCACGATCATATATTTTGAATAATTGATCCGACATCAACAACAATTATCCCGATATATTTTTATACTCATTTTAAGACTATAAAAATTATATTATTAGTTTACCCGATGTTTTGAAATTATTTCAATATATATTGTTATATATATATTTACGACGGTTTTCGTAAATTCTATTCGATAATTATTATTTCACTCAATACTTGCGAGAAATGTATTTTTATAATTTTTATGACTTCGATACATTTTATTTTGTTCCGTAAAAATCGATTTCTAGCTAACGCTACACTTAACAATTAATTATATGTATCAAATACATACTACACTTAACAAAAAATACATTTAGTAATCAAAATTCACCACCCTTTTTCCCTAATCTACCCTTGTCGACCACCCCCCCCCCCATGAGTCACCATTTTGTATAAAAATCTTGACTAGTAGATGTACACATACACCTTAGTAGGCTTGATACTTATAATAAACTTATATTATATTAAACAAAACTCATAGTTACACTTATTCAAGGTGAAAAAGAAAGAAAACTCTCTCATTTTCTCTCTAGTATTCGGCCAAGGCAAGAAACAAGGAAGAAACATAAGTTTTTCAAGGATCAAGTGTTAATACAACTCTAGATTACTTCTATTTAGGGTTTTGAAATAAAAACCAAGAAGTATTTAGGTACCTAGTAACTTAAACCTCATCATAATAACTAGTAAGCTTCTTATAATTTTTATTACATTTTCATCATCTTTACTTGAGCTATTTTTATCATGCTAGTACAAAAACATGCAAGTATCATATGCATTTATATCACTTTTACTTGTTTTTACTACATATTATAAGTTTTAATCATCCTATAATTATTCCCATGAGACTTATCATTGTTGATGAAGTTTAGGAACCCATGAAACCCTAAGAAGGTGTATGGTAGGTTTAGAATAGCTTTGGTGTTGATTGGAAGGGTTTAGAACAAGTATTACACTAGAAAAATCATTTTCGACAACAAAAGATTGAGGTCTGATCGTTTTTACAAAATCTGGAAATTTCGACAAAAATGGAGTATTTTGGTTTATATTTTCAGAAAATAGACTTTAAAACGAAATCTGGGTCGCTTTAATCCGGGTTAAAACGGATTTATAAATCTAAAAGTTACGCTATTTACAAGTTTTTGCACGAAAATTAATTTTCTGAAAAAAGTAAGCTGTTAGGGTTATTTAAAGGGCAAAATGAGCTTTCTATATCTAAATAAGTTGATTTATCAAAAATATATTAGTATATATACACAAAACCAAGGATATATAAAACGTGAAAACGGACTTATAACGATTAAGTTACACCATTAAATAGGGTTATCGTGAACTATTTTTCACAAGTAATAACACTTACATACTTTTACTAGACCAAAATGGTTATCGCAAGTGAACATGTTTGGAGCCATTTTCATATCGAAATATTTTTTGAGAAAACGATGTCTACAAGTAAAAAGTGAATGATACTAGTTTCCAAATGTTTAACTGTTTGTCAAGCGAAGTTATAACGAATAATATACGATCACTCAAAATTAGTCATTTTCATGAATTGTCAAAGTATATTAGTTTACGACGAAAAACTATAAATTCTTGTTTTATTTCTAAACGACTATCGTGGGATGTTGTTTCATTATATATAAGCGTAAAGTATTTTATAACATGACAAGACGTTATAAACTTACTTTTCGACGATAAACTTTATTTTCAGAATGCACAAGTGGTATGAATATTATATGAGTTTGCATGCATAACATTAAATCATGACTTATATTAGATCATATAATTCATAATAGGTTGTAGTTAGAGGTTTGCACCTCATTTCAGTGTACTCACTTTTGCCATCATATCATTGTACAAAGTGAGTTTTCATAGCCCTGTCTTTCAAGTTTATACTTTATTTCAAACCTACGGGAAGAATACATTGCACATCATTTATTATTTATACCAAGTATATCAAATTCTTTACATTGCTTAAGTTACTTCATTGCCAATTGAATGTCCCCATATCATAATCATGAACCGTTAATTACGGAGTAAGCGAGAGTGAGTGAATAGATCTATTGAGGGTGACTCCTCCATCGGGGTTGGTGGATTCCAACTAGTCAATCGGATGCATTTCATTTAATATCATAATTTGAGTTGTTTGGCAAACACTCTGTTGGGGTGAACATCATGATCACCTAGCTTCGTGTCATGTGCTTATAGCAATTGTAACATTTATGTGGCATATTTTTCATACATGGCCTATACTTGTGGTAGTCGTATAAAACATTTCATAAACCTATGATTTCTCACCACCATTATTGTTGACCGTTTTAGCAATGTATTTTCAGGTATCTAAGGCATTTACATCATGGCACGCATAGGACCTATCATAGAGTCGTGTGACGACGCTGCCTCACTTGTATATTATGGCACTTTTAAAACATCGTTTGGTTTGTAATAAACTTATTTCTGCAAACTTTGACTACCTTTTGGGACCTATCTTCTGTAACTCTGAATGCTTTAAATAAAGATCAAACGATGTGTTTTTAAACGACACTTTAGGTCGTTCAATATAACTGTAACTATGATGCTATGACAGTCATCCCCCAGAAATTCCATTCCGCTGCAAAACAGGTAATTTGGGGGTGTGACACTTAATCTTTACAATGAGGAAAACTTGGATATCTAGTTATATTTATGATTCTTCTTTACATTACTACAAAATAACTATCACTTTAAGGAGTTATGTTGTAGTGCTCAATGTCACACGAAATTGTGGATAGTCAAGAGGTGATGTACATCTTATACTTGTTGGTTGCAAAGTTATAGAGTAATTAGGGTTTCGAGTTGATGAATTCTCTACACCGTTCTTAGTCAGACTTTAGTGCAAGTTCGTCATATTGGGTTTTGTCCATGAGTAGTCACTACAAAGAGCCGTCAGAATGATAATGGGGTCGGAAAAGAGTTAGCTAAGAGGAGTATAAAAGAGTAGAGATGTTATAAAAAGTTGATTCTCACGGGATATTTATGGTACTTCACTCGTGTTCGATTAACTAGACATACATGTTGCTTCCGATTCCATCATAAATATAGTGTGTAATGCGGATGTTTTACTCCACTGTGTCTTAATATTTATAGTGTCTCGCTATACCTATGGTCTACCCTAATGCACTAACGCAAGCAAAATCTCGGTCGTAGGTGTAGTAAATGGTAAAAGCCGGTGTCTCCCAAGAGCTATGTGTGTCGGATAATTAATAAGTCTAATTGTCACGTATATTAATGGTTTGATAAGGTTTTAATTAATTAAACTACTAATGCAGAATATAAAAGCAAATAAATGGTAGAAGGAAATCAATAGAGGAATAGTGGTGCTAACCTAGTTAATCCTCCTAACTAGTTATGTCTACGCCTACCTACTTCCAATTACTGTGTGGGGTCAAATGAGAGGACAAGATTTGGTCAATTCGCCCTAACCTATCAGAAAGATGCCACCACAGAGAAATCAAGTGCACCATCATAAGTCCCTGTTCCCCGGTCCTGCCGAAGTCATTAAGTACCGCTACATGCTAGATTCTAAATAGTGAGTGCCCGGTCGTTAGGAACTTAGACACTACACCCCCAATTCTTAAGTTCATCCAAACAATAGTGATCAGCTTGGTCAAGTCGCACAAGTAGAAAGGGTCGCCAGTTGGTCATATCTTACCCTTCCCGCCTCAGATCCCAAGCCACCAGGGCCATCATACTCTAGGAAATTGTCCTCTATCGCCATTCAAAACTAACGAACCGTGGGTGACTACCAAAGAACTATGCATGCATACACTTAGAAATAATTGTACGAAGTAAAACGAAAACAAAACAATTAAGGAATCATAACTAGGCTAGAAAAAGGGTACTTAGCCGCTCATATTAATCATGCACATCAATTCAATATTCAAAGGTACTAAATACATGAATTGAAAGTAAAAGAAATAATAAACGCCAAAGCTTATCGTAATGGTGTGACTTCTCCCTTGGAAACAGCTCAGATGCTTCCCTAGACCTCCTTGAGATTTTTCCCACATTCTCGTGAGTGTTGTGTGTGGAATGGGATGATTTGAAACCTGAATTCATGGGTATTTATAGGCCGTGTCTGGGTTACGGCGAACCCATAGAAGAGTTACTGCAACCTCTATTTCTCCGTAAATGCACTAGATCTGCCGTTACACATAACCTAAGAAGTGGTTATGTCAGAGTTCAATAAACTAGGTTACGCCGTAGTGATGCAGTAGTTACTTCGCTGCAGCGTGGAACCTCTTTTAACCTAATGGAGTTACGTCGTAACCTTTGGGAAGAGTTACGCCGTAACCTCTTGATAAGTTGGACTTCGGGTCACGCAATAAGTTACGCATGTGAGAGATGAGTTACGCCGTAACTTCTTCAAAATAAAGGCTGTGATAAATCTTTAGTAACGTTTCCATTTCCGCGTCTTTTTAGCTCCAATGCTCGTAATTTACCTAAAAGTGTAAAACAATGGAAAACAAGCGTAAATCCATATAAATGACATAAATAACGAGCATCAACGGGGGAAATTGACATTTAATATTCAGGACTATTTGATGTTATCAAATATCCCCCACTTGAACTCTACTTGTCCACAAGTAGACCTTAGATATATTCTAAAAAGATATCTCCCAAAACCTGGAAAATATGAGTACAAACTTTTATGCTAGAATAAAACAAAGCCGAACACCTCACCTATGGGAACAAACACTCAAATCTCTCAACTATTCTAAGTGTCAATTTCAAGGTGATCACTCAATCGCATAGTCATAGCATGTATTCTATCATAAGCTTAGCGGTTACACAAATCTCCACCACTGTTAGGGCTAAAACAATTCTCGAAGGCAATATGGGTAGACGACAAAGGTTAAGGGGTGACTCGTCATTACTAACATGTCACGGCGAAGTGGACAAAATCAATGACACATGACCAAATCCATGGCCAAGACACCAAAGATTGCTCGCTGCATCACCTAGACACGCTTCATGACTAAAAGGTAGGATAAGACATGGGATATATAATTGGTGTAAAATGAAAAACAAGTAGGTAGTCTATATCTACAACTAAGTCATCACCACTTACCGTACGCCCAAAGTTCAAGCTTAGAAGTCTAGAGACCGGATCATGAAATGCAAGGTAGATGTGTCATTAGAGGACGTCGTGATGGGCACACTACATTTTCTTCTTCAATTGGTATAACTCCAACTCCAACACCAATCTTCCAATGTGACCGAGGTGGCCTCCTAAATACTAAACAATAAAGCTCATACTATAGTGCTTATAACATCACACTTTACAAAATCATAACTCAATCAACTTTTTTTTTTTTTTTTTTTTTTTTTGAACATAACATGATAACATAACATCCCCCCCACTTGAGATGAACAATGGGAATTCGGGGGTCTTCAATTTTCTTCATAATTTTTGTCGATGAAAGCGTGATTTCCAAACCTTTCCACTCGAACCTTGAACTTAGGCAAATGATGACTTCCACAATACAAATACTGACTGGTAGGCTAAGGTGTAAGGGTGTAACAAAATAATATATTAGGGTGACAAAATGAAAGGAATGGCTCAGAAGGGTGTATCTATGGGTATCTTGCACTAAAGGGGAGTGCAACAAAAGGGTTTCACATGGGGTTGAAAAGTCGAGGTGACTAATCGATAGACTCACAATGGTGGTAGGTTTGGGTGATAAGCCTATAATACTGCCTTCTAAAACTGAAAAGTCCAAATACATTGAGCTAACTCAACATACCTCGTTTATGGTCTTGAAATGATGCAAAGGCCAAGTTCTAAAGTTTACAAGCTACCGGCACACTCATAATTTGGTGGATTTGGGGTAAAATATTGGAAACGGATAAGGCTAATCTTACCATGTAATATCAAGGGTTGTATGTGCTCGGCTAAGGTCTAATCTAGTTAGGTTCGGAAAAACATGTCAAAATTTAAAAATGGCATAATTTTTCTAAATAAACTAGAAAAATGAGGGAAAAATAAAGTTCAAGAGATAATTCTACTCCCGTCCCCCCACTTGAATTGTACAAAGTCCCTTTTGTACTAGGCATTAAAATAAAGGTGAAGAGAAAGGTAGAATTAGAGCGAGAACTTCCCTGAAATTGCTCCATAAAGAAGAAGCCCACGAGAAAGGATCGTGCCTTCGCTTAAGCGCCATTAACAAACTTCAACTCGAAATCACAATCACAAGCATTTAAAAAAAAAAAAAAAATAAAATGAAAACAAACCTAACTCACTTTCAGGAATCACGGTTGCATTTAGCAATGCAACAAGTTTTAAACCACTTGGTGTTCCAAGTGGACGAGTGAAGTCTCGTGAGGGTTTATAGGAACACACCCAAAGTTGATTAAAAAACTAATACAAGGTTATTGGTTTTAAAATGAAAGAATTAAAGTAGAAGAGAGTTACGTCGAACTCCTATGAGAGTTATCAGAATCGCAAAACCTAGTATGAGTCTGGAAGCGATAGTTACGGCAGAACTAATCGAGATGGTATTACGCCGTAATTGGTAATGCAACAAGAATTTTGCTGCTAAAATGTTGGTTACGGTGTAATCACCAAGATGAGTTGCGCCGTAACTCTGTTCAGATCAGCAACTACAGCAGTAATTACTTCATTGTTTCCTGCAAAAATGGTTAGAAACACAAAACCTAACAGAAATGAAATAAATACAAAAGAAAGAGATAATTCGGGTTGTCTCCCGAAAGAGCACTTTTCTTTATTTACGAGTCTTTAAGTTAGACTCTTAGCCATGGGCTACCAGTTTTTGTCCGTCATCTCGTGGACTGGGCAATCTCCATGTTGAAGCCAACTGATCAAATTTTCATCACGTTTGTATCCTTCTCCAAGTTCTAAACACCCTAAGTAAAAATTTTAGATCTTTTGGTAGGGGTGATCAAAACCTTTGGCCTTATCTTCTTCACTAATACCAAGCAGCGGTCTAGCATAACTCAACTGTCTTTTAGTCCAATTTTTAAAGTTTTTGACAGTCCTTGGCATTTTGAAAACAGTTTTATCATCGCTAATCTTTAGCCAAACCAGTCCTTCCTTCTCTTTTTTATCAAGCCCAGATATTTCTTTAAAGGGTTTTCCAAAAATCACCCCAGTCAGCCCATCTGCCACGAATTCGCTAACATCATCTAAAACCACAAAGTCGACTAGAAACGAGTGTGTTCCTACAAAAACTCGTATATTTGTTGCTATCCAGAGGAAGTTGTTTCCTTTGTAATCAAGCTCCTTTTCCATAAGCTGGTTGTAGCATTCCTTAGAGATAATGTTGACTGGGGAATCTGTGTCGATAAATGGGTGAAAATCAATGAACCCAATTTTGCATGAGATCTTCAGATAGTGGGGATTCCTATGATGGATGCGTGCCCCCATCTCATAAAACTGCGGTTGGTCCGATTGCAAGAATGTTTTTTCAGAGTTGATCATTAGAGAGGTCTTCAGCACTTAATCCTAAGTTATCTTCTTCCTCAAAATTCACGAAAACATCAAAATCCTTCACCAAGTCAACCTCTCCAGGATCCGGGGGGTCGCTAAGAAACTTTTCAAGGGCTTCACCAAAATCCCGCACTGGGTCAATTGTACACACCTTCTCCGGGGTGGACAAATGTTCATTTGGTCCGAATGTGGCGATCTCTCCATTAGCTTCCAGAGTTAATTTCCCGGCAAAGACATCCACTTTAGTGTGAGCAGTAGCAAGCATGAGTCTTCCTAAAATGACAGGTATCCTGTTGTCTTATGGGATATCAAGAATCACAAAATCTAATGGGAAAAGGAATCTCTTTATCTTCACTAATATATTTTCAACAATTCCTAATGGTGATTGCATGGATCGATCGGCCATTTCAATTTTCATCTTGGCCGGTTTTAAGTTGCCAATTCCTATTCTCAAAAATATCGAACGAGGCATTATACTAATACTAGATCCAAGATCTTCCAGGGCGTTACACATGTTTAGGCTCCCGATATAGCAAGGGAGAGTAAAGCATCCTGGATCTTTTTCCTTTTGTGGTAGCTCGTTCCTTAAAACAGCTGAGCATCTTTCGTTGAGGCGAATAGTCTCATCATAACTTAATTCCCGTGTAGTATCATGACGATTAGTATCATTAGGAGGGTTTACCAGCAAAGTTTGGTCCAAAAGTGATTGTTTCTCCATGCTGATCCGTCGCTTAACCTTTTCTAAAAAGGTCAAAGGTTCTTCGAGGATAGTTTCTACCATGTGGACAACTTCTTCCTCCCGAGCTGCTAGGTAATCAGAGATTGCTTCTGAACATGAACTAACACTTTTCTCTAATCTTCTTATCCTATCTTCGTGAACTTTAATAGAAGAGACTATATTATCCACGAATGCTTTCATCCTCTTTTCTATCCTATCGTCGCGCTCTCTTGATTCTTAGATGTGGTTGAGAATCTTTTTCTCAATATTGTTCCCGGTATTGGTCTCAAATATACTTTTAACTTTCTCAACCCTACATGCTTCAGCTTCTCTTTCCAATCTCCGTTTTTCAAAAATTTCCCCGTAATTATGTTCTTGCTTCGTTATTGTCTTCATTACCTTATGATCGAAGTTATCACTCGGTCCGTATCCAGTATCCATGTGCCACTTGTAGCAATGTTCAGAAATACGCTGAATACATTCCAAGGCCTGATCAGGAGTCTTGCTAGGAATAGGTCTTGGTGAATCAAGGAGTTCTCGTGTTTGTGCATTAATCCCCCGATAGAAAACGTATACGATCTGATGTTTGTTTAAATCATGAGTCGGGCATCGTTAGAGAAGTTCATTAAATCTTTCCCATGCTTGGTACAGTGTTTCTTCTCGAATCTGCACGAATTGATAGATTTTCCCAAGAAGCCTAGCCATTTTTTAAGGAGGGAAAAATTGCTGGACGAACTCCTTTCTTAGTTTTCCCCATACTTCCTTACTTTCGCAAGGAAGTTTGTTGTACCATCTTTTTGCTGTTCCAGTGAGGGTCATAGGAAAAATCCTTGCAGTGACTGAATAACTTGGAGTACCCCTGACGTTGAAAACAGAGGATAAGTGGAGAACTTCATCTAAGTGATTCTGAACGTCCTCATTTTCGTCTCTAGAAAACTTAAGCTCATGTAACTCTCGAATAATATGATCTGGGATGGAGTATTTTTCGGTAGGAGAATCCTTAGTGAAGCTTCATTGGCAGTTATCGTTTGGCCAATCGAAATACTGCTCCATAGTAAGGTCATTGATATTATTTTCATTGATGACCTCTGGTTCTGTGTCCGACTGGTCTGCTTCGTAAAATGAGAAGATGTTGTGAATAGGAACCGGAGAATAGATCCTCTTTTTCCGAAATTGCTTCTCCGGGTCAACAAATGGGGTAGCCAGAAAGGGCCTAGAGCTGCGAGTCTTGTATCCTGACATTTAACAGAAAGAAAATTAAAAATCGACTTAATATGAAATCCTAAAATAGCTCCCCGGCAGCGGCGCCAAAAACTTAATGCAGGTTTTACTGACCAGGTCTTAATATTTATAGTGTCTCGCTATACCTATGGTCTACCCTAATGCACTAACGGGCAGTGTACCCGGTCGTGTGTAGTGTAGTAAATGGTAAAGCCGAGGTCGTCCCAAGAGCTATGTGTGTCGGATAATTACTAAGTCTAATTGTCACAGAATATTAATGGTTTGATAGGTTTTAATTAATTAAACTACTAATGCAGAATATAAAAGCAAATAAATGGTAGAAGGGAAATCAATAGAGGAATAGTGGTGCTAACCTAGTTAATCCTCCTAACTAGTTATGTCTACATCTACCTACTTCCAATTACTTCAGGTGGGGTCAAATTCGAGAGGACAGCATTTGGTCAATTCGCCCTAACCTATCAGCAAAGATGCCACCACAGGAGAAATCAGGCGCACCGTCATAAGTCCTGTTGTTCCTGGTCCCCTAAGCCGAGTCATTAAGTACCGCTACATGCTAGATTCTAAATAGTGAGTCCGTTAGGAACTTAGACACTACACCCCCCAATTCTTAAGTTCATCCAAACGATAGGTGATCAGTTGGTCAAATCGCACAAGTAGAAAGGGTCGTCAGTTGGTCATATCTTACCCTTCCCGTCTCAGTCCGCTCACCTAGGGTCAGTTGGTCATATCTCCTAGGCAATTAGCCTCTATCGCCATTCAAAACTACCGAACCAGGGGTGACTACCAAAGAACTATGCATGCATACACTTTGAAATAATTGTATGGAAGTAAAGGTAAACGTAAACAAAACAATTAAAGAATCATAACTAGGCTAGCACCAAAGGGTGCTTAGCCGCTCATATTAATCATGCACATCAATTCAATATTCAAAGGTACGAAATACATGAATTGAAAGTAAAACAAATAATAAACGCTAAAGCTTATCGTAATGGTGTGACTTCTCCCTTGGAAACAGCTCTGTATGCTTCCCTAGACCTCCCTTGAGCTTTTTCCCACGTTCTCAGAGTGTTGTGTGTGGAATGGGATGATTTGAAATGCTGGAATTCGTGGGGTATTTATAGGCCAGGTCTGGGTTACGGCGTAACCCATAGAGGAGTTACGTCGTAACCTTCTATTTCTCCGTAAATGCACTAGATCTGCTAGTTACGGCGTAACCTAAGAAGTGGTTACGCCGTAGTCTTCAATAAACTCGGTTACGTCGTAAGTGATGCAGTAGTTACGGCGTAAGTATCAGCGGCGTGGAACCTCTTTTGACCTAATGGAGTTACGTCGTAACCTTTGGGAAGAGTTACGCCGTAACCTCTTGATAAGTTGGACTTCTGGGTCACGTAATAGTTACGGCGTAATGTGAGAGATGAGTTACGCCGTAACTTCTTCAAAATAAGCATACTGTGATAAATCTTTAGTAATGTTTCCATTTCCGCGTCTCTTTAGCTCCAATGCTCGTAATTTACCTGAAAGTGTAAAACAATGGAAAATAAGCATAAATCCATATAAATGATATAAATAACGAGCATCAACGGGGGAAATTGACACTTAATATTCAGGACTATTTGATGTTATCAGCACGCTTCCGATTCCTCGAAAACATCATGGGGGAAGAGAGGTGGATGTTCTTAGCCTTTCTTTGATTTCTTTTCGAAAACCCTTTTCCTCCATGAGTATTTACAATCAGGGGAAGAAATGAGACGGTAAGTGGTTCAAACGTCTTACTTTGGTGTTATCGTCTCAGCTTTCACGGGTCGTTTCGTGTAAAGTTACCTACATATGTTGTCTTAACCGCATTTATGATGCCTCACACACGATCATATTATCAAGTATTCGTATATGTACAAATGATTATTATTATGATAGATCACAACAATCAGGGGAAAGAAGTAGTGTACGTGGTGTATGTGTTACGTGTTTGAGTTTATCGAATCAATGAAAAGGGCTTTAGGCATATGTATTGATGTAGGTTTTACTAACCAGGTTTTACATTTATAGTAACTCGTCTACCTATGGCCTACCTAATGCACTAACGGGCAGTGTACCCGGTCGCCTATAGTGAGGGAATGGTAAGACCGAGGTCGTCCAAATAACGGTTGATTCCTAACTGTCTAATTAATTAAATTAGTCAAATAAATAAGTTTTAATGAAAGGATTGATAGTATTTAAGGTGTCACGTGATCAATTGGGATGGTTCTCTGGTAAACAAGCTGATGAGAAAGATAGTGATGCAATTCTTAAACCAATTTCATCCACAAGTGGCAAAATTCAGTAGACTCCTATGGTCAATTCGTCTACCCTACGATTCTTAGAATCCTCACCAAGATAAACAGGTCACCTGGGATCATTCGGCAATCTAATAGCAGTTATTAAGAGCCGACGTTTACTATCGCATTACATAGGTTCTAAAATCACTAGATTCCTATTTCAAGTGGGGTTTAAGTCGCTAGGACAACATTTGGTCAGTTCGTCCTAACCTATCAGCAAAGGTTTCCACCGGAGATGTCAGGTGACCCGTCGAAAGTCCAGTTATTTTTAGTCCCCTGAGCCAAGTCATTAAGTACCTCTACAAGCAAATTCGCAATAATGAGTGCACGGGCGCTAGCATCTTAGACACTTATCCCTAACTTCTTAAGTTCATCCAAACGGCAGGTGATCAGTTGGTCAAATCGCACAAGCGAAGAAGGGTCGTCAATTGGTCAATTCTTACCCTTCCCACTCAGTCTACCTACTTAGGTCAGTTGGTCATATCTCCTAAGCAACTAGACACTACCTCCATTCGAAACTACCAAAACTAGGGTGACTACCAACGAATTGTGCAAGCATACGCTAGAAACAATTAATAACGCAAAAGCATTAATTAATAGAAGAATCAAAACTAGGCTAGGACCTAGTTTCCATATCACCAAAATACCCTAGTGGAATGACAAATAAAACATCATATAAAACAATAAATAAACAAAGACATAACATTAATTAATTATTGACTAATGATAAATTAATGATCAATTAAATAGAATACAATAAATAAAGATGATCAAACAATTAAATTAGAATCAAAATTATAATTGAATAATGAAACCAAAATAATATTATGAGTCAGAAAATAATTATATATCGTGCCAAGGATAATGCTATCGATCCCTTAGTTGAGTTTGCCCATAAAACCCTTCGACTGTTGCTTCTTTTCTTCTCTTGCGTCGAATAGTCCCACAGACCAAAAGATGCCTTCATTCAATAATTGATTTAGTATTTAGGGAGAATTTCATCTATATCCTTGTAAAACTTTTAAATTACATCAATGTCCTTCTAAAAATCAAAATTACGTCAATGTTCTTTCAAAACTTAATAATACTCATGTATATCCAAAGTAAAAAGTAAATATTAGATAAATAATTTTAATATTTTAAGTATTATTTATTCCCTTTTTTACCCTTTGATCTTGATAAAAAAAAATATGAGAATATATTCCAAATTAACTTTCATGTTTTCTTCTCATCTTCATTAAACATCCCCTCTTTCAAAACTTTAATTCCAAAATTGTTAATGTCGATTGAGAACTCTTGATTTAATTGGGTTTAAATAAGGTTCATAATGTTATTATCAATTATCATTCTTAATTTAATTGGGTTTGAGTGTGATTTAATCTCTACATTAGGTATTAATGAAGCTTTCTTCATTGAATAAGAAATGCTCTTAAATTCGGTTCCAAAGGACAAATAGCATGAATCAAACAATTTGAAGAGATATTGATATGTATAAGTATCAATGAATATATGGTCATGAATTAGTATGGTGCAGACATTTTTTAAGTTAATAATTGACAATTGGCATTATAGGAACATGTATAAAGTAGTTGAATTTTATCAATCTATTGCGAATTAACGATGTTTTGTTTTGCTTTTTAAGTGCTGGTGATTCTCATTGATGTAATTAGAATAGAAAGGTAAAAGAGTAATATACTTATGTATTAGATATTTAGATATTTAATGAGTATATTATAATCATTAATTTTAATATAAAATTAATTTCTTGAACATGCATGAGTATTATTTGAGTTTTGAAAGGACATTGACGTAATTATAATTTTTACAAGGATATTGATGTAATTTGAAAGTTTTACAAGGATATAAGTGAAATTCTCCCGTATATAATAGAACTTTTGACATATTGCAAGTTAGGTCCTCCATCTTTGCGCAACTTTCCATTTGGAGCTTTAGTCTTCTTTTTCTATTTATTTACGCATGAAAGTGTAAGAATCATCTTTTAATATTGACGACTTCAGCCCCTCTTCGTACTTCTTTATTTATTCTTTAGTCCTCGAAGTGAATAAAACTAATATAAACTTTCCGTATTTAATTAATTATGGCGTAATTAAATTATAGTATCATTCAAAACTTTGCGCCCAAGTAATTAATTATGGCATAACTAAATAATCGGGTTACGCCGTAATCCTTCATTCGCCAATACTTATCCACTCCGTATTTATCTCTATGGCGTAACTAATATCATGTTACGCCGTAACCTTCACAAAAATAATTACGGCGTAACCATAATAGTTGGTTACGCCGTATCCTTCAAAGCATCATATTTACGCCGTAACATTATTAACGAGTTACGGCGTAATCTTCACATAGAATCCAAAGGCCCTCGTAGTATGAGTTACGGCGGAAGTATATTGTGCACTTACGCCGTAATCTATCTTTAGATCATATAATTGGCCTTATATCATATCTTTTCCGCTCCAATGACTCATTTATCCTGAAATGTAATTATGAACGAATATGAACGAATTAAGTACCATATCAATACAAATGAGGCCATAAACACGGGAATTTGATATATAAAAGATCAGGCTAATTTGATGTTATCATGTACCATTGATTTTTCTATTAGATTCGTGTCGGGTATTATTATTTCATCTTTCGTGGTTTGTTTGGTGTGAAGCGTCTACATATGTGAGAAGATCTTGCTGATTTCTTGCATGTTACCCCCGAACGGAGTTTTTGCATTGAGTATAACTTTGATTATGTGACTAACTAGATTTGCTTAGTGTAGTTTAATGTTTTGTCTACAAATTCTGTTGCGCACTTAAAACTTTAAAAGTTAGAAGACATGTTAACTACATCAAAGTTTTGAATCTGCGGAAGACGGTTGTCAGTTTGGGGGGAAGCTGATGTAGAAACTTCGCCATAAAGAAGTGTACGGAGAAGCTGCTAAAGACATGCAATATGAATCGGGGTTAATCCAGTTCATACATATTACATTATTTGCCTACAAGTGAAGAAAAGCTATCAAGTCGAGGTACAAGATGAAGACAAGGAGTTCTCGTGTTTGTGCATTAATCCCCCGATAGAAAACGTATTCGATCTGATGTTTGTTTAAATCATGAGTCGGGCATCGGTAGAGAAGTTCATTAAATCTTTCCCATGCTTGGTACAGTGTTTCTTCTCGAATCTGCACGAATTGATAGATTTTCCCAAGAAGCCTAGCCATTTTTTAAGGAGGGAAAAATTGCTGGACGAACTCCTTTCTTAGTTTTCCCCATACTTCCTTACTTTCGCAAGGAAGTTTGTTATACCATCTTTTTGCTGTTCCAGTGAGGGTCATAGGAAAAATCCTTGCAGTGACTGAATAACTTGGAGTACCCCTGACGTTGAAAACAGAGGATAAGTGGAGAACTTCATCTACGTGATTCTGAACGTCCTCATTTTCGTCTCTAGAAAACTTAAGCTCATGTAACTCTCGAATAATATGATCTGGGATGGAGTATTTTTCGGTAGGAGAATCCTAAGTGAAGCTTCGTTGGCAGTTATCGTTTGGCCGATCCAAATACTGCTCCATAGTAAGGTCATTGATATTATTTTCATTGATGACCTCTGGTTCTGTGTCCGACTGGTCTGATTCGTAAAATGAGAAGATGTTGTGAATAGGAACCGGAGAATAGATCCTCTTTTTCCGAAATTGCTTCTCCGGGTCAACAAATGGGGTAGCCAGAAAGGGCCTAGAGCTGCGAGTCTTGTATCCTGATATTCAACAGAAAGAAAATTAAAAACCGACTTAATATGAAATCCTAAAATAGCTCCCCGGCAGCGGCGCCAAAAACTTAATGCAGGTTTTACTGACCAGGTCTTAATATTTATAGTGTCTCGCTAAACCTATGGTCTACCCTAATGCACTAACGGGCAGTGTACCCGGTCGTGTGTAGTGTAGTAAATGGTAAAGCCGAGGTCGTCCCAAGAGCTATGTGTGTCGGATAATTACTAAGTCTAATTGTCACAGAATATTAATGGTTTGATAGGGTTTTAATTAATTAAACTACTAATGCAGAATATAAAAGCAAATAAATGGTAGAAGGTAAATCAATAGAGGAATAGTGGTGCTAACCTAGTTAATCCTCCTAACTAGTTATGTCTACATCTACCTACTTCCAATTACTTCAGGTGGGGTCAAATTCGAGAGGACAGCATTTGGTCAATTCGCCCTAACCTATCAGCAAAGATGCCACCACAGGAGAAATCAGCGCACCGTCATAAGTCCTGTTGTTCCTGGTCCCCTAAGCCAAGTCATTAAGTACTGCTACATGCTAGATTCTAAATAGTGAGTCCGTTAGGAACTTAGACACTACACCCCCAATTCTTAAGTTCATCCAAACGATAGGTGATCAGTTGGTCAAATCGCACAAGTAGAAAGGGTCGTCAGTTGGTCATATCTTACCCTTCCCGTCTCAGTCCGCTCACCTAGGGTCAGTTGGTCATATCTCCTAGGCAATTAGCCTCTATCGCCATTCAAAACTACCGAACCAGGGGTGACTACCAAAGAACTATGCATACATACACTTAGAAATAATTGTATGGAAGTAAAGGTAAACGTAAACAAAACAATTAAAGAATCATAACTAGGCTAGCACCAAAGGGTGCTTAGCAGCTCATATTAATCATGCACATCAATTCAATATTCAAAGGTACGAAATACATGAATTGAAAGTAAAACAAATAATAAACGCTAAAGCTTATCGTAATGGTGTGACTTCTCCCTTGGAAACAACTCTGTATGCTTCCCTAGACCTACCTTGAGCTTTTTCCCACGTTCTCAGAGTGTTGTGTGTGGAATGGGATGATTTGAAATGCTGGAATTCGTGGGGTATTTATAGGCCAGGTCTGGGTTACGGCGTAACCCATAGAGGAGTTACGTCGTAACCTTCTATTTCTCCGTAAATGCACTAGATCTACTAGTTACGGCGTAACCTAAGAAGTGGTTACGCCGTAGTCTTCAATAAACTCGGTTACGTCGTAAGTGATGCAGTAGTTACGGCGTAAGTATCAGCGGCGTGGAACCTCTTTTGACCTAATGGAGTTACGTCTTAACCTTTGGGAAGAGTTACGCCGTAACCTCTTGATAAGTTGGACTTCTGGGTCACGTAATAGTTACGGCGTAATGTGAGAGATGAGTTACGCCGTAACTTCTTCAAAATAAGCATACTGTGATAAATCTTTAGTAATGTTTCCATTTCCGCGTCTCTTTAGCTCCAATGCTCGTAATTTACCGTAAAGTGTAAAACAATGGAAAACAAGCGTAAATCCATATAAATGATATAAATAACGAGCATCAACGGGGGAAATTGACACTTAATATTCAAGACTATTTGATGTTATCAGTACGCTTTCGATTCCTCGAAAACATCATGGGGGAAGAGAGGTGGATGTTCTTTGCCTTTCTTTGATTTCTTTTCGAAAACCCTTTTCCTCCATGAGTATTTGCAATCAGGGGAAGAAATGAGACGGTAAGTGGTTCAAACGTCTTACTTTGGTGTTATCGTCTCAACTTTCACGGGTCGTTTTGTGTAAAGTTACCTACATATGTTGTCTTAACCGCATTTATGATGCCTCACACACGATCATATTATCGAGTTTTCGTATATGTACAAGTGATTATTATTATGATAGATCACAACAATCAGGGGAAAGAAGTAGTGTACGTGGTGTATGTGTTACGTGTTTGAGTTTATCGAATCAATGAAAAGGGCTTTAGGCATATGTATTGATGTAGGTTTTACTAACCAGGTTTTACATTTATAGTAACTCGTCTACCTATGGCCTACCTAATGCACTAACGGGCAGTGTACCCGGTCGCCTATAGTGAGGGAATGGTAAGACCGAGTTCGTCCCAAGAACGGTTGATTCCTAACTGTCTAATTAATTAAATTAGTCAAATAAATAAGTTTTAATGAAAGGATTGATAGTATTTAAGGTGTCACGTGATCAATTGGGCTGGTTCTCTGGTAAACAAGCTGATGAGAAAGATAGTGATGCAATTCTTAAACCAATTTCTTCCACAAGTGGCAAAATTCAGTAGACTCCTATGGTCAATTCGTCTACCCTACGATTCTTAGAATCCTCACCAAGATGAACAGGTCACCTGGGATCATTCGGCAATCTAATAGCAGTTATTAAGAGCCGGCGTTTACTATCGCATTACTTAGGTTCTAAAATCACTAGATTCCTATTTCAAGTGGGGTTTAAGTCGCTAGGACAACATTTGGTCAGTTCGTCCTAACCTATCAGCAAAGGTTTCCATCGGAGATGTCAGGTGACCCGTCGAAAGTCCAGTTATTTTTAGTCCCCTGAGCCAAGTCATTAAGTACCTCTACAAGCAAATTCGCAATAATGAGTGCACGGGCGCTAGCATCTTAGACACTTATCCCTAACTTCTTAAGTTCATCAAAACGGCAGGTGATCAGTTGGTCAAATCACACAAGCGAAGAAGGGTCGTCAGTTGGTCAATTCTTACTCTTCCCACTCAGTCTACCTACTTAGGGTCAGTTGGTCATATCTCCTAAGCAACTAGACACTACCTCCATTCAAAACTACCAAAACTAGGGTGACTACCAACGAATTGTGCAAGCATACGCTAGAAACAATTAATAACGCAAAAGCATTAATTAATAGAAGAATCAAAACTAGGCTAGGACCTAGTTTCCATATCACCAAAATACCCTAGTGGAATGACAAATAAAACATCATATAAAACAATAAATAAACAAAGACATAACATTAATTAATTATTGACTAATGATAAATTAATGATCAATTAAATAGAATACAATAAATAAAGATGATCAAACAATTAAATTAGAATCAAAATTATAATTGAATAATGAAACCAAAATAATATTATGAGTCAGAAAATAATTATATATCGTGCCAAGGATAATGCTATCGATCCCTTAGTTGAGTTTGCCCCATAAAAACCTTCGACTGTTGCTTCTTTTCTTCTCTTGCGTCGAATAGTCCCACAGACCAAAAGATGCCTTCATTCAATAATTGATTTAGTATTTAGGGAGAATTTCATCTATATCCTTGTAAAACTATTAAATTACATCAATGTCCTTCTAAAAATCAAAATTACGTCAATGTTCTTTCAAAACTTAATAATACTCATGTATATCCAAAGTAAAAAGTAAATATTAGATAAATAATTTTAATATTTTAAGTATTATTTATTCCCTTTTTTACCCTTTGATCTTGATAAAAAAAAATATGAGAATATATTCCAAATTAACTTTCATGATTTCTTCTCATCTTCATTAAACATCCCCTCTTTCAAAACTTTAATTCCAAAATTGTTAATGTCGATTGAGAACTCTTGATTTAATTGGGTTTAAATAAGGTTCATAATGTTATTATCAATTATCATTCTTAATTTAATTGGGTTTGACTGTGATTTAATCTCTACATTAGGTATTAATGAAGCTTTCTTCATTGAATAAGAAATGCTCTTAAATTCGGTTCCAAAGGACAAATAGCATGAATCAAACAATTTGAAGAGATATTGATATGTATAAGTATCAATGAATATATGGTCATGAATTAGTATGGTGCAGACATTTTTTAAGTTAATAATTGACAATTGGCATTATAGGAACATGTATAAAGTAGTTGAATTTTATCAATCTATTGCGAATTAACGATGTTTTGTTTTGCTTTTTAAGTGCTAGTGATTCTCATTGATGTAATTAGAATAGAAAGGTAAAAGAGTAATATACTTATGTATTAGATATTTAGATATTTAATGAGTATATTATAATCATTAATTTTAATATAAAATTAATTTCTTGAACATGCATGAGTATTATTTGAGTTTTGAAAGGACATTGACGTAATTATAATTTTTACAAGGATATTGATGTAATTTGAAAGTTTTACAAGGATATAAGTGAAATTCTCCCTAGTATTTATAATAGAACTTTTGACATATTGCAAGTTAGGTCCTCCATCTTTGCGCAACTTTCCATTTGGAGCTTTAGTCTTCTTTTTCTATTTATTTACGCATGAAAGTGTAAGAATCATCTTTTAATATTGACGACTTCAGCCCCTCTTCGTACTTCTTTATTTATTCTTTAGTCCTCGAAGTGAATAAAATTAATATAAACTTGCCGTATTTAATTAATTATGGCGTAATTAAATTATTGTATCCTTCAAAACTTTGCGCCCAAGTAATTAATTATGGCGTAACTAAATAATCGGGTTACGCCATAATCCTTCATTCGCCAATACTTATCCACTCCGTATTTATCTCTATGGCGTAACTAATATCATGTTACGCCGTAACCTTCACAAAAATAATTACGGCGTAACCATAATAGTTGGTTACGCCGTATCTTTCAAAGCATCATATTTACGCCGTAACATTATTAACGAGTTACGGCGTAATCTTCACATAGAATCCAAAGGCCCTCGTAGTATGAGTTACGGCGGAAGTATATTGTGCACTTACGCCGTAATCTATCTTTAGATCATATAATTGGCCTTATATGATATCTTTTCCGCTCCAACGACTCATTTATCCTGAAATATAATTACGAACGAATATGAACGAATTAAGTACCATATTAATACAAATGAGGCCATAAACACGGGAATTTGATATATAAAAGATCAGGCTAATTTGATGTTATCATGTACCATTAATATTTCTATTAGATTCGTGTCGGGTATTATTATTTCATCTTTCGTGGTTTGTTTGGTGTGAAGCGTCTACATATGTGAGAAGATCTTGCTGATTTCTTGCATGTTACCCCCGAACAGAGTTTTTGCATTGAGTATAACTTTGATTATGTGACTAACCAGATTTGCTTAGTGTAGTTTAATGTTTTGTCTACAAATTTCGCTGCACACTTAAAACTTCAAAAGTTAGAAGACATGTTAACTACATCAAAGTTTTGAATCTGCTGAAGACGGTTGTTAGTTTGGGGGGAAGCTGATGTAGAAACTTCGCCATAAAGAAGTGTACGGAGAAGCTGCTAAAGACATGCAATATGAATTGGGGGGGGGGGGGTTAATCCAGTTCATACATATTACATTATTTGCCTACAAGTGAAGAAAAGCTATCAAGTCGAGGTACAAGATGAAGACAAAGAGCGTCAACTGCACTGATCCTCAACATCTGAAGAGCTTATCAAGACTTTACTTTACTTTTATTTGTACTTGTAGGAAATGTTGTAAGTGATTGTAACACCCCCAAAATGGTACACCGGAAGTAGACAAGTCTTGGGTGCTACTAAATTGATATCCCAACATAAATATAGAATAACTGATTTTTATTATGAAATTTCATTCATTGAAGTAAAAAAAATTTACATGATTTGTTTAGTGTGGAAAACATTCCCATAATAAGGTGGTCCTCATTTAAATTTATCAGATAAAATCTATGACCATGCCATGCCTTTGCTGTAACACCCCCAAAGATCAAAATAATAGCGGAAGGCTAATCGGGGTGTTACTTGACGGCGGATCATAGTCAATAATCATAGAAAACGACTCAAAAGAGACGTTTTAAGAAAATTTGTTATCATTCAAGAAAAACTCATAGTTTGTTACAAAATACTTCCCAATTGTTTTAGGTGATACTACAACATATTGGATTTCACATACACATCAAACCATTAACACAAGAGGCGTACAAGATGAGTTTCTAGAGAGAGAAAGAGTTAGAGGTTTGGGAACTTAGTGAGAGAAAATGAAAGTATTATTATGAGCTCCAACTCTCTACCTTGGGAGGTAGAGAGTATTTATAGTCCTTAGATAAATCGCCACCTACGGGCTGTGGATCAGGCATACAGTGGGTAAAGACCCGTCCGTCCTCCAGGGTGTTACAAACTAAATACTAGTTAACTTATAATAATCTATGACTACGAGCTTTCTAACGATTACATATACTTGAGGTGACCGACTCTTTAATAACTGGATTTACTAAATCCTAACAATCTCCCCCTAAGGGAGGTCACCTCAAACACACATTAAAATTATATTGAATACAAACAGATATTACATTATAAATTGTTCTTGAATTCTTGAAGTAGTACTTTGCTTTGAAGCTCGTAGTCATTGATTCATCATTGATGCATGTTTGGTTAATCCAAGTGGAGGTCATTAATTGATCCACGTGATGATGATTTTGAGCCAGCTTTTGAGATCATCAGCTAACATAATTCTCTGACTCATCCAATGTGGTGTTGGTATTATGTGATGTTGTGACTTATGGACCGACATGCTCACATTCTGGATCATGATATATTCTCATCAGAGTAGCGGGAGCTTTCGTTGATTCATGACATTGTCAGCAGCCAGAGCGAAGTGGAGTGAAACTATCAGAGTCATTGATGCACTAATCATGATTTCTTTAGAAGTGAATGTGTTGTGTGAGCATGCGGCTATGGATTGACCGCTTCATTCGATCACCGCAAACGCCGGCGTATTCGCATACAACAGAAGCAATAAAGCGAACGAAATTGTCTTTGATCACTTTCGTTGAATTAAGGTACACGGCCCACGGTTCCCGTCGCTGATCGTACAAGTACGCCTGTGATCGTAAAATTCAAGAATTTCCTTGACAGGTTTTCGTAGTGCTCTAGCCGTTCTCAAACCGAACGCTAAAGAAGACAACACAAAGTGAGTGAACCAGCGAATTGAGATTCACTGATTGATAAAAAGAGATTTGAAAAAACAATCGTGTATCGCTCAATAGAAATTGTTTTTGCAATACAACGAAGGTTTTAATGAAAATCAATTATCAATCATAAACACCTTTTATTTTTGAAATATTTGTACATAGTCGATGTGCTAAAGAAAAGAGTTTTTAAGCACAACGACCGGTTTTTCAAAGGTATCCGTCAATCCATAACCTGAACCAGGATTGATTCAAGAAATTGAATCTCCCCATTGTTTCTGTTCAGTTGTCACATGGTTGATCTATTGGATAGATCTCACATGCCACCCACCAGAGGCTTGTTTGATGTTGGCTCCAGAAGGCTTTCCATCTTCATTGTGAATATGTTTGCATATCACTCAAATGTTCTGGCAATACCACAAGGATAATGCGTAGGACTCATAAGATATAATCTCTCTTTCCACATTGTGTGAAACAGAGAGTCTTCATTGAAAGTGTCCTAATGAGATTTATAGATGATCTCGTGGCTCTAGACTCAATTGTGCATATTTGGATCCTATGCCGGAGACTAGGGAGAGGGTCTCCTTCTTCAATATCAACAAACTCTAAGAGAAAGTCGATAGATAATGTTGGTTCCCCGTGAGAATGAAACAAGTCCTTTTAAGAGGAACTTGAGTAGCTTGGGAAGTTGTAGTGCAGTGCGTCACTGGGTCCATGACTTCTTGTCTTCAATACCAGTGTTACCTTAGTAATCACCAGTAGCATATGAATTGAACCCGGTATCTGCCCTAAGGTTGAATTGTTGGAGGGCTAATTCTTTTCACCCTTTTCTCATTTCATTTCTTTTTCATTCTTCAACCCCTTCAGTGCTTACCAAGACTTCATGACCAGAACCTTGTTGGGTTTATTTCCTGTACTAGCTCAGTCTCAGTCCGCACTCTTCCCATTTCTCACTTTTCTCCTTTTTTCATCAAACCTAAGGACTTCTACACTATCTAGTGGATTGTCCCTGGGTAGATCCCTCCGGTTCTAGCAGATCATGGGAACACATACCTAACCTTATCATCCTTATATCACCATACATAAAGTAAATTTGGTCGGTCTATTTGGTATTGTTCATCTGCCATTGGAAACAATTGAAAACCATTTGAAAACCAATCTAGATACTTGTGATATATTATCAAAGCATTTTGTACCTGAATTGTTTTTGATATTTTTAAACCAAGAGCTCCCCCTCAACATGTGCATCAAGCATCATTTTGTAATAGAGATAATTTTTCATTTTGAGGGGTTGACTTGCATCTAAGAGTAGTTATGTAAAGAATGTGGTTTTCAAAATAGTTGCTCCCCCTCAATATGTGCATAGATATTTGAAGATGTTTTGCACATATTAGGAAAATACTGCACATTGAAATAAATTGATCACGTTTCAAATCTTTGTAGTTTAAGATAGACGCTCCCCCTCAACATGTGCATGGAAAATTTGAAATCGTTTGGCACATGTGGGAAGGAGAGCTTGTACATCCTTATAAAACCATTTACCTAATTATCAGTTTAAATCCAATTTAAATCACAAATTCTCCCCCTATCACAATTATCAAATCATTTGAGATTTTAAATTGATTTTGAAAGATTTTAAACAGAATTGTGACTTGATTATGAAAACGTTTTAACTGATAAGGATCGGATTTTGAGACTTTATACTCCATTGATTAAACATGCATGATTATCTTTTGAAAACAATTGTATGACAAATAACTTTTTGATTTAATTGAAATCATTCTCCCCCTCAATCAATGACATAGGTTGTTGATTGAGAGATAGATGTTTTGATAAAAGTTAAGTCCAGATGATTTACAAAAATAGATTTCGAGTTATTTAACAAAGCAATTAGTTTTCATTAGATGGTAAGGAATTGTTTAAAGAATCAGAGCATGAGATTTGAAAACCAAGATAAAGCATGGCTCTGTTCTTTCATTGAAGAGCGGGTTATTTCCTGAAATAACAATAAACCATTTTTTCACTTTCTCCCAAAAATATTTTTTGATTTTTTGAATTTTTTTTTTATTTTTTTATTTTTTAAGAAACAAACTTATGTACATTCGAATAACATCTAAAGACCCGTGACATTCTTTGAATGTCAACACAAAGTCCATAGATGATATCGAATCGAGGAAAACAAGACAAAAAGACAATATTTTTGAAATTTTTTTCAAGATTTTCAAATTTTTATGGATTTTTGAAAGTTTTATATTTTTCTATTTGCTTTTTGAAGGTTTTGTAATTTTGTGTTTTGCTTTTCGAATAGATATTTACAAGAGATAGATGAAGGAAAACCTTTTACACCTCTTCTTCCTCTTGAAGATGTTTGAGTGTTTTCGGTTGTAGGCTCTTAAGACCAAGTCGTGGAAGGATAAACTCAAAACGTTCTCTAGGAAGAGCTTTGGTGAAGATGTCTGCTAACTGGTATTAAGTCCTCACAAAGTATAGTTCCACCACACCGTTTTCAACTTGCTCCCTGATGAAATGATGTCGAATGTCGATGTGCTTTGCTCTTGAGTGTTGTACGTTGTTGCATGAGAGAGCAATAGCACTTTTATTATCACAAGAAAGGGATTTTGTTGAATTCAAAGCCATAGTTCGATAATTGGGATCTCATCCATAGGATTTGAGCACAACAAGATGACATGGCTATGTATTCAGCCTCTGTAGAGGAAATAGAAGTACTCATTTGCTTCTTTGAAGACCAGCTCACAAGCTTATCACCCAAAAACCGAGCACCTCCAGACGCATTTCGACGTGTATCTTGACATCCTGCATGATCGGCATCTACATAGGCTGCTAGTGACATACCGGTGTCCTTCGGGTACCAAAGTCCCATATTGACGGTTCCTTGGAGATACCGAAAGACCCGTTTAACCGCTTCAAGGTGCTTTTTGGTAGGCTTAGCCTGATATCTAGCACACATGCAAACAACGAACAGAATGTTTGGTCTACTGGCTGTGAGGTACATCAGGGATCCGATCATACTATGATATTTCGTTTGGTCTACCATGATCCCTGAGTGGTCCTCATCCAGTTTAGTATGTTCTATCATGGGAGTGTCAACAGGGTCACTAGAATCAAATCCAAATTTCTTTAAAATCTCATTTGCATATTTAGATTGATTTATAAAAATGCCTCCAGGACTTTATGAAATTTGTAATCCCAAGAAAAATGACATTTGTCCCATCATTGACATTTGAAATTTAGAACCCATTTCATTTGAGAAACGATCACATTCATTGAGGTCGGTCGAGGCAAAAATAATATCATCAACATATATTTGAACGTGAATTAAATGTTTGCCTGACTTTCTAGTGAACAATGTCAGATCAACTGCTCCTTTGCTGAATCCAGTAGATAGAAGAAACTTTGATAGCGTATCATACCATGCCCTTGGAGCTTGCTTCAAACCGTAAAGAGCTTTCTTCAAATGATAGACATGAGTAAGATGCTCTGGATTCACAAAGCATTCAGGTTGGCTGACGTATACGACTTCTTTTAGATCTCTGTTAAGAAAATCGCTTTACATCCATCCGATAGCCTACCATGTTCTTACTTGCAGCATTAGCCAAAAGATTCTGATTGCCTCGATGCGAGCAACTGGAGCAAATGATTCTTCAAAGTCAATACCCTCTTCTTGACGGTATCTTTTGGCAACCAATCGAGCCTTGTTCTTTAAAACATCACCATGCTCATCAAGTTTTACTTTGAAGATCCACTTTAGAGCAATGATCATGGCACAGTCAGGAGTAGGTACTAATTCCCATACATCTAGCCGATCAAACTCATGAATTTCTTCTTGCATGGCACTGAACCAGCTGTCTTCATTCGTGGCATTTTTAACATCTTTTGGTTTGACCTTAGAGAGTACGGAGTTGAAGAAGCACCATAAGGCATCGGTTGCAAGTTGTTTCCTTGTGGATACTGGACGAGAGAGGTTTCCAATGATGTTGTCCAATGGATGATAATGTGTCCACTTTCTAAGGTGTTCATGTGGTTGTTGTTGAGGGACTGAGGTAGCGGAGTCGATATCTCCTGATGAAGATGGTTCTGATGATGATTCAGGAGCAAATATGTTTTCAAATGGAGCATCTTCGAGTAGCAAAGGGATAAACTTCATCATTGATGCCAGAAACAATTCCATGATGTACATTCGATGATTGATGATTTGTTGATGAGACAGAGTGATCAGCAGCAGCTGCTTCTTGACTTAATGATATTGAGACTGAAGGGTTGACTTCATTCACAGGGATAGGAGCAGCCTCTGTTGATGGAATTGACATTTCATCAGCATTTGCTTCATAGTGTTCATCAAACATTGGATCAAACAATTTCTTTAAATCATCTTTTGGAGGTACATAAGGAGTTGCTGGTGAGGGATTAGAAACAAGAGTAGAACTGATAGGATTGCTTGATGAAAGTTGAAATGCGGGTCCAAAACTGATTTGTCCTCGAGCCATTTGACCGGTGAGCTCATCGAACGTAACGTGAATTGTTTCCATGATATTTCGGGTTCTCTTGTTGTAGATTCGGTAACCCTTCTTGTTTGGTGCATAACCAACAAAAACTCCAATATCTGCCTTTGCTCTTAAATTACCTAAATCTTGACCGTCATTCGTTGGATAGCACAAAGCACCAAACACACGAAGGTAGGAGAGATCATGTTTTCGTTTATGAACAAGTTCATATGGAGTTTTTCCATTAGAGGTATGAATAAGGGAACAATTTTGGGTGTAGCAAGCAGTGGCAATGGCTTCAGCCCATAGAAACATTGGAACCTTTGAATAAATTAGCATTGTTCTTGCGGCTTCCACAAGAGTTCGATTTCGTCTTTCAACTACACCGTTTTGTTGAGGAGTTCGTGGAACACTTCTTTGATGACTGATTCCAACACTTTCATAAAACTGAATTAATTCTTTGTTAACACACTCTGTGCCATTGTCTGTTCGAACTATTCTAACAGTATTGTTGAGTCGAACTTGTAGCTGTTTGATAAGTTTGATGATGACATCTGGAGTTTTATCCTTTGTCCTCAAAAACTTTACCCAAGTAAATCGAGAGTAGTCATCAACAACGACTAAGATGTATTTCTTCCCATTTATCGTTTGCACTCTCATTGGTCCGCACAAATCCATAGAAAGGGTATGAAGAACTTCCATTACTGAGTTTGTGGGTTTCAGTTTATGGGCATATTTCGTGCTTTTTCCCAATTAGCACGCTGAACAAAGATGATCTTTTTCATACTTTAATCTTGGTAATCCTCTTACTAAATCATTTCTGGAAAGATTGTTTATGGTACCAAAGTTCAAGTGATTGAGACGACGGTGCCATAGCCATGACTTAGTTTTGGAAGCCTTTGACAGCAAGCAGATTGGAGAAGACTTCATCATATCTTCGATAGAGATGGTGTATAGATTCGAACCACGTGTTCCTCTTAAAAGTTCTTTACCATCTAGTTCTCTAACGAAGCAAGTATGTTTTCTGAATTCTACTTCTAGATCAGAATCACGAATTGACCAGACAGAGAATAAGTTATGACCAAGACCTTCTACGTAATATACCATGGAGATAACACTATCACCGACAACATAATCTCCATAACCCATAATTGCACCAAAATGATCGTTCCCGAATCTAACAGTCCCGATGAATTTACTCACGAAGTTCATGAGCCGCGACCGGTCTCCAGTCATATGCTTGGAAAAACCTGAGTCCAAGTACCACAGAACGATTTGAACGATCCGCAATTGAACACGACAAGAATGGATAACAGGATAATTGGGATCCCCATGCAAGAATGGGTTCCACTTGGTTAGTAACAGTGATTGGAACACCCACATCGAGGTAGATACAATGGACTCGTTAGAAATAGATGCAGTGCTAGTGTCCGTATTTGACCTATTCAAAGTATGTTCGCTTCTTAAGGGAATAGTTCTACCAGTAGGCATCCATTTTCTAGTGGGCATTGATTTAGCAACTTTAGGGCAAAGCTCATTAATCTTACGGCCCGTAGGTATCCATTGATAACCTATATTACTAAATTTCCTTCCTGTTGGTTTCCACTGTTTTCTAAATTTATTTCGCCTTTGCCTTTTAGCCTTCTTAGCTTGAATTTTAGTATTAACAGTTTTAATAGGGCATTTGACAGCATTAGACAAAACATTCACACCACATTCATGATTAGTAAATGTAAATCAAGCAATCATCATTACATGGTTTGTGAATAGTAGCAGAATTCGAATTAATTATAGTACGCTTATAGCTAATACTAGAATCAACACGATTCGTTTTATTCAACTCAAACTTAATATTCCTAGGGTGATCTTCTACTCTCTTCCAATGCACATTCTTTGCTTGGGAGGTCCTATCTTGCTTGGTATTGCCTGGAGGCTTTGACCCGCTTGCTTTAATGTCACTGATTACTCCTGTAGAGGAAATTATGGAAACATTAGCTGGTTGATCTACTTTTTGCATTCTTGAACTCGACGTGCAGGGATCTGAACTACTTGAAGGAACATTAGTGTTCACTTTCTTAAAACTGGGCATAGAATGATTTTAATGCTTGGCACTAGGCATAGAACAAGGCATCACAGCTTTTCCTTTCGCACCTAAGGATTTAGAACATGTTGCAATTAAACATTCTAGCAGCTCCTGAGATCGTTTGGCCTGAATGGAAGCAAACCTAATTTCTCTATCAAGAGTTTTGTTAATGAAATCCTCTTCCACAATCTCACGGAGACATTCTAGGCTATCCTTAAGGTGAGCACAATAGTTATGAAACACAAGTTCATTATTCCTAAGATGAGGAGGAATGTATTTCACAGTCACAGATATTTGGTACCGAGGATGACTTTGATTCAACATTCTCATTAAAAACAAGTGGCAGTTTCCCTTTTTCCTGACTCCTTAGATTCTCAATTTCTTTTTGTAAAGACGTTATTTTTTCGTTGTTTTGGTCACGAGTGACTTTCATTGAATCATATAACTCTTTAAAGTGTCGTTTAACTTTTTCATTTTCTTCTAGAAAACTCTCGTTTTCCTTTTGTAAAGCATTAACTAAGTTTTGAAGATGAAAAGTTTGAGAATACTGAGAATCTAAAGGAGGAGGCATTTGGGAGCCAGTCACATTGTTCTTTTCACCCTTTAATTGAGAGATTTGGGCTTTCAACTTTCTGATCGTGTTACAATGAGCTCGAATCTGTTCATCACGTTTGTTAATTTCAAAAACTGCATCAAATTCAGGAGCATCCAAGGATGTCTTGATATTTGAGGTTTTAACATTTTCTTTCAGATGTTGATATTTTAATTGCAAAGCAAGATGCTCAACTTCCAATTTAGAAAACTGTTTCACTAGGTTATCATGATCATCCTGTTCAACTTTATCATGCAGTTTAGAGTTAGTTTTTTCAAGCTCAATGACACGATCATGGGAGACTTTCAGAGCAACAGATAATTCATGAAATTGAGAAGCATTAATGGAACAATTCGTAGCAGTGTAAAACACATCTTGAGTAATACATTCAGAAATAAGATTCTCATTCAAGGTATGCAAGTTCTTCCTCTCAATCTCATTATATTTTAATTCTCGCTCATAGTCACTAACCTCAACAATCATTGCATCAAATTCCTTTTCCATTTCTTTAATATTTGAATCCATCCCCTTTTTAAGACTCTCAAATTGTCCTTTTAGTTGTTTAAAGAAAGGCATGACCTCAGTTAAATAGCATTCTTTAGTTTGCTCAAAACCCCTTTCCCCTACAGTTATCCCAGTGGGTGTGATCCTTTTCTTACAAGTTTTCTCAAAATTAACAAATAATTGAAAAATAACATATTGACTGATTAAGGTCTTGCTTTTAGTGGCAATAGTTCTAGGAACTAAATGCATTGGTGTATTCGGAGGATACACAGTCGCTAAAGGCATTTTCCTAAGGGGAAGGTTTGTTACAACAAGATTCTCTGCTTTTTGCTTATCTAAATCCTTTTTCCAGAACACTTGTTCGGGTGTTAACAACGTTTGAGGCTTAAACTTGTTCAAGGAAATCCAATTTTCCTTTTTGTAATCATGGGGTTTGATTGTTATATTATTCTCTTTGCATTCAGGATCTTGTAGCTTCTTATTCATTTTCTCCCTAGATGCATCATCTAATTTTCTATCTTCCTCAGTGCACTCAACGCAACTAGGTTTCTGTCTAGGTTTAAGAATCTCATTTCCATCATAGATTACATTGTTAGCAGCTCTAGCCTTTTTAATGACCTCAGGATTAGGTTCCACAACAAGGGGAATGCTGTGCTTATCGCTTAAAACTCTATGGTTAGTGATCAAGTGAGCAGTCTGAATGGTATTCCCGTGTATGTACAACTTATTTTCAAGCTTGTTTTTCATAGTTTTTAGATTGGAAAAATCATTCAAAAGTTTTGATTCCTTAGCATTGAATTCTTGCTTAAGCATTTTAACATTTTCTTGAAGTTCTTGTTTTTGCTTAGCTATTTTAGAAAGCTTTTCTTGTAAGGAGTTTAACTCTTGTTTAGAGACTTCTTCTCTAAAGTTACTTTTTCTAATAACTGTACGCATTTGGTCATCCATTTCCTGCTCACGGGTGGTCAACTCAAACTTAGCACGTTGTTCATAAATAGCAACTTGTTCTTTAAAGGCATTCAGTTCAGAGATAACAGAATCATCAGGGGCACATGCAGTGTATTCATCAAAGACATAGTCCTTATTGACTGCGGAAGATGCATTACTTGGTACAACCTCACTTTCACTTTGCTTCACATATTGATCATATGGGACAATATTGCTATTACCCTCATCATCAATATCTGATTCATAAGTTTCAAGATTTTGTACTTTATTATGCATCTTTTGCCCATCAACATTATCATATAGTTTTAATACCTCAGAAATGATTTTGTCTTTGGATGGACCAGCATGTTGTGGTGGAGAGACCTTTGGAGAGACCATAGGTGAGATGCTAGCCATGAAAATTGTTTGGGCAGTAGGTTCATCATCGACATCAGAGTCAAATGCATCACAGTCAGCTACTTGAAATGCATTTTGATGATTATGACCTATCTCCTGAATTGGCTGTTCATCAACATCAGCATCATAGGTTCGGGCATTTCCCTCAGCAAGGAACAACAACTCCTCTTCATTCAAAGCTGCTCCATTATCCTGAGCTTGCACAAGCAACATCTTGTTTCTGAAGTATTCTGCATTCTGAGGACGTTTTGGAGATGTGCAGTTCCTAGCAATATGTCCCTCACCACCACAGTTGTAGCACTTAATTGGATTTGCTTGACCTTGATTCCCATTCCTTCCCCTATTCTGATTTACCGCATATCCTCTACCAACTCCTCCTCTTCCCTGTTCATACTGCCTTTCTTGAACTGGTTGCACCATAACCTTCCCATCTCTGATAGTTGCTTGATTGTGTGGATTGGATGATGTTCTGAGGTTATTGTTGGTGTGTGGAAGAGAGTTCATGTTTTGACTGACCATGAGAGACAGTTGATTGATGAAGTTTTCCATGAATGTGTTTGGGTCTGGAGGCTTATATGCTGGATCAGGGATGAGTTTGTAATTACCATCACCCATGGGAATGACTTGAGAAGCTTTGGTAGTAATACCAACATTTGTGTAAAAGGCTGTTGAGTCATTTGAAGAACTTGTTTCACCCTGGTTGGTTTTGAACTGTTCTAGAATCCTTTTCTCAAACATAGCATGTCTCTCATTCTGGAGAAGGAAGGCATACAAATGCTCATAGTTGGTGTTCTTCAATCCTTTGGTTAGCTTCACAGAGGTGACAAACTTGTGCCATTCGGGATTTATGTTGTTCACAAACTTTGAGTTCAGCTAAATGTTTGGCATGGTCATTTTGATGTTCATCATGTCATTCACGAGCTTATGGAATCTAACGTAGTATTCATAGACACTCTTATCAGGTTTCATCTTGAAGTGCTCAAACTCATCGTACAGTTGTGATTCTTTGTCTTCCTTGGTTAATTCAGAACTTGAGAGAAGCATCTTGACATTATCCCAAACTTCTTTGGCTTCAGTGTTGTGATTGATAAGCTTGTAGATGTCTTTTGGAAGACCTTGTAGTATGATGTTTGAGACCCTGATATCAGCATCGAATCTCTTTTTCTCCTTATCACTGAGCTCATCATACGTCTTTGGCCTGTCCAACCCAAAGATCATGGTTCCATCTGCAGCAGTATCAATTATGTCTCTTGTAGTCTCAATCTGATACGGTCCTTCATCAATGGATTTGAGAATGTTGACCCCATTTTCCTTTCCAAGACAATACAATCTGATTTGTTGAGCCCAAGAGTCGTTGTCAGTTCTGTCAAGCATGGGTGGACGAGTATCTGAACCAACTGCTTGAACATCCTCGGCAACAATGGAGATAATTGTAGGTACGTTGGTAGACATGTTTAAAGATTACACGGGATTTTATAACTCAATGATTAAACCGGGAAATAGATTCTTTCACGGGATTTTACTAAATCAAGAGAAAACCGTATTACAAAAAAAAATTCAACCAAGTTGCTAAGGAACCTTGAACCAAGTCGCTAAGCACCAAGTTGCTAAGTATTATGAAATCAAGTCGCTATAATGCCAAGTCGCTAAGACACAGTCAAGTTGCTAAAGAACAACTCGCTAAGATCCAAGTCGCTAACACCAAGTCGCTGAGAATTATGACAACAAGTCGCTAAGCACCAAGTCGCTAAGTCGTCAAGTCGCTAAATAGCAACTCGCTAAGGTCCAAGTCGCTAAGAAACTTAAGTACAAGATGCTAACAAAATTGAAAGCAAGTCGCTACCTTCACCAAGTCGCTACTCGTAGTGGAGAATCCACTAAGTGTACTGTTTGTCGGCTTGTCTCAAAAGACAAGTCGCTAGTACCAAGTCGCTACAAAAAAGCACTACAACTCGCTACTTTTTACTGAAGCAAGTCGCTAAGATGAAATTCACTACGAGAACCAAGTCGCTACCAAGAAAAACTTCAAAAACACACTTTTCAATCCAAAACAAGCTCAACCACAGTGATTCAAGCTTACCAAATCAAAACCCAAGCACATACAATGATTCTAAACACAAAAGTACACCCAAAATTCAAACTTTAACACTAGAAATGAACCAAATGATGCAAAAACCACTAAACTTTTTCAAACTCAAAAACCATCTAAAAACCACTAGAAATCCAAGGATATGTAAGAGATGATCTAACCATGGCTCTTGATACCATTTGTAACATATTGGATTTCACATACACATCAAACCATTAACATAAGAGGCGTACAAGATGAGTTTCTAGAGAGAGAAAGAGTTAGAGGTTTGGGAACTTAGTGAGAGAAAATGAAAGTATTATTATGAGCTCCAACTCTCTACCTTGGGAGGTATTTATAGTCCTTACATAAATCGCCACCTACGGGGTGTGGATCAGGCATACAGTGGGTAAAGACCCGTCCGTCCTCCATGGTGTTACAAAATAAATACTACTTAACTTATAATAATATATGACTACGAGCTTTCTAACGATTACATATACTTGAGGTGACCGACTTTTTAATAACTGGATTTACTAAATCCTAACAGATACACAAAAGACTGATCATGATTTTGTGAGAAATGGTAACGTTAAGTTTACACCACAAAATAAAGGTCTTGCATTGCCCGCTCCGTGCTATAAATGTGATCTTCAATGATTACGTGAGATAACATGCATAAAAGGTCAACAAAAATGTTGAGTAAATCTATTGGTTTATATGTAATCAGTTGAACACAAGAACTTGAACATGATAATTGCATGATAATTGTAAACTAACCACTTATCATAAACAAAATCATCGATTATTATGTGCTAAGCTCATGCAACCAATACTCAACTGCATACACCAAATTACTGGTGTACGTAACAGTTTTCCTCCAATGAGGTAATAGCCAATTACCTAATGCAATTAAAATATGGTACACCCCGGTTATTTCCGATAACCAAGACGGGGTTGTTACTCCCCATATTACTATTCACGATATCTGCGTTCACTCGCAAGTGACTAATGGTTCATGATGCAGGGGTCTTTCGGCTAAATACTTAGGCAATTCCAATATCAAGTAGCGAACAATTTGTAAAAACCTTGTGTTCTAGTTTAGAGCATGTATCTCCCTTGTGGGGTTTGTAAGTAAAATTAAAAGCAAGGCTATGAACTCACCTAAGCGGAAATGAACAAGCACAAAGGGATCAAGTACGATATAGCTAAGGCTCCAACCAGGAACCTAAGAACGAGATGGAGAGTCTCAGAATAATGATAAACCTTTGGTTCGCGACAAAAAGGATAGAGCATTCAATATCCAATTCAATAGAGCGTTATTAGTGTTGGTTTTACGAGTGTGGATAGTGCTTATTATTTTAAGTTCAAAATACGCGCTATATCGACTTAGTTTGATATTCTACAAAAGTTCACACTTATATATAAGTGAAATGTTCCCATTTTCAATTTATAAAAATAACGATGTTGTCAAGTGTTTTAGTTTATTTACTTTCAAAGTGTGTCGATATCGATTAACGATTTCATATAATTATATACTTATAATTATATATATAAGTTTAGTTAATTATCGACGTAATAATACTTGTTATAGACTTTAAGTCATCAAAATACTCGTTTTTATGAAGTTGTTATAAATTTACAAGTTTTCAAAATATTTTCCAAAATTTACACTTTTTACCCTTAAGTTACAAAATGTACAAGTTTGGACCCTCGACTTTGGAAAAATGACATTTTATACCCAAAAACATTTCATACTCAAAGTTTCCATAATTGATAGTTTTAGTCCCTCATTAAAACTGTTTTTACAAAAATATTTCAAAAAGTCAAATTTTACAATTTTGGCCCCTGAGGTTTCAAAGTTTACCTTTCGACACTAAAACTTTATTTCATTTCCAAGACAAGTTTCTTATATTTAAAAAATGTACCCTAGACTTTCCCATGCACGCATTTTACGTAAAAAACACCTTTATCTTTTGAAATCTTACACTTTTAACCCGAACACTTCATGTTCGGCAATCTTAGTCCAAAAATACCTTTTCGACTACTTAGCTTATTTAACCTTTGTAAAATCTTAAGACTAGTTTAATATGATTTTATGAGCTTATTTTATTACAATTGGGCCGGTTTAAACACATAAGGGCCATGATTTTGCGTGTGTTTGGGCCTTGAGGCCCAACATGAGTTCCGTTTGGTTTAAGACCTAACGAGGCGGGGAGGGGGGGGGGTTAAAGGTTTCTTAGAGTCGTTTATTGAGTCACAACTTAGTATAACATGTTTATAAGACTTCGTTTATCAACACAAGAGTACAGTGACGTTTTAAAAATATAGTTCGCGACATGAAGTTTTAAGGAAAAAGGCAACGAGAGTTTGGGTCTTTAAAGAAAACGTGTAACGAGCTATAGGATATGAGTTTAATGGTCATGAATATGTATAACTTGGTTTATCATGTTGCTAGTGTCTCCTTAATCTTACAAAACATTTTACACATTCGATCTTTAATGGTGCATACAACATGTGAATGTGTGATATCAAAGTAAATGAGAAAGACAAAATGGAATGAGTTGAAAGGAGACTTACAACACCCAATGGGTGGTGATGAAATGAAAGAATAGAAAACAAACGTGACCAACAACTCCAAAGTTACCCAATCATTCTTATAGCCAAGCAACGATAAACAAACCCTTTTGCGTTTTGTTTTCCTTTGCCGATTATCCACAGTGAACAAGTTGTGTCGTGAGTGAGAGGTGTGTTTTGAAAGTGTGAATTGTTTGTGAGCCTTGAATTTGTTTGAGTGTGTTGGTCCAGTCCTAGATAGATCTTTAAGCTGGTTAGGATAAGTAGAATTGTAGGACCTTGTTTTTCTCAACCTTATCACGAATACCAACCTTAACACACAAGTTATACACGTAAAACACAAACGTTTTATGCGTAGAGATGAAGAAAGAAATGTGGAAAGATGGTGACTTGATGATACTCGTATGTGTTGAAGAGAAAAAGATGAAACAAGAAACTTGTATTACTTCAAAGAAAACACACACACATACACACTCAAGCACACCCCTCAAATGACCATTTAAGTGGTATTTATACTTCCTTACATATCACCCTTATGGGCTTGGGCTTGGGCTTGGATTGGACTTGGATTTGATAATAACTTACATAAGGCTAGCTTAACATAACTATTAGCCATTTAGCTTAGTTGTTGGAATCACTCCTAAACTAGATTACAAGTGTTAGTAATTAATATGTAATAGTTAGCTTATTTAGGATTTTATGTTAGTAATTATGGAAAGGCTTATGTAGAAAGCCCATAAGCCTTGGCCCAAGCCTAATAAGGAAAGGAAGGGAACTTGCATGTTGCCCTAGTTCCTTCCCTATAAATAATGTTGTAAACTCCCATTGTGTTAGGAATTGGAAATTCCATAAGTGAAGAATCGGTCACCCCAAATATTATCTAGCATAACTTAGCTCGTAGACATATCGTTAGTTACATTATTTGTTAGTTTATTAGTTAGTTATTTAGTTATTAGTTTAGCTTAGTGCAACATCGTGGAGGACGGACGGGTCTTTACCCACTGTATGCCTGATCCACAGCCCGTCAGAGGGCGTATTATGTAAAACTATAAATACCCTCTACCACCCAAGGTAGAGGGTTGGACCTTTCATTCTAATCTAACCTTTTCTCTTTTGTTTACTCTCTCTCTAGAAAGGCTCCCTCTCTTCACTTTCTCTCTCTAAACTCTTAATCCATACACCTACATATGTTATGATTTGATGTGTTTGTGAAATCCAATATGTTACAAATGGTATAAAGAGCCATGGTTTGATCATCTCTCTTACATGTTCTTGGATTTCTAGTGGTTTTATATGGTTTTTGGGTTTGAAAAAGTTTAGTGGTTTTTGCATCATTTGGATCATTTCTTGTGTTAAAGTTTGAATTTTGATTGTACTTTTATGTTTAGAATCATTGTAAGTGCTTGGGTTTTGATTTGGAAAGCTTGAATCACTATGGTTGGGTTGGTTTTGGATTGAAAAGTGTTGTGTTTGAGATTTTCTTCCTAGCGACTTGAGTCTCGGATTATTATTCTTGGTAGCGACTTGCTTCTATATTTTTCAGCGACTTGTAGTTGTTGTGGTAGCGACTTGAGCACTAGCGACTTGTCTATTGAGACAAAGCGACAAAAAGTACACAGTAGTGGTTGTACCATTTCGGCTAGTGATTTGGAAACGTAGCAACTTGTCTTTGCTAATTTTAGCGACTTGACTTTGTTTAGAGTAGCGAGTTGTTCCTTAGCGACTTTCTCATTTAGCGAGTTATTACTTTAGCGACTTGTGCATCTGGCTATTTGTATCTAGCGACTTGTACTTATAGCGACTTGTACTTCTAGCGAGTTGTTACTCTAGCGACTTGTCACTAGCGATTCATAGCGACTTGTGTCACACAAGCGACTTATCTCTCTAGCGACTTGTCCCTTTAGCGACTTGTCACTCTAGCGACTTGTCACACCAAAGTTGACTTTTTACGTCAAAACTTCAAACAACCATAACTTTTGATCCGTAACTCCGTTTTTAGCGTTCTACCCATCAAAACGACCGTGAGAACGATTAGAATGGCACGCCAGATGAACTAGGGTCAACCTTCGGGGACTAAATTCGCTCCGAACAGAAGTTATTGAAGCTTTTAAGTTTTTAGACTTAAATTTCACCGTGAAAACGTGCATTAACAAAACCAATTCACAACCAAATAACACTTCAACTAATCCGTCAAACAATCATCAATCCTAACACATAATCCTCTATCATTGTGTGGGTCCATCAGTTATCTTAACACGTTCTATTGGTCATTGTATCACGGTTTCTTCTTGATTTTGTAAAATCCCGCGAAAGAATCTATTTCTCGGTTTAAATCATAGACTTGTAAAATCCCGTGTATATTACAACATCATGTCTTACACTACTGACCCAGTCATTTCGGATGTACTTAAAATGTATGATGCTGTGGACAACAATGATAATGTATGCTACACTGAACGGTTAAAAATGATGGAATCAGTCAATGAGGATGTGAAATCTCCGTGTTTAGAATCTAAAGAGAGAGAAATGCACCAGTCAAGGTTACAGAATACTCTTGCAAAAGGTAAGGAAAGTTGTATTGAACCTTATCGACAACTTCATTCACACCTCATGTTACTTAGAATTGATGACAAATACACAATGGGAATTGTACGATCATGTATTACACTCTTCCGTCAAGAATTATCATCGATTACTGGCACATTGTTCTTGAACTTGGATCAATTAGAACAACAACTTAATAGGAAAAAGGTTCACGAATCCAGTTCTTAAGCTGCACTTCATGTGATCAACAAACAACTTCAGTCATTCATCAAAAGGGAATACACTTCAGATTATGATTATATGGTGACTGAAATGAGCTTTAAGAATCACACTGGGATGGAAGCTAATGTGTTCAGAGAGACATTAATCCAACTCATGGATAATGTGGAGAATTATATTGAGGAAGTTACACAGAATGATGAACATGTGGATGACTGTTGGGTGCAGTTAAGAGATAGTTGTGATGAATCAAGTAATGAATCAGTTGAAAGATCAGGTGTTGCTAAATGCAGAATGTCATAGACAACAAATAATGATGTAACCAGCTGCTCAGTAACTCTTGTTACACATGATGTGGATGCAGATATCAGACCGATAAATGAAAAGGTGTCATGTGATGAGGTACCCTTAACTGTTCAACATAGTGCATCTGCTAATGTACCTAAACATACTGATCTTAATGCTGAACATGATTCTGATAAATGTTCCTTGGTTGAGGCTGAGTATAACAATTTCAAAACAAATGATATGGTTGATAAAAAGGCTTTTGATGAACTTTCAAACAAATTCTCAAAACTTGAAAAACATTGCATTTCACTTGAAATTGCGATACAGAGTAAAGAAGAAAGTTTTCAACTTAACAAACCATGTAAAAATCCAGAACTTCCTAAATTCTGTGAACTGTTTGAAATTAACACTTTGAAAGCTCAGCTTCAAGACAAAGAGTCAACTATCAACAATTTGAAGAAACATATTTCTAATATGCATGTGAAAAGTAATTTGGTTACAAGTAATTCTGATGTTAATACTATTGATGATATTCAAATGAGAAATGATGAATTAGCGGTTTGTGTGGCCAAATTACTAAACGAAAATAAGTCTTTGAGAAAGCATCACATCGAACTAAGTGACTCTGTCAAAGAAGCTAGAACTAAGTCAATAGAACAAAAAAATTCTTTGATAGCAAAAATTGATGAACTCAAAGCTCAACTTCAGGAAAAGATTTTCGCTATTGTTGCCTTAAAAAATGAACTTAGGAAAACTGTAGGGAAAAGTGTGAACACTAAGTTTACAAAACCATCAACCTTGGGGAAGCCAGTTTCTCATCCCACTAGAGACCGGTCCATTGTTAGGCAGCCTACTGCATTTATATCTGAAAGAACAAAATCTTTAAAGACAAGGCTTGCCTCCCAAGTTGATGCGATACAAGTTTTGTCAAAAACAGTCACTTCACCTAAGTTACCTAAGATTAATGCTTCTAGCTCCGTTAACCCTCAACAAGTAGCTACTTCTACTCCCAGCATCAGTAGGAATAGTTTGAAAACAATGTCAAAACCAAGCATTAAAACCCAGAATTCATATAATATGAATGACTTGTGAAAGAACTATTTTGTAGAAGAAGCTAGGAAAAAGGCACAGATTCGAAAAGACGGAATTTTAGGTGCAACACCTAGAGTGATGCATTCCACGAGATTTCAAGGCACTGCTAGTAGTAGTAAACCATTACCTAGGAAGTCTCAAAAGACTAAAGGTTGGCTTGCATCTAAGAGTAGTTATATGAAGAAGAATGCTAAGCATGTAGAAAATGAAACTAGAAATTCTAAGTCTTTTCCGAATAAGAAACATTTTCCTAATGCACATGCTAAGGTACAATCCACTAAGGCTACTAACATGGCTAAGGTGCAACATGTTATGAAGCAAAACAAACCGAAAACTTCGCCTAGATGGATACCAAATGCTAAACCTTTGGAATCTAGGAATAAGGATAAGTCTTCCACTATGCATGTGACAACCCGTACTTTCAGGTCATTTCTCGACACAATTTATGCCTCACTATTTCAACATTTATAGTAAACTTGGTTTACTTGTTCCAAATTCGCGTAACCTTAATGGTTTAGCGGCGAATTCATGATCATATCATCACGAACAATTCATATGGACTAAGTTTAGTCTACATTTCATTAACATCATTTGCATCATATTAGTTCATTCATGATTTTACATTTCACATTTAACGCGTAAATTTTATATTAAATAAACGTTATCGCGTGAGTTATTATTTTGAATATTTAATCCGATACTTCCAAAAATGATCCCGATATATTTTTATACTTACATTTAGTTTATAAAAACTATATTTTGAGTAAACCTAGGGTGTTTAGGTAAACCTTGGTTCCTTGCACCTCATCATATTCACTTGTAAGCTTGTTTCTTTCATTTTCATGTTTCCTTTTTCATTTCATACGTATCATTTCATTTTTGGAGCAAGTATGCATGATATGTGATTTATACCATTTTTCATGATTTTAAGAGTTATATATATATATTTGGTCATCCTATAATTATCCCCATGGTATTCTTTGGTCTTGATGGTGATTAGGAACCCATGACACCCTAAGAAGGTGTATGGTAGGATTAGATTAGTTTTGGAGTTGATTTGAAGGGATTAGAATAGGTGTTGTCCGAGAAAAACTATTTTCAATACGTATAAAAGAGGTTCTGTCCTTGTTTCATTTTTCTGGAAAAACCGACAGTTGGTACGAAACTTTGGCCTTGATTTTTAGAAAATATACTTTAAAACGAATCCGTGGCCGCTTGAACGGATTAAAACGGAGTTATAACGAAGCCGTGGTGAATTTTTAAAGTTTGGAGACGAAATAAATAGTTTTCTGAAATTTCAGCAACATATATTTATCTTATTCGGGTCAAAAACGAGCCTTAAGCTTCACAAATTATTTCGACTTCTCAAAACTATATTAGTATACTTCGATACGAAGCTAAGGACGTATTATACGTAGAAAACGGATTTGAAACGACAAATATATGCACGTTTTTACAAAAGTGCCGTAACTATTATTTTCTGAAAAACTATATTATTTTTACGATACAAGTGTTACGGTAGCTGTAACGTCCCTGTTGAGGGCTGTTTTTAACGAGGTTGTGAAACTTTTTGGAACGAATTGTCTTCTAATAAAATCAAGTTCACCGGCCATATTTTTCAAAACAACAAGCTGTTTGTAAAGCGGAGTTATAGTAAATTATTTATGGATGTTCAAACTTGGCCGAAACTCATTTTCTGCACAACAATTCAACAAAATCACTATCTTTAACCCTTAATATCTTTATGATCGAGACCTTTTGGACGAAAACTCCTGAACTGAAACTTCTAGATATCGATACAAACCTTCCAAAACCGTCGAGTTCGTTCTCTAACGATCGACGGACACCATTTTACGACTAGTTTTCCAAAGCCATTTTTGTTAATTTCATGAAAATTCCGACGACATTGTTTTACGTCGAAAAGTGAAAATTTCACCATAAATCATTATAAAACCATTGTAGGATGACATTTTGACGTAAAAACTTGAAAAGTGATTTTGGATTGGTCAAGACGTCAAACGAGTATTTTTCGACGATAAGTAATATTTTCAAAACTCGCAAATGGTATAAATAACATACGAAATGCATGCATAACATTACATTGCAACTCATTACATGTCATATCATTCATCATAGGTCAAGATTTGCGTATCACATTACATCTCGGTGTACTCACTTTTGTCTTCGCATCAGTCCACCAAGTGAGTTCCATAGCCCCACTTTTCTTGTTTTAATGCTTTCATAACTGTTTTGGGGGAGATACATGCTCGACTATTTTTATTACATTCATGACTATTTGCAAATTATATGTTTATCCGAACTAAATGCTAGTCATGCGAAGTAACATTATTGCCATACTTAGAATTTCTATTTCATATATTCATTGGTCTAACGGTCTTGGTATATTCATTGAGCTAACGGACTTGGTATATTCATTGAGCTAACGGACTTGGTATATTCATTGGTCTAACGGTCTTGGTATATTCATTGGTCTAACGGTCTTGGTATATTCATTGGTCTAACGGTCTTGGTATATTCATGGACTAACGGTCTTGGAACGATTTGAACAACACTCATATTCATCTGACGATGTGTGCTTGAACATAAACTATATACATTTTGGCAGTGGGTTGTGAACACACAGGTTGCAAGTTTTGTATGGGCGGGACTTGGAACTGAGTGGATTTACAATGCCTTTGCTACATAAACGATTTTGAAAGTCTTTACATTTCAACGATTTACAATGCCTTTGCTGCATAAACGATTTCGATACATTGAGTCATGCACTATTTTGTGAATTCATTTGACGATTTCTGTTTGAACATAAACTATGCATATTCTGGCAGTGGGTTGTGAACACACAGGTTGCAAGTTTTGTATGGGCGGGACTTGGAACTGAGTGGATTTACAATGCCTTTGCTACATAAACGATTTTGAAAGTCTTTACATTTCAACGATTTACAATGCCTTTGCTGCATAAACGATTTCGAAAGGCTTTACATTTCAACACAAACTCTATGAACTCACTCAACCTTGTGTTGACACTTTTAGCATGTTTTATCTCAGGTATCTAAGGCATTCACTTCATGGCATGCAATTGGACACATCATAGAGTCGCGGTGACGACGCGTCTCACTTGGGTTTTACGTACTTTAAAACATCGTTTGAATTGTAACAAACTTATTTCCGCACAAGTTGATTTTCATTTGGGACCTACTTTGTAAACTCTGATTGTTTTATTAAATCAAACGATGTATTTTCCAAACGACACTTTAGGTCGTTCAATATAACTGTGATTGTGATGCTATGACAGTCAATCCCCAGGAATTCCATTCCGCTGCAAAACAGGTAATTTGGGGGTGTGACAATGCATAAGAAGCCTAACAATCCTAGACCATGCAATAAGTGGATACCGTCTGGTAGAATGTTTAAGGATGCTGGACTTAGGTAGATACCTACAGGAAAGCTATTTTCCAATGGCAAAATAAAGGTTGACCGTGAAGCCCCAAAGAGTTTGGATACTAATGTCACTAACCCATATATATGCAATCAAGCATGTAATGTTAGTGCAGGTACTTCCTACTCAGTTGCAGATACTTCGATCCTTCACTACATAGACTGGCTTAAAGTTTGGATAATGTTAGTCGTAACATTTTTATTAGAAGTGATGGTCATTCACATTTAGGAACTTTGTAAGGTATGTTAGATATAGTGATAGAATAATCAACGGGCTCGTGGATTGGGCTAAGCTAAATGGCTAAATGTTATGTTAAGCTAGCCTTGTATTAGTTGTCATCCAATCCAAGCCTATCCCAAAGCCCATTAGGGCATATGTACTTGTAGTATAAATACACCTCAAATGAGTCATTTGAGGTGTGTGCTTGAGTGTGTTTTGTGTGTGTTTTATTTATGAAATATTGTTTCATCTTCTCTCTAAACATACGCCTAACATATCTTCAAGTCACCAAGTTCTTCTCTTCATCTTTCTACGCATAACATCCTTGTGTATAAATACATGTTCTTCTTGTGGTAAGCGTGGTATTCGTGTGATAAGGTTGATATATTTAAGGTCCTACAATTGGTATCAATCGCCTAACAATGGTTTAGGAGTGTTTATGTTAGGTTTTTGTTAAAGCTTTACAAAAAAGGTTGCGTTTTTCATATCAAAACGTAAGCTTTTTATATAAAGTTTTGATTTTTACGTGTTTTTAAGGTTAAAGTTGCAGACTTTAATGATCTTTAAGTGTTTTGGAAGAAGTTTGTGCAAAAGAAATCATTTGGAAACGTGTTTTTGGGTGAAAAAATCGTGTTTTACACATTTCTGGGCAGTTTACGCGTAAACATACTGTTGGTCAAAACCCTTGTTTTACGCATAAGAAAAGTCAAAACCCTAGTTCTACGCGTAAGGGTCTACTTGTAAGAATGTGAATTCATACGCATAAGCTTTTAGTGAAGAATCTTCGTGCTACAATGGTTACTCAGTGCTTCCCTCACTTGGATAAGTTTGTGGAACACTTCGACTTTGGATATCTTTTACACTGGTATAAGTGTAAAGGATTTTTGGGTAAAATCCTAGTTTTACGCATAAGCTATTCCTACGTGTAAGCTCTCTTGTTACGCGTAAGTTGGGTTTTACGCATAAGGAAATCCTACGCCTAAGAATCCTACGCCTAAGCATCTTACGCCTAAGCACCAACATCTACGCCTAAGCTCATAGTTTACACATAACAAGACTCTACGCGTAACTTCTTCAGAAGTCGCTATTCCACACCAACTAACAGCAACCAAAGGATTTCATCAAACACTCGCAACAGGAAAATTGCATAGCTGGGTTTGAATATGGGTAATCATGGAAAAATGGTTGGAGTTATTGGGAATCAACAGGGATATGCTACTGGATTTCACATAGGTAATCAGGCGGTTCCGTATCAGGGTGATCAGTTGGGTCAGAATGTTGGAAATCCGATGGGACAGAATGTTGGGAATAGAGAAGTGGGTAATCAGAATGGGAATGTTGCAGCTCCAGTCGTTGGGAATTATGGAAATGTGAATCAGGCTAATCGGGTTACGTGTTACAACTGTCAAGGAATGGGTCACATGGCAAGGAATTGTCCTACTAAGCCGAAAAAGAAGGATCTTGCGTATCTTCAGAAAGCTATCATGTTGGTACAAAAGGACTTCAGTTGAGTGCTGAGGAACATGACTTTATAGCTATTATGGATGATTTGGAAGACCGAGAGGACATCAATGCAAACTGCATCTTCATGGCAAATCTTCAGGAAGCTAAGTACGACACTGATTCTGACGCACCTCCTGTTTATGACGCCAATGCAGTATCAGAGGTACCAATCATTGATCCATGCTCTAACAATGTCATATTTGATGTGTTTACTCATGACGAACAGTATTTTGTGACATCCGCACCTACTTATGACACATACCTGGACAATCCGAGTTGTAACAATACTAACTCTGAAACTCCATATGTGGATCCTAGTGGAGGCTGTGTGGCACAAAATTCTGAGACTGATGAGGAAACACGTGCTTATTTTGAAACATTAATCAATAAATGTGGCATTGAAATCGAGAAAGTTAAAACGGTCAATCGAGAAGTTAAGGCCGCGAATGCTAAATTGACCGCTGAGCTTGAGAGTTACAAGGAGAATGCAAAAGCTTTTGAATTTCACAAAAACAAAGAGTCAGAATTAGAAACTGGTTATCAAAATTCCGTTTTAAAAGAACAACAATTGCAAATCAAGTATAACACACTTGATGTGAATTTGAACTTGAAAATAAAATCATTAAACAAGGAAATTTCTGATCTAAATGACCAACTTTCTAAACAAAAATCATTGTTTTCTGATCTTGAAAAAGAGAAGAAACAGTTGATTACTGATTTTTCAAAACGAGAAGATTCTCTCCTTGATGAAATTCTTGATAAAGATGAAAAAACCAAATATTGGAAAATTTTCTTTTTACAACGTGTCGTTCAGCTAAATCAACCAATATGCTGATTAATCAAACAAATCCGTATTTTCATACAACACGGAAAATGGCTCCAGGTAACATACCTCCTTGTTTCCTCAAGAAAGCTTAGAAAGAACATAATGTTTTGAACAATGGAAAAGCTTTGCATGAACCCATTATTGCTCATGATTCTTTTGAAACATTAGAACTATTTGATGAGAGTTGATCTAAAATGAAACAAAAGAATCCAGATCTAAAACTGTTAGCCTCGCTTTTTCTAAAGATAACGTCACTTACGTGAATTGGACTAGATGGGTAGTATACTTTGCCCTTAGGGACTAGTATCGTGTAAGTGGCAAAGATAGGGCCTATATATACCCCTCATGACTCTCCATGAGGGGTGAGGTGAAGCATTAGGTGTATTGTATTGTTTTCTTTTTATTCAAGTTTCCTTTGTTTCTCCTCCCTCTCTCTACTTTCTCTCACTAAAAAGGATGAAGATCTTCATCTTCTTCCACCAACCAAGACCTCCAAACCACATAAATCATAAGCTTTTCAGTCCTAACAATTGGTATTAGAGCCAGGTTGTTGTTTTATTGATTTATGTTGGTTTATACATGTTTGGTTACTGTTTTTGAGCTTATAGGTCATGGGTTTTCTTATACGCGTAGGATCTTAGGCGTAGGATCTTATGCGTAGTCAGCTTAGGCGTAGGAATCCTTATGCGTAAACAGTATCTAACGCGTAACCTTAAGCTTATGCGTAGACAAAAAGTTACTCGTAAACCTTACGCGTAATTGTGAAGTTATGCGTAGAGTTACTCGTAAGCTTTTAGCTTATGCGTAAACTATGGTTAAGAACCAAAAATCCTTTACACTGTCACAGCGTAAGGGATATCCACAAGTCGAAGTTTTCCACACACTTACCCAAGTGAGGGAAGCACTGAGTAACCGTTATAGCTCGAAGATTCTTCACCAAAAAGTTATGCGTAGAAAACTAGGGTTTTGACTTTTTGACTTCTACGCGTAAGAAATTTCCAACGATTCAAATGATTTCTTTTGCACACCATCTTTTCTTTCTTTACGCATAAGTTACCTTAAAAGTTACCTTAAAAACACTCGAATAACCACAAACACTTATGCGTATAAGAAGATGAAGTAAACCTTACAAAAGTTACCTTAAAAACACTCGAATAACCCAAAAATGTTGACCTTTTTCTCCCAAAGTGCTTAGAAAAGTTACGAGTAGAAATGACCAATGAAACAAAATGAGTTTAAAAAACGTATCTAAACCCGTAAAGCTTGAAACTTTTTGCAAAAAACTGAAACTTTAACACCAAATAAACCTTAAACCACAAGAATCTTGAAGATTAAATGCAAAAATTAAAGCTTTATGCGTGACACTTTTGAGAACAAAACTACGTGTAACTCTACACAAACAAACTTCAACCAAAACACTCCTAAACCATTGTTAGGCAATTGATACCAATTGTAGGACCTTACTTTTACACCAACCTTACGCGTAACACACCTTTTCACAAGATGAACACGTTAAACCACAAACACTTATGCGTATAAGAAGATGAAATAAAGAAAGGAAAGATGGTGACTTGATGTTATATGGATCGTGTATGTGAAGATAAAGATGAAGACAATAGATGTTTTATTTCAAAGGAAAAACACACACACACACATTCAAGCACACCATCTTTCCTTTCTTTATTTCATCTTTTTATACGCATAAGTGTTTGTGGTTTAACGAGCCAAGGTTGTTGATGCAATATTAACATCATACCATATAATCTCAGACTACATGACCTATACCATATATGCGTAGACCAGACCACATGACCTATACCATATACCAAAATAGACTCAACCTTTCGTACAACAAAACCCATCACTGGTCCTTTTTCAGTCCATAAAAACATTAACTGATCCGAAAAATAATCCAACTTCAATCCTACTCCAACCCTCCATCAATACAAGGATCCATAACGAAATTTCAAATAATCCCAGATTCGATTCAATATTTTTTGCAACCTTTTTAAGATTGTTTTAATTGAACCTTTATCATCATAGATACTATTGAAGCACAATGGTTGTCGTTCTGGGAACATCATAACAACATAACTCACTTAGTATTGCGTCCAACTTGGTAAAAAGCACCGATGTACACCACACTACTTCTCCTTCTTCAGTCTTAAGCAAAAATCCCTTCGTAATCCAATCACGGAAGATGAAATACCAACTTCTCCCTCCTGATGGTTGCGAGCTATCGGAATCATCATAATGTTGCGTACATGCCGTATTACCTTCTTGATGCAATATTAACATCATAGCTTGATCAAATTTCTGTGAGAATATGTCGCAAAAATACTCTCAATACACATTTCTCCAAACCACATAAATCATAAGCTTTTCGGTCCTAACAATTGGTATAACGAGCCAAGGTTGTTGTTTTATTGATTTATGTTGGTTTATACATGTTTGGTTACTGTTTTTGAGCTTATTTTGTGGTCGGAAATTTGTTTTCCGATTTGTGGGTAAAACAGTTTCGTATACATGTTTTGAGTATCCTTAGTTTTTTGTCACAAAAAGTCTTAAACTTTCTTGTAAATCTGTCTTGGGTCTATATTGTCCAAACAGGTAACTTTTATACCTTTTGTACCAAATATCTGTGAAACATTTGTGGTCAAACTGTCATCTTCATATGGTCAACATGGTCAAAAAGAAGCATTTTTATGCTTTTCTGGGTTTGTGCTTGAAGATGGACGGAAAAACATGGTCGGAAACACGCGCCGGAAAAAGTCAAAGGGTCAAAACCCTTTTTCTACGCTTAAGAGGAATCTACAGAGGTGTTACGCGTAGCTGTGAAGTTACGCGTATGAAACGTTACGCGTATGCGTTTACGCCTAAGCCAAGGCTTACGCCTAACTCTGGCTTACGCTTAAGCAGACTTACGCATAACTTGCATTACGCATAAGAATATGCTTACGCATAACGGGTTGAGAAAACGTTACGCGTAGGCTTACGCATAAGCTGAAAAGAAAAGTTATGCGTAAATTTGTTAAATATGACCCACGACCATATACCAAATACCATATGCCAAAAACAGACTCTTGACCTCAGTACAATACATCATCAGTCCAAGTACAATCAAAAACGGAAAATCAATTACAAACTATCATCAAACTCGACCCATCAAATTCATCACATTTATCCTAATCCCTCTCCATTCAATCTCTATTTCAACTTCATCTCTACTCAACTACATCCATTCGAAAACTGACAATCATATTATCTCAGATTCGGTTCAGTTTTTTTATCCTTTAAGGATTTTTATTGAACCATCTTCATCATTGATAACTGTGGAGTAAAACTTACTCATCATTAGTATCCGAACAATAAAGAGAAAGAATATAACAATATGTCATTTATTTTCTTTGGTTCGTTCAACATCAAAAACAAAACACAAACAATGTAACCTTACCCGAGACCCATCGGATCTTGAAGACTTCCCAGTGGTGTATTCTAACCGAAGTACTAAACATAGACAAAGGGGTGTTCGTGTATTGTGACTGATTATTATTGTGATTTTTTTGTTATGACTGCTCATGTATCTTTGCTAATTGAGATGAGATCATGGTTTGAGATGAGATAATCGTTGGATCTGAGTTGGGAAGTAATTGTTTGGTGAATAAAAATTTAGGTGTGAGGCGGATATTCTGAGGTGTGTGAAATGTGTTTTAGGGTTAGGGCAAAGATAATAAGGGTCATTACTTATACCCAGTTCTAACTTCTAAGTACATCTGTCGGTTGGATCTGGCTTTTAGTTGGATTTGGGCTGTGAACATGGACGATTTTTTTATTGGACTGGGCTAATGGACATTAAGAGTGTTTACATTGATTGAAACAAGAAAAATGATATCCGAATATTTTAGTCAAAATATTTGGAGGCATTTTTTACATTTTGGTATGGTAAAAATTGTTCACGGAGGATACATAATTCACGGCTTGAGCGATGATTTGAAAAAATGACTACGGGGTTTTTGTACCATATTACTTATGAGGAATTGAAGTGACGCTTCACGGGTGTACTTCTTTATCGTTGAGACGTTGGTTGGTTGGATGCATGTCTCAAGATAACTTGTTGGAGCACATTATGAAATTTGACAATCTGGTTATAACTGGTAAGGAGTTACGTTGTAGTGCTCACAGTGTGTAACCATCACTTTAAGGAGTTACATTGTAGTGCTCAGTGTCACACTGCGTTGTGGATTGTTCAAAAATTTAGAACAAGCAGTAAGTCACAAAGTTGGGATGTTTGCTTCCTTTTCAAGTTAGTCGTATCGGGCAATCTCCATATGTGGTCATTACTATTAGCCGGTGAATTCAAAGGAGGTTCGATTCAAGGTTGGTTTGAGAGAAATGTGTATTGAGAGTATTTTTGCGACATATTCTCACGGAAATTTGATCAAGCTATGATGTTAATATTGCATCAAGAAGGTAATACGGCATGTACACAACATTATGATGATTCCGATAGCTCGCAACCATCAGGAGGGAGAAGTTGGTATTTCATCTTCCGTGATTGGATTACGAAGGGATTTTTGCTTAAGACTGAAGAAGAAGAAGTAATGTGGTGTACATCGGTGCTTTTTACCAACTTGGACGCAATACTAAGTGAGTTATGTTGTTATGATGTTCCCAGAACGACAACCATTGTGCTTCAAGAGTTTACTTTCTCCGCTGCGTGTCTGAAGATTTAAGACGTGTTGGAAGAGTGTTGTGGGTTCAGGAGGGAGCAAAGAAAGAAAAAAGGCTCACTAGTTAGGAGGGAGTAATAACCTAACTAGACCGTTACAGTTGATGTTCAGAGCTACAAGAAGATCATTTGCCGAGGTCATCAGAAGGGAGAACTTCAAGTTTGCCTCAGTATCTAGACTACAGAGACTCTGCGCTTCAAGAAAGTCAACATTGTTCATTACTTTTGTAATTTACTTTGTTTTGTATTTATAGGTCTCATTGTAACCATTCACGTGTGACGCTATCTTGGAGGGAGATTGTTAGCCTCGCTTTTTCTAAAGATAACGTCACTTACGTGAATTGGACTAGATGCGTAGTATACTTTGCCCTTAGGGACTAGTATCGTGTAAGTGGCAAAGATAGGGCCTATATATACCCCTCATGACTCTCCATGAGGGGTGAGGTGAAGCATTAGGTGTATTGTATTGTTTTCTTTTTATTCAAGTTTCCTTTGTTTCTCCTCCCTCTCTCTACTTTCTCTCACTAAAAAGGATGAAGATCTTCATCTTCTTCCACCAACCAAGACCTCCAAACCACATAAATCATAAGCTTTTCGGTCCTAACAAAAACCAATTAATTATAACAAATGGAACAAAATTAATGGAATTACTTTTGTGTCACAAAAAGAAAAGTCAAAGGTTTCCATCACACCAAGTGTTTCAAACAAAGTGTCAACTCCAGTTTCAAAACCAGTTGTTGTCTCAAAATCTCTTTTGAACATTGAACAAATGTCTTCAAACAATCCTTTTAACGCAAGTGATGCTAGAAGTATTTTAGACAATGTGAAAACTAGAATTGCGGGATTTCAAGAGACTGTTAAAACTAAAACCCATATTACAACTAACCATCTGGTTTTCTCGCTTTGATGATGAAAATAAAAAGTTTTTTGAAACTCAAATTGCACCTCAGCTGAATAACATCAATTCAAGGGTAATTCATTTTGAACAAGCATTTTTAAAAGAAACAGGTGACTTTGTCAAGGACCATAAATCCCTGGTAAAGCAAGCTAATGAAAGTTTTGGAAAAACTAAATGATTCTCTCTTCGAAGATGTTATGACTACCGATATCATGTCCATTATCTTACAAACATATTCTGTTGAAGATCATGAAAGACTCCAGTCTGAGACCTCCGCAATTGTTTCAAAATATGAAAAAGCTCTTGAAAAAGAAAACGTGTCCTATTTTAAACAACTTGATCGAAAGACCGAGGAATGCAAGTATGACAAATTATCGTATGAGCGTGCCTACAAGGACATGAAAGAGCAAAATGATCTTTTGAGAGCTCAGTTGGAATGTCTAAAACGGAAGTCTGTGGATACTAAGTTTGCAAAACCATTGACTAAGGAGAAAACAAATGTTCCCAAACCGGTTTTCAAACCAAAAATGTCTATTTCTTATTTTTCTCCAAAAGTTAATGAGAAAAATGATTTATCAAAAACAGTCACTCCATAGTCTTTGCCTATTAAAAAGAGAATTATCAAAGGTTTTGAAAAACCTGTTTTTGATAAAGAAAAATTGTTTACACCTGGCACTTCTAAGACTAGTACACGGAATGTGACCAAAAATCCAGTTAAAGAATCTGTTGGTTCTAACGACATGGTCAACAATCACTATCTAGAAGAAGCTAGGAAAAAGGCACAGACTCGAAAAGACGGACTTCTAGGTGCAACATCTAGGTTGATGAATTCTACAAGATTTCAATGCAGTACTAGTAGTTGTAAACCATTACCTAGGAACACTCCTCAAAAGACTAGGGATTGGCTTGCATCTAAGAGTAGTTATGGGAAGCAGAATGCTATGCATGTAGAAAACAACACTAGAAATTCTAAGTCTTTTTCGAACAAGAAACAATTTCCAAATGACTGTAGTGACAATGTTAAGGTAGCTGCTCTAAACAAAAATGTTGAATTTGCTTGTCCTACATGTCAAAAATGTGATGCCAAGGTACAATCCACTAAGACTCTAAACCGAAACAAACCCGTTGACAAGATGAACATCAAAAGGAAACCTAATAGGTGGATCTCTTCAAGACGTAGTTTTTCTCCAAATGAGTCTTCCGCTGCATCTGAAAAGAAAACAACTCCTAGATCTTACCTTACGTGGATACCCACGGGAAAAGTTTTCAACAAAGTAGGTCTTAGATGGATTCCCACAGGAAAGATTTTTGATACTTGCACCAACACAGATAATAGTGACAATCATCAGGATAAGGAAGTAGAAACCAATATAACTGTTGACAGTGAACACCCTCAGAGTGAGGAATCAAATACTTCTAACACTGTTACTTGTGAAATCTCTTCGAATTTGGTTGCAGGTGAATCAAATATCTCAGAACCCAGCTCATTAGAGGGTTCCAATTCTGTAAACTCTTCCTCTTCATTCTTTCAATCTTCTATCTTTGATTTTCCATTTCTTTTATAAAATCAACAAAAGCAAAATATAAAAATATAAAATGTTTCAAAAAATACAAAAACAATATAAAATCAAAAAATAAAAAATATTCTTCTCCGACATGTCTCTCGTGTATTCGATATTCTGTACGTTTCTAGAAATGTCATTCAACAATGATACGGACATGTACAGATGCTTGAGCGAGAGTTCTTTAAATGTTTTCCAAAACATGTCGTTTCTCAAAATATTTCTGTTAGTGCAAATATTACGATATTTAATCTATACAGTCTCGTTTGTTTTGATTGATGACAAACATGTAACTTGTAATACATAATGTAAAATGTACAAGTTACTTGTAATTACATTTGTCTCAGCATACATTCAACACCTCTCTATGTCTCAAGTCCTCGTATGTTACAACACAGGTTCGTACATGTTTGTTATGTGGCATTATGATCTAACCCATTAACAAATCATTTAAAATGTTTAAAATACGTTTAGAGTCACTAAGTATTTTAATAGGTTAACCATTCTATTTCGAACCTCATTTTACATTTTGCGTTCACAAGTATTTTATACAAATACATCTTTTGTAAAATGTCTACCAAATATATACTTTTATTTGTACAAGTAAACTAACTATAATATTCATACAAATACTAAAGTTTACTTACACTTGACAAAATATATTTTATTTTGACAAGCACTCAACTAGATATTTTATTTTACAAAAGGTTACTTACATTTTATTTACAAGTAACTTACCTTTTTAATAAGTATATACATTTATTTAAATGTATTTTTCATAAAAAGGAAAACACTCTTTTATTACCTCATGCATAGTGTCATCTAAATCATTAAAAGCTTTTGGAAGATATTCTAAGATATCAAATCTAATAAATTATTATATTTTTGATTAGCACTTTTGGTTATAAATACCGTCCCATGGTTTTCTCATATCTTCATCCCTTCCAACATACATTCTCTCTAACATTCTTTCATCACTTAGATCTATAGATAAACATGTAGTATCATACATCAATCACCCTCACCATCACATGATCATAATGCTTCTAACATTCATCTTTGTTGTAAGCATATTTTACATTTTGGTCAACCAAGGAAAGTTTAGAGATCTAGCCATCCTCATTCACCAAAGCATATCAACATATGAAGACTTCTTATTTAAGAAGATCATTTAGATTAGTCATTCATATCTATTAGACATTTATGTCATGGATCATCATTGTAAACATTATTGCATCATCACAACACTTTCACCAAACTAGATTAGATGGGTTATGTGTTTGAACCATAAAACACAAGGTTTGTTATGTTGGGCCATAAAACATAACGGGAGTGGTTGTACCCGAAAAGAACTCGACATCTAGCTTAGTGTTGGATATATTGTATAGGCGACGTTAGGTTGGTTCTACCTCGAACTAGAACCCGATATTTAGCTTTGTACCGGAAAAAGTGTAAGCGACGATTGTAAGGTTTTCTCTGCCTTGAAGGGAGCTTGTTGATTTAGTGAAGTAACTCTCGAGTTGGGTACTCGGGGAGTGGAGTAGTGCGGAGAGAAGATCCGTGACCGAACCACTATAAATCCTCGTGTTCGGTTTGCACTTTCCTTTCTTTATCTCTTTATTTTTATAATTGCTTGTGTTGTGGTTGATGTTTATGCTTGTGTGAAAACTTGGTTTACTATGCTTTATATTAGTCACAAACAATAATTGGTACTTTCATATTATAACAAGCTTCATAAACGATTTGATACAAAAGATCTAATTTTTTTAAACGGTAACGTATTCACCCCCCTCTACGTTTTCACAATTAGTACCTGAGCCTCGTAGCTCTTATTTTCAAAACAAATGGTTTTTAAAATGGAGCACGGTCCATGTATCAAATTACCATTGAAGCGAAATATAATATGAAAAATGTTTTGCTAATTATACTTATAAATTTTGTTGTTAAATGTTTAGATAAGTCACATTAGTAAAAATAATAAACAAAATATGTGTATTATATTTTTTCTATCAAATCTAGTAAGTCCTACACTTTTTCGCTATGAGTAAGTACATTTTTCAACTTTCTGTGAAGACCACGGATTGGGTGGAACCAAAAAATGGCTCCTTCATTGTAAATTTTTGGTTCCTTGGTCTGCACAGTACGTAGTTTTTTTTTGCCAACTTTAAAAATTCATAACTTATTAACCGTAAGTCCGTAGGAGTTGAGCCACCTATCATTTTAAAAGGAATTGAGACTACTTTCATTTAAAACTACTCTCATGACCTGAGTCTAATTTTAAATAAGTGAAATAGAACAAATACTACGAGTATGTCCAAGATATTAAGTTTCGCTTTAACATAAAAACTCAAATTTTTGAGTCAAGCAATTTAAGATGGTATTCTTAGAATATTGATATAATTTATTTTGAAACTAAATAATTATGTAATATGTTTAAAGAAAACTAATCAAGCTTGGTAACATCATCACATTTAAACGATAAATTTTACCCATCATCACTTTTATGTGTTATCAAATTTTACCCATTTTCACTTTTATGTGAAAATCATTAGCCCTTGGTCAAAGTCTATGCTCCACTATGTTTGTATATGTGTTATCGACTTTTACTAGCTAGAAGTAATTAATGTCACATGTTTTAAGCAAAATTTCAGGTTTCGGAAAACTCCCCGACACCTAAAAATGGGTCTGTGAACTTTTCTGGTGTCCACGGATCAGACGGCACCAAAATGTTGGTACCGTCTGTTATGCATTTTGGTACCGCCATACCTGTACAGGCGGACAAGGCGGCACCAATTTAAGGGTTCCTCCTGTGTAAAGAAATGGTGTCGTGGATCCTATAGGTAAGTTGTTGAATTTTACTAAATCCCTCAATCTAATTTACCAAATCTCGTTTCTAGGATACTTGTTAATGCATATCTTTCATATCTCACTCAACACATCCTCAATGGATTAACTTAGGATGTTTGACATGATCTTAGACACTTCTATCTCATTAGAAACTACCATCTTTGTATGGATTAACATCAAATAAAACACATCTCTCCGTGAATCCTTAGCTCCATAAATCGACACATTCAAGATGGTCTTTTTCACACCTACACTGTTACCTTTCCTTAAGCTTAGCATTTCTTAAAGCAAAGTCAAAATGACTAAATCCTCAACCTCAAATAAACCACTAGGATTAGCATTCGATCTTGTTGCTTCATTAAACTTGAAATCTTCATCCTCAGACTCGTTACCTCTCAACATCTCATCACCCATTCAAGATGTAAACTTTCTAAACTTAAGTACTCCAACTCCACCACCAAAATCACCCATCATTATGACTACTTCACAACTATCCAAAACACCTTCACAACCAAAGTCTCCAAAACTTGTAGTTTGTGCAACACCACCAACATCTCCTCACCCGTTTGTGGATGACTTAGATGACTTACCGAGACTAACAAATCTGGACTCATTATTTGCAAAGATATCATACACAAGTCTAACATATGACTATAGATATTGTTTTGTATCCACATGTATTGCCTCACTTGGTTAACGTGAAAATAATGTGTCATCCTTCAAGATGATAAGTATTTACATCGAGTCATAACTCACACGTATGTTAAAGACATATTATCAAGTCTTGTTATCCTTGAGTTCAATTTAAGCTTTATGATCTCAACAAATTAGGATTGACAACTTAAGTATTTCATCCGAAATATTCAAGTACACGTAACTTACAATTGTAGTCATTAAAAGTCATATCCGAAAAATCAACACCCAAGTATAACAGCACATGTTGAAAAACTAATCCTAAAATGAATCAAACACTTATCCAAAAGAAACAACCCACTGTGCCACTTATCCATCTTTGACACCTACTATCCCTCTTCCATCTTTTGGCACCATTAAGCGTGTTGCTCATGAACTTCCAAGAGCATCCTTTAAACCTCAGCCCCTAAGCTTCATAGATATGACCAAAAATTCAAGCACTTCACCCACTAGTTGTAGCAACCAATGAACCATAAGAATTAGTATCCGTACTTTTTGTGTTCAACATCTATGGACAAATAATCAACCTAAGTACTCCCATAGCACAACAAACCCCTACATCACCAAATCCTTATTTAGATACACTAGAAGACCTACCACCTAGATCAACCAATCCACCATCCTTACCATCATTTGAATTCGTTGAGTGTATTGCTCAAAAAGCCCTTGTGTCCAACACTTGTACTGAATCAAATGCATGTTTGAACAAACTCAACTATCCTTTCCCATCTATGGAAAAATAATCAACCTAAGTACTCCCATAGCACAACAAACCCCTACATCACCACATCCTTATTTAGACACACTAGAAGACCTACCACCTAGATCAACCAATCCACCATCCTTACCATCATTTGAATTCGTTGAGTGTATTGCTCAAAAAGCCCTTGTGTCCAACACTTGTACTGAATCAAATGCACGTTTGAACAAACTCAAACATCCTTTCCCACATATAAGGACTTAGATAATTCATTACGGCTAGAACCTCAACTATCAAATAAGCATGGTGCTCTTGGTAATTGTTGTCAATTTCTGCTAGGTATAAGTAGTACTACCTTCACAAATTATCAAAGTATTAGTAATACTTTGTCGTTAAACTTCTGCGTAAATTTCGTTAAACCTCAAATCACCATTTTAACAACATATGTTAACATGCAATCTCAAAGCCAACATCATACACCCCAAGCAACAATGACTCTTGAGGAGTATACATAAGAAACTCGAGTGAATTCCTCTTGTCATCATCTAGTGCATATAATCTTGAGACCAAGTTTATTTAGATGGGACTATCCGATTCAAACACTTTGGCTTTATATCTTCATTTAGGAAAACATGATGTTTTGAAAAACATTATGCCTATGAAATCATGCGTTAAGTATTTATCTTGTTAAAAGGATATTGTATATCCTTGCATTATTCTCTCCTTACGACATAAATGGTTGTGTTACAAGAGATTTCATTACACCTCATTGGCTAAATGATCTTGAAACAAACATCTACAAGTTCTATTAACTAGCGTATCCAATTCATCTTGTCATACTTATTTTCATAAGCATGATAAATTTATCCCATGCGATAATCTCATTTGTTGAAAGATACTATTTGTATCCATTTCCTTTCAAGCGTACATCATAACCTAACCTTGCTCAAACCTTGTGTACATCCAAGGTTAAAACTACACATCTCTAGAACATACACATGATCTATTGAAGTTAGTAACCTTATTTAGATTCTTGTCAAATAAAGTTTGAAAGAGATTTCTTGAGAACATTCTTAATTTAACATATTCCATTCCCTAGTCTTAGATAATCAAATCACTTTTAAAGTATACACTTTGTTAATATAAATAAACCGTAAAAACGTTTATTAATATTTTGCGATCTCTTTGTGTTTTGTTGATAACAAATGTAATATTATCTTAAGTATAATTATAAGGATACATGTTATTTTTGTAAAGCATTTACATATAGCCATTTAAATACAAAAATGTAATAATTAAGCATTTGTTGTAATAGTTTATCAGGATGGGTAAAAACCATAACCCATGGACCATAATCCATGGATCTTAACCCATACCAAAGATGACTTGATACAATGTATACTTAGATACATTGACTCTAAAGAAAACCCATGGACCAACCCATAACCCATGACCCATAACCAAAAAACCCATGGGCAAAGAGGAGCGTACCACGGATCCCTAGGATTACACTAGACGGATCCCAAGTGGAAGGGATCCGTGGAACAGAGGAGAAATTTGCCTATAAATAGAGAGCCATTTCTTCATTCTAACTCACCCCTCTTCCTACTAAATCTCTCATACACTCTCATTCTCTTCTAACATATAGATCACTTGATCTAGAGAGTTGTTCTTCTTTCTTTCTATTTGTGATCCTCATATAGGTCCTTCTCTAAGGCGAGATCACGAGCATTCTACAAGTCATCCAAGCAAGGGGTCCTTGATTGATTTGTCACTCCGCAAGATTTCTGTACCGAAGATCTTGTATTTGATATTTCACATATTTGTTGTGTAATAGTTGTGTTGGTTTGGTCCACCGTGCTACGGACTCGGTATCTAGCTTTGTACCGGAAAAAGTGTAAGCAACGTTGTGAAGGCTTCTCCGCCAAGTGAAGGAGTTTGTTGACATAGTGCTTGAACTCTCGAGTAGGTGACTCGGGGAGTGGACTAGGGCAAGGAAGGTGACCTTTTAGCCGAACCACTATAAATCGGTTGTGTCATTTCTACACGTTCTCAACATCCATACGATTTCACATAATATCGAATCTAAAGTTTTTGAAATCAACTTTAAATCGGCAAAACTATTCAACCCCCCCTTCTAGTTTTCCACAATTGGTATCAGAGCTAAGTTTATAAAAGTTTAAAAAAAATTGTATTTTAAAAACTTTTCGATCACTATGGGTTCTGAAAATTATAAGGAAGGGCAATCTATGCAACGACCACCACTACTTGAAACTAATGGTTTTATATATTGGAAAAATAGATTCGAAACATATGTGAAGTCTAAAGATATTGATCTTTGGTACATTATTGTTGAAGGTGATTTTGAGGCTACCTCAAATGATGATAAAGGAAATTTAGTTCACATACCTCATGATAAACTAAATGATGAAATGAAGAAAAAGCTTTCTAAAAATAGTGAAGTAAAAATGGTTTTATATAATGCTTTACCGAAAAAGGAATTCGAAAGAATTTCTATGCTTAAAACCTCTAAAGAAAGTTGGAATTCTTTAGTTGTAACTCATCAAGGCAACCAACAAGTTAAAAATAATAAAATTGATTTATTTTTTCAACAATATGAACAATTTTCAATATCGGATAAGAAAACTATAGATCATTCATTTGCTAACTTTAATACTATTATTACATCTTTACAAGCACTTGATGAATCTTTTTCTAGCCGTAACCATGTTAGGAGATATCTAAGGGCACTTCCATCGAAGTGGAGATCCAAGGTGACGGCAATCGAAGAGTCAAAAGATTTGACAATCCTCACCCTCGATGAACTCATAGGCAACCTAAAAGTCTACGAGCTTGTCCTTGCTAAAGATTCCGAAGCCTCAAAGGTGAAAGAGAAACACAAATCTCTTGCCCTTAAAGCCAAAAAGGCTTTAAGCGATGAGGAGAACTCATCTTCGAGTAGTGACGACGAAGAGTACGCTATGGCGGTAAGGGACTTTAAAAAGTTCTTTAGAAGAAAGGGTAGATACGTCAAACAACCGTATGACGATAAGAAAGGCTTTCAGAAAAGCAAAGAGGATGAGAAGCCAAAGGATGATCGTACTTGCTTTAAGTGTGGGGACCTAAACCACTTTATTAGTAAGTGTCCCAAACGGGATGATCAAAAGGCGTTCGTGAGCGGGACGTGGGGAATGAGCAACGAGGAGGATGAAGAAATTTGTCTTATGGCAAATGACGAGGTATGTCTTGAATACTATGGTAGCTCATCACTTGATGACGACTCATTGCATAATGAATATGATAAACTATGCAATATTAGCTTAAAACTAGTTAACAAAAACAAGCTTTTAAAGAGTCAAAATAAACGTTTAGATAAAGAAGTCATAGAATTAAAAGCAAAACTAAAACGTTTAGAGAAAGGTAAAATAGCAAGTGGTGAATGTGAACTTTACGTTCAACTTCAAACACTAGTGGATCACTTAGATTCTAAAATTGCTAGAATGAGCACGAACACTTTAGATACAATACTCGATAGCGTTAAAACCGGTAACAATCAAAAGGGTCTAGGTAGTCAACAACTTGATCCATCAACTAGTGAAAGTAAAGAAACAAAATTTGTTAAAGAACTAGAAAAACCAGCCATTGTTGTGGCGGATCCCACGGATCCCTAAAAAGGGAACCGGCTAGTGTAGAAAAAGGGATCCGTGGATCTGCTATAGCAAACATTAGCAATAATGTAGCTTCTTCATCTAGAACTGAGTTTGTCATAGTTAATAGGAAGAAACCAAATCATGTCACCACTAGACAACCACCTCCAAAATATAATCCTACTTTTGCAAGAAACAAAGCTCCATCTTTTTCAAAACCTAAATCATTTAGGAGACCTAATAATGTTTACCCAAAAATTAACCATCAAATGGGATGGAATCAAAATATGCAAAACGGTTTTCCCTTTCGAAACTTTGATCCATGGAATGCATACTCATCTTATCCATACATGTCTAACATGAATGGAATGTTTAACACTAATGGACCCATGAACAAATGGGGACCAAACTTTGAAGTATATTATTGTGTTAGGTGTGCTTAAAGGTCGACCTAGACCCCGATGAATGGGTCAAGGATAGCGGGTGCACGAGGCACATGACCGGCAATAGGGATCTATTCTCAACATATGAATCCATTAATGGAGGTAATGTGGTGTTTGGAAATAGCAAAAGTAGAATCATCGGTAAAGGTACGATTTCTAACAAATCTCTAACCATTAACGATGTGTGTCACGTAGAAAACCTAAACTTTAATCTCTTAAGTATAGGACAAATATGTGATAAAAAGTGCAATGTACTTTTCACCGAAACCGGTAGTAAGATACTTAAAAATGGCATAACCATAGGATGAGGAATTAGGAAACATGGAGTCTATGTCATTAAAATAGGTAATGAACCTAAAGACAAACTATGTCTTACCTCTATGGATGATACTTCGACCTTATGGCATCGAAGATTGGGTCACGCCAACATGCGAATTCTTCAATCGCTATCATCCAAAGATCTAGTAAGAAATCTACCTAAGTTAAAATATGAACATCATTTTTGTGATGCTTGTAATGTAGGAAAACAAGCTCATTCGAGTCGTATAGCTAAAAACATGGTGTCCACAACTAGGTGTCTAGAATTACTACATATGGATTTATTTGGTCCATCCGCTATCCAAAGTTATGGAGGCAACTACTATACTTTGGTCATAGTGGATGACTACTCTAGGTATACATGGACAAAATCTTTAAAGAACAAAACGGAAACCTTTAACTATTTTGAAATATTAAGCAAAAAGATCCAAAGACAACTAGGAAGTCCCATAGTGTCTATTAGGACGGATCATGGTAGGGAATTCGATAATGAAGTGCAACTCGGAGCTTTTTGTGACGCTAATGGTATTACTCACAACTTCTCGGCTCCACGCACTCCACAATCGAATGGGGTAGTAGAAAGAAAGAATAGAACTCTACAAGAAATGAGTCGAACCATGCTTAATGAACAATCCATACCTCAAAAGTTTTGGTGTAATGCCGTTGATACTTCAACGTATATACTCAATCGAGTCTTGATTAGACCAATCTTAGGAAAAACTCCATATGAGTTACTTCGAGGAAAAAGCCTACGTTAAATCACTTTAGAGTCTTTGGTAGTAAATGTTTTATTCTTAACACTAAAGATTACCTTACAAAATTTGATCCTAAATCAACCGAAGGTATCTTTTTAGGTTATTCGCCAAATAGCAAAGCTTACGTCATATTAAACAAAGAAACAATGAAGGTAGAAGAGTCATTAAATATAAAATTTGATGAAAGTCCACCCAAACCCTCTCCACCTCTTGTCGATGACGAGATTATAGAAAGTGAAGCCATAGTAATAAAGAAAAAGATAAGTGAAGAAGAAGAACCTCTAAGTGATGAAATAATAAACATTAAAGAGTCCAAAGATCACCCCGTAGATAAAGTCATAGGAAAACTAAACGAACGAACATTAAGGTCTCAAGTTCAAAACCAAAGTAGCTTGTTTTGTTTCGTTTCAACCTTAGAACCTAAGAATACACAAGAAGCCATAAAAGATGAAAGTTGGGTAATGGCTATGCAAGAAGAACTAAATCAATTTGTTTCTAATGATGTTTGGACACTTGTCCCTCCACCTAGTAATCAAACCATAATAGGAACCAAATGGGTTTATAAAACAAATTAGATGCAAACGGAGTAGTGTCTAGGAACAAGGCTAGACTCGTTGCTCAAGGGTATAACCAACAAGAGGGAATAGACTTTGATGAGACCTACGCCCCGTGGCTAGATTAGAGTCTATAAGAATACTTCTTGCGTATGCTTGTGCTAATGATCTAAAGCTTTATCAAATGGATGTCAAAAGCGCTTTTCTAAATGGTGTCATAAATGAAGAAGTATATGTAGCTCAACCTCCGGGCTTCATTGATTTTGAAAAACCCAAACATGTGTATAAATTAAAGAAAGCCCTTTATGTTCTTAAACAAGCTCCAAAAGCTTGGTATGATAGACTCAAGTCATTTCTAGTTAAACACAACTACACCATGGGGTTAGTTGACAACACACTTTTACTAAGAAAAGAGAGTCACATATAATCATAGTACAAATATATGTAGATGATATTATATTCGAATCCACTTGTCAAGACATGTGTGATGATTTCTCTAAAATCATGCATGACGAGTTCAGATGAGTATGATGGTAGAACTTAGTTTCTTTCTTGGTCTACAAATAAAACAAGTAGAAGATGGTATCTTCTTTAATCAATCTAAATACATCAAGGAGATGTTAAAGAAATTCGGTCTAGAAGAGTCAAAACCAATTAGGACTCCAATGTCATCCGACACCAAACTCACAAAAGATGAGGACGGAGAATCCGTTGATAATACTAAATATCGTGGCATGATAGGTAGCCTTCTCTACCTCGGCAAGTAGGCGGATATCATGTTTACTGTTTGCTTATGTGCTAGGTTTCAAGAAGACCCTAAAATATCACACCTAGAAGCCGTAAAAAGAATATTTAGATATATTAAGGGTACAACACAATTAGGATTATGGTATCCTAAGGGCACGGGAGTAGAAACAATTGTATATGCAGATTCTGACCATGGAGGTGATTACGTTGATAGAAAAAGTACAAGTGGAATATGTACTTTTATGGGATGTTGTTTAACATCATGGTTTTCTAAGAAACAAACGGCACTTGCAATATCAACAACCGAAGTCGAGTACGTCTCCGCCGGCAAAGCATGCCAACAAGCACTATGGATGAAACAAGCATTAGTAGACTACGACATCCATCTAAGCGACATAGCCATCCTATGTGACAACAAAGGTGCAATCGACTTAAGCAGTATTACATTCTCGCACAAAGCATATAGAGATTCGTCATCACTTCCTAAGAGACAATGTTCAAAAGGGGAACATCTCTATTGAGAAGGTTGCATCCGAAGACAAAATAGCCGACGTCCTCACCAAACCGTTGAAGCGGGAACAATTCAACCTACTTTGTCTTGGTCTTGGTCTAATGGAAAAAACGTCGTAACTTAATTGACTCTACAAGGTATGTAAACACTAGCCTTCTTCTTTCTGAGTCTAGGATTTCTATTTCACGCACAACTCACAAACAATACGGGAATTTTCAAAACCCAAGATGAGTTTTACACTTATAGTTTTCTTATTTTTTTTTAAAGAAAGCCTACTTTCACAATGTTTTCTAAAAGGATGATACCTTCCGTATCAATTTCACAAAAGCAATTTCTCACGTCTAGGACAAATCGCTTTTCATTATTAATACAAAGTAAAAACCCGTTTTCATTGCATCTCATGTCTTTTGAATGCTAAAGGGGACACATAACTAATATGTGTTTTCGGGTACATTCATTTAAGCAACAATGAATTAGGAGCATTGATAACACAAAATTACGTACTCATGTACTAAATATGTGTTTTCGGGTTATCTCAATAGGATGTTTTATACTTCTAGTTTATTTTTTATTTCTCTTTAGGGGTCGAGATAACCGAAACTCCAAATAGTTTTCATATAGGCACACACTAAGAAAATAATGTTTCCAAAAAGGAAAATTTTTGTGCTGCCTAAAACACCAGACCCACAGATCCCAGCCTTTACGCGGGACGGATCCCTCAAGGGAAGGATCCGTGGGATCCGTGTAACAGAAGCTGTTTTCAACTTCTATTTTTTTTTCACTTTGGATAAAAAATACACATTTGTTTCATTTTTGGGAGTATGCTCTTTAATGCTTGTGTTCTCATGATCACATGCCTTGAATTCATATCTAATCATTAGATTTTAATCCACATTTTGGGTCAAGCATTCATTACAATGCTTTGTTTTTCTATATATATAACTCCCAAAATGCTTGCATATTCCATCTCCTTCTCACAAACACACTTCATCATGTCATCCAAAACCCTTTAGGAGAATCATCTAGTACAAACAATCATGATATCCAAACCTTTGTACTTCCACCATCCAAAATACCACAATCAAATGCTAGGATATCCGCACGAATTAGTATCCGATCTTGTTGTTTAGCAAAACCAACCTCAAATGGTTCATCCTCAAAAAATAACTCACCACAAGATGCTTCCATTATAGCACCTCCTCATCACCAACAAGTACACCAACTTCATCACCACCTAAAGTCACTCTTTTGGAACTCCTTAAGACTCCAACAAGATCTAAACAACCTAAACAAAAAGAAATAGTCTTTTCAACACCACCCACATCTCCAAATACTATCTTTCAAGATCTTGAAACATCACCACCATTAGCTCCCATCACATTACAAGAACATCTAGGTTCTTTTCCACCACCATTTACTAACATTCCGGATATTGATCCATATTTTCCTATTTTTCCACCACAACTTCCGCATAACTCAAATCAAAACAACCCGGAAAACTTTCGCACTCATTACCCACATCATTTACATAGTAAACATTGCCAATCCACTAGGGAAATTGCAATAGAAGTTAGGGAAGAAATGCGTTTCATACTCAACCTCATCCTTGATCGCATCAATACCATTACTCATCAAAACCTCCATCCATAACCTTATGCAAGCATGGAAGGAATCACTACTACTACTTTCTACCTTTAGTACTATTTTTCTTTTGAAGTCATTTTCAAGAACAAGTCTTGTTCTTATTTTTACATGCTTGTAAGTGGCATACATACCACTACAATTTGTTGTTTTATTAAAAGGCCTTGTTTACATACCTTGGCTCCCAATCTTGATTCTCGGCAAACACAAGATTCTATAAGCATGTTACTAACCTTTCTTTTTGTAGGATTTTATTTTTCTTCACTTGACGCCCCAAACAAGGGGGAGCTACCGTCAAGGGGAGTTAGAAGTTTGTTTATTTCTTTCAAGGGTTAACTTTTTGTTTCGACAAAAAGGGGGAGAAGAAGTAAAACTTAGGGGCTTTCAAAACTTACATCTATTCTTAAGTTTTACTCATCATAACATTATGTTTTGTCATCAACAAAAAATGGGAGATTGTTAATACAAATAAACCGTAAAAACGTTTATTAATATTTTGCAATCTCTTTGTGTTTTGTTGATAACAAATGTAATGTTATCTTAAGTATAATTATAAGGATACATGTTATTTTTGTAAAGCATTTACATATAGCCATTTAAATAAAAAAATGTAATAATTAAGCATTTGTTGTAATAGTTTATTAGGATGGGTAAAAACCATAACCCATGGACCATAATCCATGAATCTTAACCCATACCAAAGATGACTTGATACAATGTATACTTAGATACATTGAATCTAAAGAAAACCCATGGACCAACCCATAACCCATGACCCATAACCAAAAAACCCATGGGCAAAGAGGAGCGTACCACGGATCCCTAGGATTACACTAGACGGATCCTAAGTGGAAGGGATCCGTGGGATCCGTGGAACAGAGGAGAAATTTGCCTATAAATAGAGAGCCATTTCTTCATTCTAACTCACCCCTCTTCTTACTAAATCTCTCATACACTCTCATTCTCTTCTAACATATAGATCACTTGATCTAGAGAGTTGTTCTTCTTTCTTTCTATTTGTGATCCTCATATAGGTCCTTCTCTAAGGCGAGATCACGAGCATTCTACAAGTCATCCAAGCAAGGGGTCCTTGATTGATTTGTCACTCCGCAAGATTTCTGTAGCGAAGATCTTGTATTTGATATTTCACATATTTGTTGTGTAATAGTTGTGTTGGTTTGGTCCACCGTGCTACGGACTCGGTATCTAGCTTTGTACCGGAAAAATTGTAAGCAACGTTGTGAAGGCTTCTCCGCCAAGTGAAGGAGTTTGTTGACATAGTGCTTGAACTCTCGAGTAGGTGACTCGGGGAGTGGAGTAGGGCAAGGAAGGGGACCTTGTAGCCGAACCACTATAAATCGGTTGTGTCATTTCTATCCCTTAACTTTATTTATTTGCTTGCATTATCATTAGATCTACACGTTCTCAACATCCATATGATTTCACATAATATCGAATCTAAAGTTTTTGAAATCAACTTTAAATCGGCAAAACTATTCAACCCCCCCTTCTAGTTTTCCACACACTTCAACATAAAAGATGTCATCCATTAGATCATACAATTAGCTATGTAATTTGAACAACCTTAGATTCTAAACACAAGATTAAAACATATTGTTTATCAACACACCATTGTTAAAATTCATGTGTATAACATGACATCTTCATCACCTTAGTTATATTGCATATTAGTTGCGTCACATTAAGCCAAGTATTGGTAAACTATCATCTTTTATGCACTTTAATAGGCAAAAGTAGGAGTTCCCATCTTTCTAACATGAGAATGACTACTGGAGAACCTATTGCACTAGAAACTCAATTTGACCTAACGGCTGAATTGCTTCCTGGAGAGAAGTTGGGTATGTGGAATCACCCGTAAAAAAGGTCGTGTTTAGCCTTAATTAGGCACCGCTAGTAATAATCTCATATTCATTCTCCAACTTGAAAAATCTGTTTTCCTATACTTGCCTAAAGTAAGTGTTAAAACATTGATAGTTTGCCTCGCCATAGGAATACTAATCAAACAAGTAGTATATATGACTTTTCTTTTAAAACCACTTGCATTGCACTTACATGTGTTGATTACATGTTCTTGTTTGATACGATAAGTTGATTTGACATTATCTTAGTGTTTGATAACTAGTCAAATGTGTAAACCTTAGTACGGTTTTATCTTTATAATGCTTGTATTCATGTTTCATGCTACTAAACGTTTAAACCTAAACTTTATTTGCATGATACTTACTTTTGAATTATTTTTAGCATGATTAACATGTTAATATGCCATTTTGATACGTGATAATTTTGATATGATATATTTGTGTTTGAAAGTTATTAGTTGGCATTCATTACATCTGTGTGGAGTACGATCCAAATGATACATGCTCCAAATTGTTATGTCTTAAACATGGCTTGCATGAATCTTTCATCTTGTTTCTTTTGCTTCTTGTCACACTATTTGTTTGCTACGTGTGCACATATAATCTGTCAAAGTGCTATTGGCATGACAAACTTTTAGAAGCCTTTTTATCTTACAAATTAATCACATAGATTATTTTATATCCAAGTATGCTTAAGTGTCTAAGTCTAACGACAAAACAATCTCATAAATGAAATGTCTTGAATAAAGTCGTATTCTTGCATAATATGATTGTTTTGATGCTATCTTGTGTGGTGATTTCTTGTCTACTAAGTGAAATGTGTTATTTTTTCTTATATAATATGTTATCATTTGATTTCTATCATGTTAACATCTTTTGTCACTAACAAATTTGTTTTGTAGGTTGATAACAAATTATTTGTTATCTCACTTGGTTCTAACTTTTATATGCTCATTTTGCATAATCCCCTTTATTGCTACGTAGATTAGTACTATGCTTTATGGGACCCCTACACTTGCATATAGTTTGAACGCATATAGAATTAAGTTCTAGAGGGTTGGCTTTACATTTTTCTCTTTCAACCGACCTCTTTCCAAATCTCATTTTTGCTTCCGCTTTCCAAAAATCATCTCCATCATTATTTAGTTATAACAATACTCTAATCATCTTCACTTCCAATTAGGAAACCACATGCCTCATCATACGATCATCTCGTATTAATCGAGAAGAGGTACGTGACTTTAAGGATGAAGTTCATTGTATGCTAACCATCATCCAGAAAAACATCACTAAGCTCACCTCTTTTGTTGACCCGAATTACCTTCTAAACACTTTGTTGTCATTCCTTAATTGATACATTACACATTATATTGGATGTCCACCAATAAAGGGGGAGAGAAATCCATTCACATAATTGTCTTTTGTCAAAATTTATGTCTCTTAGACTCTAAAATACCAACACATAGGTAAACACCACTTAGATAAAACCGGTTCACAAAACTACAACTAGTTCAACCTTTATAACTTTTTATCACAAGGTTGCACCAATACCTCATCAAGTGAAAAACGCATCATGTGTTTTTACAAAACGTCTTCATCTCCACATATAGGATTTTCCTTAAACTAGCACCTTAAAACTTCACTATCTAGAACACCATCATACGATCTTATCCTTTTCCCGCATATCATGCATGTCATTGTCAGTGCAAACGATATATTAATCAAAACCGCCATTCCCAACACCTTTTCAACACGTTGGTCTATCCAACTCTCAAATGATGTCATCCTCATATAGGTACTCATTATTATTATTAGTATTTTTCATATTGTCTTCACTTCTTTTCAATGTGATAATCATCCATGACGGTCAAAACCATGCTAATACTACCTTTCCCATTGTCACCTAGAATAGGTCATCTTTATAATTCGTGTCAATCAATGAACGAATTTATCTTCATGTTATCACTTTTATATTTTTTGGTATCTTCATTATAATACTCTTAGATAGAACGCATTATTGATTAATCTTGGGTTGAAGCATATGAGAACTTGCTCAAAACAATAGGTTGTTAGCATCAATAAATCATTCAAATCATAACCCTTATGCATCATTGAAATGCAATGTCCATTCATATTTTTTTCCTCTTAGCTTTGTTCACTTGACATGACGAAAGGATTCCATGAATCCATATTTTTATATTTTCTATACATACGAGTTTCTGACTCCTTAATAGCTTCCTACCTAATCACCACCACCTTCCATCACCACTTTCACTAATCATCACCACCATGGATTAGCGAAAACTTACTTTTGTAAATCTCGAGTCATCTACCATCACCACACGAATCTGTCACAATTCTCATTTTCCGGTCATTTCTCATACTCCATATTCATCATTTCATAACGATTCATTCATGATTTTTGCATTTCACATTAAACGCGTAAATTTTATATTAAATAAACGTTATCGCGTGAGTTATTATTTTGAACATTTAATCCGATACTTCTAAAAATGATCCCGATATATTTTTATACTTACATTTAGTTTATAAAAACTATATTTTGAGTTTACCCAGTGTTTTAAATTTATTTCGTATACAAATTGTTAAATTGATATTATTACGACGGTTTTCTTAAAAACTACACGATAAGTATTACTTCACTCAAATTTTGCAAGAAACATATTTTTACAATTTTTATAACTACAATATATTTTACTTTGGCCTATTAAAACTTATTTGTAGTCAATACTACTCAAATTTCACCAATATATACAAGTTACAACATCTCTTACTTAACTACATTTTTTCTTACAAACAATTACACACATTTATATACAATTTATAAAAGAAAAAAAAAAGTATTTTGAGATACATCCCCCCCCCTAAAACCGGCCATGTGGGGGAGGGTAACTCATTAATGATTTGGTAACATTTTCTTACTTGACTACATCTACACTCCAACTTACATTTACATTTCATTCATTCACAATCAACAATAATTCAATATCAAACAAAGACTTTTCTCTCTTGTTTTTCTTCTCCTAGAACCGGTCACCCTTTGGATGAAGAGGAGATCATCAAAATTTTCCAAGCTCAAGTTAAAAACACTCTAGTTATACTCTTATTAAGGTTTTGAAATAAAAACCTAGGGTGTTTAGGTTAAACCTTTGTTCTAATCACCTCATCATAGTAGTTTGTAAGCATATTTCTTTCATTTTATATATTTCATCTTCATTTCATATTTATCTCTTCATTTTTGGAACAAGCATGCATGACTTATGTTGATTTATACCATTTTTACATGATTTTTAGAGTTATATATATATAAGGTCATCCTATAATTATCCCCTTGGTATATTTTGGTCTTGATGATGTCTAGGAACCCATGACACCCTAAGAAGGTGTATGGTAGGATTAGATTAGCTTTGGAGTTGATTTGAAGGGATTGGAATAAGTTTAGTACGAGAAAAACTATTTTCGATAAGTATAAAAAGTGTTCTGTCCTTATTTTGTTTTTCTGGAAAATCCGACAGTAGGCACGAAATTTTGGCCTTGATATTTAGAAAATATACTTTAAAACGAATCCGTGGCCGCTTGAACGGATTAAAACGGAGTTATAACGAAGAAGTTATGAATTTTCCAAGTTTGACGACGATATATATATTTTTCTGAAATTTCAGCATACTATTTTTATTTTGTACGAGTCAAAAACGAGTCCTAAGCTTTACAAATTATTTCGACTTATCAAAATTATATTAGTATACTTTGATACGAAGCTAAGGACGTATTATACGTAGAAAACGGATTTGAAACGACAAAGATATGCACGTTTTCATAAAATTGCCGTAACTAGTATTTTCTGAAAAACTATATTATTTTTACGAGACAAGTGTTACGGTAACTAAAACGACCATGTTGAGGGCTGTTTTTAACTTAGATGTATAACTTTTTGGAACGAGATGTCTTCTGATAAAATCGAGATCACCAAGCATATTTTTCAAAACGACCAACCGTTTGTATAGCGGAGTTGTAATAAATTATTTACGAATACTTAAACTTGGCCGAAACTCACTTTTTGAACCACAATTCGACAAAATCACCATCTTTAACCTTTATTATCTTTATGTTCGAGACCTTTATGACGAAAACTCATGAACTGAAACTTCTAGATTTTGATACAAACTTTCCAAAACCGTCGAGTTCGTTTCCTAACTTGCGACGTACACCATTTTACGACTATTTTTCCAAAGCCATTTTTGTCACTTTCATGAAATTTCCGACGACATTGTTTTACGACGAAAAGTGATAATCTCACTATAAATCATTATAAAACCGTTGTAGGATGACATTTTTACGTAAATACTTGTAAAGTGATTTTTGGATGGTCAAGACGTCAAAAGTGTATTTTCACGAAGAGTATTATTTTTCAAAACTCACAAATGGTATAAATAGCATACGAAATGTATGCATAACATTACATCATAACTCATTGAGTATCATATCATTCATTTTAGGTCGCGGATAGTTTCCGAGCCTCATTTTCTTGCACTTCATTTTGTTAGCATATCAATCACATCAGGTGAGTTCGTAGCCCCACTTTCTATTACGTATTTGTCTTACAAACTCTTTGGGGAGATACATGCTCAACTACTTACTTTCACTATCACAAATATTCTAAACTTTCACATATTACTGTGAGTTTCATAGCCCCTACTTTTATTCATTTTCAATCACTTTTGGGGGAGATACATGCTCAAACTATTTTCATTTACTTTCACAAGTACTCTAAACTTTTACATACTATTGTGAGTTCATACCCCGCTTTTACTCATTTAAATTCTTATAAACTATTTGGGGCGAGATATATGCTTATTTATCCAAACATTTAAACTCTTTTGCCAAACAACATTACTTATACTCTAGACTTGGTGTGTGTATTGACTAGACTTAAACAAACATCCCAGCATTTATATGTTGGAAGGCCATTAATTTGGATACGCCCAACGTCGTCGTTGGAGGAACACCCCAGCATTTATATGTTGGAAGGCCATTAATTTGGATACAGCCCAACGTGCGTCGTTGGAGGAACATCCCAACATTTATATGTTGAAAGGCCATTTATATGGATACAGCCCAACGTGAGCGTTGGAGGAACATCCCAACACGAGTTGTTGGAAGACCCTTGTGGTGACATTTATACTTTTAACTATCTTAATGTACATATACATGATTGTCATACTATTTTTAGCAGTGGGTTGTAAACACACAGGTTGCAAGTTTTGTATGGGCGGGACTTGGAACTGAGTGGATTTACGATGCCTTTGCTTTGTGAACTATTCTATATGACCAAAAACTTTGCCTTTGTTACATGAACACTCTTTTAAGGCTTTACTTGTTAACCAAACTCTATGAACTCACCAACCTTTGTGTTGACACTTTTTAGCATGTTTTATCTCAGGTATCTAAGGCATTCACTTCATGGCATGCATATGGACACATCATAGAGTCGTGGTGACGACGCGTCTCACATGGGATTTATACACTTTAAAACATCGTTTGGCTTGTATCAAACCTATTTCCGCATACATTGATTTTCATTTGGGACCTACATTTTGTAAACTCTGATTATTCTAATTAATCAAACGATGTATTTTTCAAACGACACTTTAGGTCGTTCGATATAACTGTAACTTTGATGCTATGACAGTCCTCCCCAAGGTATTCCATTCCGCTGCAAAACACGTAATTTGGGGGTGTGACAGAATCCTACTAGTAAACTGACACCAACACTAGCACCACTAGTGGCACACCCGGTGGGAGACTCCATATCTTCTTTCTAGGAACTATTTTGTAGGCTTTTATCATATTATATTCTCACTTTTCTTATGATTGAAATTAGGAGACTACACTTCATGAGATCTTTGATTATATCATTTATCACATATATACATCTTATTTTTCTTTGTGAAAAAGTTGAAATATATTGCACTAATGTTTTTCATTGTAGGTTCATCATCATATACACTCGATTGTATATAACTTACTCATCTAAGGATGAAGTTTGCATCAATTATTTTTCTTATTTTAGGTGCTTCTTGACACCCTCGAACAAGGAGGAATATCCTTTAAGCACTCATATTGCATCGTCTATACACTTGTTTATATATGACATATTTTTCTAAAGACAAAACTTCTATTATACTAATATTTATTTTGAAGGTTCATCTTGAAGACCTAGAGTAAGGGAAGCTTCCGTCAAGAATTTACTGAATGCATCTTATACACACTTTGTTGTATATCACTTACTCGTCCAATGACGAATATAGTTTTGCACTAATATTTGTTTTTTAGGTTTTTAATCATACCCTGACGCCTCAAACAAGGAGGAGCAACCGTCAAGGGGGAGCATGCACGCATTTAGCATCATTCTCACTTTTCAACAAACATTTTTGCTTCGATAAAAAGTGGAGAAAATAGGCTAACATTGCTATGCCTTTTTCTTTTTCATATATTTCTCATAATTTTTGTTCCGTAAAACTAACCTTGACGTAGGTTAAGCCTCTTTATTTGATCCATGGATCCGCTACCAAACAAGGGACAGATTGAAGTAGACGATTTAACTTCACTAGGGATGATGCAAGCTCGCCTTTTTGGGGAGAAATTAAGTTAAACTCCAAGGACACGCCCTTTTGTTTCACAAAGGGGAGAAGAGTGTAAACGGAGAAGGTAATGTAAAGGTAGTAAGGATACAAGTAACTTTTTGACATTTTACTTTCTATTACGTTTATATATCTTTGTCATCATCAAAAAGGGGGAGATTGTTAGTGCAAATATTATGATATTTAATCTATACAGTCTCGTTTGTTTTGATTGATGACAAACATGTAACTTGTAATACATAACGTAAAATGTACAAGTTAGTTGTAATTACATTTGTCTCAACATACATTCAACACCTCTCGATGTCTCAAGTCCTCGTATGTTACAACACAGGTTCGTACATGTTTGTTATGTGGCATTATGATCAAACCCATTAACAAATCATTTAGAATGTTTAAAATACGTTTAGAGTCACTAAGTATTTTAATAGGTTAACCATTCTATTTCGAACCTCATTTTACATTTTGCATTCACAAGTATTTTATACAAATACATCTTTTGTAAAATGTCTACCAAATATATACTTTTATTTGTACAAGTAAACTAACTATAATATTCATACAAATACTAAAGTTTACTTACACTTGACAAAATATATTTAATTTTGACAAGCACTCAACTAGATATTTTATTTTACAAAAGGTTACTTACATTTTATTTACAAGTAACTTACCTTTTTAATAAGTATATACATTTATTTAAATGTATTTTTCATAAAAAGGAAAACACTCTTTTATTACCTCATGCATAGTGTCATCTAAATTTTTAAAAGATTTTGGAAGATATTCTAAGATATCAAATCTAATAAATTATTATATTTTTGATTACCACTTTTGGTTATAAATACCATCCCATGGTTTTCTCATATCTTCATCTCTTCCAACATACATTCTCTCTAACATTATTTCATCACTTAGATCTATAGATAAACATGTAGTAGCATACATCAATCACCCTCACCATCACATGATCATAATGCTTCTAACATTCATCTTTGTTGTAAGCATATTTTACATTTTGATCAACCAAGGAAAGTTTAGAGATCTAGCCATCCTCATTCACCAAAGCATATCAACATATGATGATTCAAGATCTCTTGATATCCTCATTGATTGAAGACTTCTTATTTAAGAAGAACATTTAGATTAGTCATTCATATCTATTAGACATTTATGTCATGGATCATCATTGTAAACATTATTGCATCATCACAACACTTTCACCAAACTAGATTAGATGGGTTATGTGTTTGAACCATAAAAGACAAGGTTTGTTATGTTGGGCCATAAAACATAACGGGAGTGGTTGTACCCAAAAAGAACTCGACATCTAGCTTAGTGTCGGATATATTGTATAGGCGACGTTAGGTTGGTTCTACCTTGAACTAGAACCCGATATTTAGCTTTGTACCAGAAAAAGTGTAAGCGACGATTGTAAGGTTTTCTCCGCCTTGAAGGGAGCTTGTTGATTTAGTGAAGTAACTCTCGAGTTGGGTACTCGGGGAGTGGAGTAGGGCGGAGAGAAGATCCGTGACCGAACCACTATAAATCCTCGTGTTCAGTTTGCACTTTCCTTTCTTTATCTCTTTACTTTTATAATTGATTGTGATGTGGGTTGATGTTTAGGATTGTGTGACAACTTGGTTTACTATGCTTTATATTAGTCACAAACAATAATTGGTATTTTCATATTATAACAAGCTTCATAAATGATTTGATACAAAAGATCTAATTTTTTTAAACGGTAACGTATTCACCCCCTCTACGTTTTCACAATTTCTTAAAATTAATGGCTTTCGTATACTTCAGTACGAAACCCGGACTTCAAAATAATGGCTTCTGGACACATCAGTTCAGGACCCGCGCTTCAAAGAAAGGAAAGTGCTTAATCAAATCAAAGGTTTTAAATATTTTTCAAGCACTATTCCTAAAAACATAATGGCTTTCGTATACTTCAGTACGAAACCCGGACTTCAACATAATGGCTTCTGGACACATCAGTTCAGGACCCGCGCTTCAAAGAAAGGAAAGTGCTACCCAAAATCGATTTTCATGAATATCAAGCACTTATCCTAAAACAAATGAAGATAATTCCTCTTCAATATCTCCAAAAGATTTTTTAAAATCTTCGTCTTGCATACCATTGATTCAAAATTTCTTCAAAAAGATTTTTCAAAATCTCTCACATTTGGTACCAAGATATTCCCCTCGTTAAAATTTCAAAATATGCTTTCGTTAAGGGGGAGTATTAAATCTAAAATTGTTCCAAAATTCATGCTAAATCAGTTTCTCTCCAAAAGCTTTTCGAAAAACATATCTTTTAATCATTTAATTTCAAAAACATTATAGATATGATATTTTTGAGGGGGGGAAACGTGATTAAAATGTGATCAAAAATGTTTAATGATCGATGTTTGAATCTCAAAAGAGCTTGACTCAGTTGAAACCAATGAATTGACGAGAAATCAAAGTCAGTAAATGTACCATTTCGAGAAACTCATGATAGACATGCACTTTGACGGGTTTAACATCCTTTCCAAGGAATGTTAACATCTTCAAGTTAGTTATTAGGGCTACCTATCTCCTAAAAGCTGATAATGGATCCCTTTAACTAAGCAACATAAACGTGTCTCGTAGGGAATTGTCTATCATGAGCCGATCAATTCAAAAAGTGCGAATTCTACCCTCTCTGTGCAGATTTAAGTTAATGAAAATATAAAACTCTCAAGGTGTTAACAAATCATGTTTTATAATCATAAACACTTTGAGATATTTTCAAGAAAAATGGTTTTATGGCAACATGGGACAGTCATGGAGTTATAAGGTGACTAAGGATAGGAAATCCTTCCTATGATCCACCATAGCCGGAGAGATCTACCCAAAGACAATACCCATAGTTAGTATTAGAAGTCCTTAGGTTTGATTGAATAAAGGAGTAATGTCAGAAAGGAGAAAGAAGGGGTTGAAGAATTAAAAAGAAAAGTAAAAGAAAGGGTGAAAAGAAATAGCCCTCCATAATCAACCTTAGGGCAGAAACCGGGTTCAATACATATGCTACTGGTTGTCACTTAGATGATGCGGTATTGAAGAAAAAGACGTCATGGACCCAATGACGCACTGCACTAAACCTTCTAGCCACTCAATTCCTCTCAAAAGGGATTTGTTTCATTCTCACCGGGAACCCTACATAATCTATCGACTTTCTCTTAGAGATCGTTGGTATTGAAGAAGGAGACCTCTCCTTAGTCTCCTCCAGAAAACCAAAACGCACTAATTAAGTCTAGAGCCACGAGATTCATCAAAAGATCTCATAGGAACATTGACATGACATACGCTTGTTGTTCATCAATAAGGAAACAAGTGATATATTCTAGAGTCCCACGCAGATCTCGGCAATGCAGAACATTTATTAGAAGTTTCACATCGTGATCTTCAATGATTGAATGGAAACTCTGCGGGTCAACATCAAGCAGCGGTCACTTTGGTAACTCCTCGTGGATTACGCTTAGTGTATGTCAAACGGTCTCGTGGGGGGTGATGCTTCGGTGTACCTCAGCGACTCACCTGAACTGTAGGTGTAATTCTATACATCGCGTTATCTCACTTGTGGGACTCCAGTTCAGGAACGGCCTTTGTGAGATTTAGAGACGTGTTCTCACACTATGCTATTAACAAACTCGAAGTTCAAACTTGTAAGCGCTGGATTACTTCTAACCCAGGTTTTATGTTTTCTTCTTATGGATGCTTGCAGGAGGAAGAGATCGTGCAGATTCTCCACATGCTCATACCAACAACACATGAAAGTTCTCATCAAAATCAAAGGCAACAAAAGGTTAAAAGATGATTCTTCGTCAGTGTCAAAGAATCTACAAAGTTTAAAGACTCGAGAACTACATCATTGGTAACCAAAAGACAAATAGAAGTGTGAGCATGGTGGAGAAAGGCGTGGAGACACCTAACCAACAAAGTTGACAAACGGCAGAATACCACATTAACTTATCACAAAGCATGAAGGAACGAAAATTAAGACTATTCTATATCTACACACAAAGTTCAAGCTCAAGTAAAGTAAAGACCTATTCAAGTGGAGCATCTTTTGAAAGACCACTGGGAGATTGTTACGTAACATTTTTATTAAAAGTGATGGTCATTCACATTTAGGAACTTTGTAACGTGTGTTAGATATAGTGATAGAATAGTAAACGGGCTCGTGGATTGGGCTAAGCTAAATGGCTAAATGTTATGTTAAGCTAGCCTTGTATAAGTTGTCATCCAATCCAAGTCCAATCCAAGCCCATCCCAAAGCCCATTAGGGATATGTACTTGTAGTATAAATACACCTCAAATGAGTCATTTGAGGTGTGTGCTTGAGTGTGTTTTGTGTGTGTTTTATTTATGAAATATTGTTTCATTTTCTCTTCCTCTTCTCTCTAAACATACGCGTAACATATCTTCAAGTCACCAAGTTCTTCTCTTCATCTTTCTACGCATAACATCCTTGTGTATAACGTGGGTTTATGTTATACGTGTTCTTCTTGTGGTAAGCGTGGTATTCGTGTGATAAGGTTGATATATTTAAGGTCCTACATATAACAAATGGATTGATATCTCATAACTCACGGGTTCAAGTTTCTCAACCTTGATATTCATTCTGTTATGAAGTTTGAACACAACATTTCAAGCCTCGTTCTCTAAAGAAAATAAAAGTGTACGTTTCAGTGCGCTTTGTCTTCCGAAGAAGAGAAATCTTCTTATGACGTTTGAACACAACAGTTCAAGCCTCGTACGCTAAAGAAAAGAAAAGTGTACGATTCAGTGCGCTTTATCTTCTGAAGAAGAGAAATCTTCTCACTAATGACCATTCTCATCAACATGCTTTATGCTTTTTCCATGCGCTTTCAAACATCAAGTGAACCGGACTACCGTTGATTGTTTTTCTTATTCCACTTGCTCAACTATAATGACGATGGCGACATCATGTGCTAATTTTGCGGGGGAGAAGTGTGAATAGACTACATTTGTTGAAGATATTCACTTTTTCAATCAAGAATGGCAACTCCGTATGCAATTCTTCAGGGGGAGAAGAAGTGTGAATTTACCGCATAGTTGATTGATTTCTGAGCATAAATGGTCAAACAGCTCCAAACTCATGTAAGAACCGGGCTTCTTCTTATAGGGTCATCTTCACATGGATTTTTCTAGTAAGAGTCGTTGGTTAACATCTTCACACGGGCTTATTTGATTAATGACAAAGTGCTTCCAGTTGCGGGGCTGATTTCCTTAATGAACATCTTTCGCTTTCTTGATTGGGAGGGATTTAAGTTAAGGGGATTTGCTATTTGTATGTTAACGGGAATGCATTTGGTGAGTTGAAGATGTTGAATTTTTATTCCCCAATTGGACAATCTTGAAGAAGGTCGAGTCTACAATCGGTTCTACATTTTCTGCATGTTAGAAGACTAAAGACGAGTTGCATTTATCGATCAAAAGACTTCTTCATAATTCAAGCTTTCATCATAAAGATTGTCGGTTTAGGGGAGAGCACTAATTAGGGGAGAGTGAAAAGTCAGATTTAATCCCCAATTAGACTTGCTCACACTCTTCAGCAAGTTGATTCTCACAAAGAATGTGGTCTTCTCTATAAGATTTCAAATATTTGGGCGTATAATATGTTCTTTGATTTTGAAGTGTCAAAACCAGCAAGGGGGAAGGAGACTCATATCTAAACACAAAGCGAGTAAACTTGATGAACTTGACTCTTCTAAGTGATTGAAGATATCACGGGAAGACAAATGTCATGACCGCAGAGAAACTCAAGGTTTTACTCATCAAGGCTTTTGTGTTATTATTCCAACGACGTGGGGGAAGTGATGTAAGAGAAGGTTGCTGAAGATAAAAAGAGGTACGCAAGTGTTGGATGATTTTTATGTTATCGCAATCATCAGGGGAGAGAGAATTGTGTACATTGGGGGCGCTTAGCTGTCTCACTTGAGAGCTTAATGTGAGCATTAGATATATAATCACTTATTCCGGAGTTGACGTCCTCAGAGATAGTCATCCGCCAAGATAATCAGTGATTCGGCCTGCTTCTTCAATGTTATCGGTTATTCTCTCTTTGGGCATTCGGGTTCTTGAGCTTCATGCACTTTCTTCAGGGGGAGAGAAAAGTATACATCGGGGTTATTCTTTGGCTATTGGACTTAATCTGCAACCCGATGGTATAAGTTTCTTTGTCTTTGGGTATATGTGTATTCGGGTTCAAGAGCTCTAGTCTAAGAGATTGACTGCATCAATTCAACTACTCGGAGGAAGTGGTCTCTTGACACCTTTTGGAATGGATTGCTTGACGTCGAGAAAAGAAATATGAGAAGATTGTTTTATGTGTGAGATGATACGTTGATGTTGTTCTATTGGATGATATAACCCCGAACGGAGACTTATGATGATCATTCTTATATGGAGCAGCAAGATCAATAATATGGTGTGCTTCTTTGTGCATCTGGTCAAGGCAAGCTTGAAAGAAACCTTAGAATCTGCTCAATAAGAAGATTTATGGTTTGGGGAAGTCACAAAGTCTCACTTCTCGATGGTTCAATTTCTCACAATTCAGGAGCCTCGAAAGCTTTGGTGGTGAATGTTTAAGAGATGATGACTTCTATCTTCTTCAACGAGGCTGTTCGATATCCTTATCTCGGTACTCGTATCATCATCTTCCTAAACTATATCATCTACACTATCTTTGTAAATATTTATCAAAAAGCAAAATACAAAAATATAAAACCAGCAAAAAGAAAATAGAAAAATATAAAATCAACAAAAACCCATAAAAATCAGAAAATTTGAAAAAGACCAAAAATATTGTTTTCCTTAGACATGTCTTCTGATATCGATAACATCTGCAGTCTTAGAAATGTCATTCAACAATGGCATGGACCATAGATGAAGTTCGAGCAGAGGGTGTAAATATTTCTTTCTAAACATGTCTCAAAATATGGCTTACAGTTATTTCAGACTGTAACCCGTGCTTAAAACTATGGCTTGCTATTATTTCCGATAGCAACCCGTTTTTCAAAGAAGGAGAGTGCTACGCTTAAACAATTTTCAAAAATTTCGTGCACTTATCCTAATACATATTGAGGAAAGTATGTCGAAGGACTGCTGTTCCTACACAAATGTTTTTCCGTATAAAATTCTTCTGAAAAATATTTGTTGTATTTCAAAATGGTGGTAAATGAGTAGCTTGTAAATCAACCAGTTTTAGAGTTTTCGAAAAAATTGAAAACTAAATCAATGACTTCAGCACTTTTAAACTTTTCAAAAAATAAGTCATTGATTGAGGGGGAGAATGTTTTCAAATTTATATCATCTAACGGGCTTATCCAATTATCCTATGTACTTAAATGTTAAACATGTTAACCTACGTTGAAGGAATAGGTGCCTAGGATATGATTGTTAGGATTAGATGATTAGAGTTTGATAAACACATTATTCCCATGCTTTATATGAACTGATTGATATGTTGGATTGACTTTTATTAGTCGATTCATTTGTTTGGGTGTTTTCGACTACCATATATCTGTTTGTGTCCACTAACATATGCAGATATCATGGTATAAAAGAATGTTCCCGATCCGGATCCTACAATATAATATGATTGGATGCCAAAAGGAAAGGGTAACTATATCTTGGGTTGACAAATGAAGAAACAGAGCTTAATTTGACTTCTATGGAAAGTTGGCATGAAATGCAACGTTAGAGGTCTCACTGCATCAGCAGATGGTTTTATTCATCATCAAATGAAGAAACGAAACTTAATTGGACCTCTATAAAGAGTTGGCATGACAAATGCAACGTCAGAGGTCTCACTGCATCGTAGGCGCGGTTTTCTTCTTGCCCTACAACAGCGAAGCTTCCCGAACCCCTAACGTATCTTTGTGCAGGATAAATAGTGAATAATACCATTTTTCAAAATATTTGATAAATTTTTTTTGAAAATGGAAAAATATTGTTTTGAAAATAAATTGGACAAAATTTTGAAAATCACCGGACTTCATTTTATCAAAACTTAAGTCACTCAATCATCGACTACGGTCATCAATTGAGGGGGATAGTGATTTAACATAAAATATTTTTAAATGATATTTCTTCATAAAAGTCCGGTTTGTACAAAAACAAAGTGGTGATCTAAACATTTAATGTTATGTCATGGTATGATTTTCTTTAAAACTTAAAGATCTTACAAAATGAAATTTTTTATGTTCTTGTTTGATTTTGAAATTGTTTTATTTTACTTAAAGATCTTTTAAAAACTATCATACCTGACACCTTTAATGTCTTAAATTGATCCCTATCTATCATTTTTCAAAATTAAATCTTACCACGTCTTTCCCCAAATTTTTCTAAATGATTTAAATCAATCGGGATCCAAAATCTCAATTGGTTTGAAATTTTTGATCGGGGGAGAGATCGTGATTTAAATCTCAAATCGGTTTTAAATGGTGATTGTTTCAAAGCACTCCTACCTTCATGTGCCAAACGATTTTGAAATACATAATGCACATGATTGTGGAGGAGCATTTAACCAAAAACCAGATGAGTATTTAAACCAGGCACATATTCTCCCATGTTTTCTAAACATTATTAAATCACTTGGGATCCAAAATCTCAAAGGTTTTGATATTTTTGATCGGGGGAGAATTTGTGATTTAATAATGAAACTTGATATAAGATGATCATTTTGATTCAAAGTGCAAGTTCTCTTTAATATGTGCCAAACTCTTTCGTATATCGATGCACATATTGAGGGGGAGCGAATGGTTTCTATTGGCAATCGTGAAAAGTACTTCAAAAACCTCTTGCCTCTATGTGATAAAATGATTTCAAATATCCTACTATTATATTGAGGAGAATTTACCAAAAGAAATTCAAATGGCTTTTTCTACGGAAATTGTGATCAAGAATACATTTCAAAGATCTCTTGCCTCAATGTGCTAAACAATTTCAAAATCATATGCACATGTTGAGGGGGAGAATTTCTAAATGATCAAAACTATTAAGGTACAAAATGTTTTGATTTTATATCACAAGTACCTTGATTGATTTTCCAAATAATTTTTCAATTGGTTTCGAGAAGGAATGAACTATACCAAAAGACCGACCAATTTACTTTATGCATGGTGTTATAAGGATGGTTAGGTTAGGTATTAGTTCCCACGATCCAGCCAGAACCGGAGG
>OU343222.1:266397319-266439328 GCA_910596185.1 Chrysanthemum makinoi
GATGCTTACTAGTAAACTTGATGAGGTTTATGAGAACAAAGGATTTTTCCTAATCACCCAAGGTTTTTATTGCATAACCTTAATAAAGAGTGATACTAGTGTGTAAAAATCTTGTCTAGAAAATATTTGGATGATCCTCCCTTGGTCCTTGGTGTGGCCGGTTGTGTGAGGAAGAGAAAGAGAGAAATGGTTTGATCTTTTACTTGAATAACGAAGTGTATGTGATAAGTGTTTGAGTATAATTCATTATACTTAGAAGATATTTACAAACCAAATGACTCACCCCCCTTGTCGACAAGGGGGTGTAAGTCATCCTTAGATAATTTTTTTTTTTATAATTATGTTTAAGTATAATTTAGTGTAAGTTAATTGAAGATATGTGGTAAGTTGTATACACATTTGAGTATTTAGGGTAGCGTTAGATAAAAATAACTTTTAACGGGTCAAGATAAAATATATTGAGATCATAAAAATTATAAAAATATATTTCTTGCAAAATTTGAGTGAAATAATAACTATCGTGTACTATTTAAGAAAAACGTCGTAATTATATAAATATAACAATTTATATACAAAATAAATTTAAAACACTGGTTAAACTCATAATATTATTTTTATAAACTTAATATAAGTATAAAAATATATTGGAATAATTTTTGAAAGTAACGGATCAATTGTTCAAAATAATTAATTACGCGATAGCGTTTATTTAATATGAAATTATACGTTTAATGTAAAATGCAAAACCATGCATGAACTAATATGATAATAATGATGCTAATGATATGTAGACTAAACCTAGTCTATATGGAATGTCCTTGATGATTGTTCATGAATTCACAGCTAAACCATTACGGTTACGTGAATTGGATACTCGTAAACCTAGTTTACGATAAATGATAAATGATGAAGCATGAGTAATGTTTTGAAATATGACCTGAAAATACGAGTTGTCACAGGTGATATGCCACATGCATAGCCTGTGTTTTGACTCTGGGAGAACGGTACGCAGTAGCCTTCTTCATCGCCCCATCTTGACCTGTTACGACCATTGTAGGTTGCTTGTTAAATGTTGTCATGAATGACTCCAATAGCCAAATGTAGGATTTGGTGTCTTCACTTTTGACATTCCCCGCAAAGAATTGTCACACTCTTTCTGTGGTTATCTATTGCAGTAAATGGAACGAATACCATATTGTACCTGAAAGCATATAAAAACACATGGAAAGCATATATAAATAAACAGCTTCTGTGAAAAATCACAAGTGATTTGGATCAAATCACTTGATCCAAGATCTGCCCAAATCACAAGTGATTTGATCCAAATCACAAGTGATCTACCCAAATCACAAGTGATTTAGAAAAATCACAAGTGATTTGGGTCAAATCACTTGTGATTTTACTAAATCACTTGTGATTTTCTTATGGCATCTGACAGATAACATGTGATTTTTACTTTATTGATAAAGTCAGAATAGTTGAAACTTACTTATTAGTCCTGAACATTAAGCATCAAAAGAAATGATGTCGCCAAATTCTTCAAAGTTACATTTCATTACGCCGTCTGCCCAAAACGGTGCAACTAGTTGGTTGTCTTACACTTTGTAGTGAAAAGAAAAGTTTAGCACATACGCCTTTCGTTTTCCATCTTGTTAATTAGCATTTGAGAATCCCCTTCCCTATGAAGCTGATTAAGTTCCTAAAATAGTTCTTAAAATCATAACCCGCTTCGTGAACTAGGTCATACCCTTTCATGCTCGCACATCAAATATGGTGAGCTACAGTAGCACCTATATTTAACGGTTTTAGCTTTCATGACAAAGAGCTTTTTTGAGTAGACCATTATTCTTTCCGTCTTAGAGAGATGTCGATATACTTCTGGACAAAGAGTATAGTTATGCCTAGGATTGAATTTTGCTAGTGCGTATTTTCCTGCAAACAGGATCTAAATCTAACTTGACGCGTGTCATACAACCTTTATTCAGTAGGTTCTCGCTTTGAATAGCCTTATCATTTCCTTGGCTTTTAAAGTATCTATGTTGATGTTCCTAAGTTTTCCTTCATTTACACATGGATACTTGTGTTGTACAAAACCACTTCTAGTTTTCCTTTGTGATGAAAGCTTTATTTCAAATCCACCTCTAGGCGTAAGCCTTATACATCTAATAGCCTCATCTAGTGTGTCAAGTAAACCCCTCTTTTGGTATTAATTAAGTGGTTCCATATTAGGTTGCCAATAAACCGAACCCCTGTGTCTCCTTATGAATTACTAAACTCGCTTTAGGTGTTGTCACGGCTTCTGAAAAATATACAAGGTTGAAGTTTGTTTTAATCATATTTGTTTAAATCATTTGTGATTTACCATAAATCACAGGTGATTTATGGTAAATCACAGGTGATCTATGGTAAATCAAATGTGATTTACCATAAATCACTTGTGATTTACGTATATCTCATATTTTGCCTCAAAACTGAAATAAATTTAATAAAAGTACAAATGACTTGCCGTTAACATGTGTTTCATTTTCATCATATGTTTCACCACTTCTGATATCATCTTCAACAATAAACCAAACTCGTTCAGCATCACCGGCATCATTCATTGCAAGTAAACCTTCTTCAACTATCCGAACTCCTTCAGCATCATCAACACTCATAACCTCGCTACCTTCTTCAACTATCCGAACTCCTTCGACATCATAAACACTCATAACCTCGCTACCTCCTTCAACATTCTGATTTTTTTCAACAGAATCAACCATACATATGCTACTTACGCTACCTAATTCTATACTCTCATTTTGTTCTGCATCACAAACACTGCCTACACTACCTTCAAAAATCTGAACACAAGTGATTTCTCCAATATTATCCATGTGTGTGTGATTGCATGTGTGATTGTGTGTGTGACTGTGTGTTTTGAATGATTTTGATGTTTTCTGGATCGGATTTGAATGATTTTAATGTTTTCTGGATCGGATTTGAATATTTTTGATGATTTTCGACCTAATTTTGGATCGGATTTGAATGATTTTGATGTTTTTTGGATCGGATTTGAATGTTTTTGATGATTTTCGACCTAATTTTGGGATCGGATTTGAAGAATTGATGAATTTAATTGATGAATTTTCATAATTGGATCGTGTTTGGTGTGTGTTTGTAACTGTGTGTTTTGTCAGTTTTTTTGGATCGTAGAATGAGAAGAGGTGTATCTGAGAAGCGTGATATGATATCCAAATGGACAAAATTGCCCCTATAGTGTAAATAGGAGATTTAATCTTGTCCTTTGGATGATGGTGGATTGGATGGCTTGGATCTTGCCGTTTGATCTTTGAAAAATATGTGTACTCAATGGATCCCACCCCATTAAATTACTCTTGATGTTGAAATGTATACACACAAAGATAAGGGTGCCTTGGGCTTGAGAAATAAAAGGCTAGGCCCAAGACTAATTAAGGTAAGTTGGGTTGGGTTTGGTTTGTACACGAGGGCCCAAGAACAAATAGAGGGTGAAATGGATCGGGTAGTGTTGGGCTTAGAGGCCCGGTAGGAAATAAAAGTATAAAAGTTTATTATATATTTATTTTACGAAGTTTTTATTATCGAGGTTGAGGTGAAAATATCCCATGGCTTGTCGTGATTATAGATCGAAAGGGAAAAAAAATTTAACCGCGAAAATTGGTGGGGAAATTTACGAGTTGCTACATAAACCTTGAGTAATCATCTACTATTGTAGGACCTTACTTTTATCAACCTTATCACAAACCCAACACAAATACAAGTATCACCACGTGAAACCATGCTACGCGTAGAACACGTTCAACCAAATACAAACGTTAAGCTTAGAAGATGAAGAAAGAAAAGATTAGAAAGATGGTGACTTGATGTTAAACAAAACCGTGTATGTGGAGATAAGATAAACACAATAAAGTTGTATATTCCTTGAGAGAGAAAATACACACACACATACACACTTTCAAGCACACCCCTCAAATGACCATTTGAGGGGTATTTATAGTTCAAGGGACTTGATGCCCTAAAAGGCTTTCCATGGGCCTCGTGGGTTGGACATGGATTGGATTGGGTTGCTTGGACTTATACAAGGCAAGCTTATCCTAACGCCTAGCCATTTAGCTTAGTGCAATCCACGAGCCCGTTGACTATTCTAGCACAATATCTAACACACGTTACAAAGTTCCTAATCGTGAATGACCATCACTTCTAATAAAACTATTAAGGCTAACAATCTCCCCCTAAGGGGTGGTCATTCAAACGATGCTCCACTTGATTAGGTCTTTACTTTTCTTGGGCTCGAACTTTGTGTGTAGATATAGAATAGTCTTGATTCTTTGTTCCTTCATGCTTTGTGATAAGTTAATGTGGTTGTTGCGCGTTGTCAACTTCGTTGGTTAGGTATCTCCGTCTTTCCACCATGCTCACACTTCTATTTGACTTTGAGTTTCCAATGATGAAGTTCTCAAGTCTTTAAACTTTGTAGATTCTTTGACATTGATGAAGAATCATCTTTAACTTTGAGTTGCCTTTGATTTTGATGAGAACTTTCATGTGTTGTGAGTATGAGCATGTGGCAGTCACGCACGATCCATCCATCCGAGCTTCCATAAGAAGAAAACATAAAACATGTTAGTAATAAGCGGATTCCGGCACTTACAAGTTTGAATTTCGAGGGTGTTAATTGCATAGTGTGAAAACCGTCTCTAATTCTCACAAGGGCGCCTGGAGTCCCATAAGTGAGATAACACGATATACGAGAAGTACACCTACAGTTGAGATGAGTATTTGAGGTACACAAGCATCACCCCATGTAGACCGTTTGAGACACACTAAAGCGTAATCCACGGGGAGTTACGGTGATTTCCGTCGGGCTGCTTGATGTTGACCACGGCAAGAGTTTCCATTCAATCATTGAAGATCACGATGTGAAACTTCTCATAAATGTTACGCAGATTGCTAAGATCTGCGTAGGACTCTAGAATATATCACTTGTGGCCTTAATGATGAACAACAAGCGATGTCATGTCATGTGTTCCTATGAGATCTTTTGATGAATCTCGTGGCTCTAGACTCAATAGTGCATTTTGGTTTTCTGAGCGGAGACTAGGGAGAGGGTCTCCTTCTTCAATACCAACGATCTCTAATAGAAAGTCGATAGATTATGTAGGGTTCCCAGTGAGAATGAAACAAATCCTTTTAAGAGGAATTGAGTGGCTAGAAGGTTTAGTGCAATGCGTCACTGGGTCCATGACGTCTTTGTCTTCAATACCAGTGTCATCTAAGTGACAACTAGTAGCATATGTATTGAACCCGGTTTTACTTTCTAAGGTTGAATATGGAGGGCTATTTCTTTTCACCCTTTCTTTACATTTCTTTTAATTCTTCAACCCCTTCTTTCTCCTTTCTCACATTACTCCTTTTTTCAATCATTCCTAAGGACTTCTAGTTCTAAACTATTTGTGATGTCCTTGGTTAGATCCCTCCGGCTCTGGCGGATCATAGGAATGATTTCCTATCCTTAGTCACCTTATAACTCCATGACTGTCCTATTGTTGCCATAAAACCATTTTCTTGAAAATCTCACAGAGTGTTTATGATAGAAAACATGTTTGAAACACTCCGTGAGTTTTATATTTTCGAGAAACACTCCCCTTCATATGTGCTTATAAGTTTTGACAGAAATCTGCACATAGAGGGTAGAGTTTGCACTTTTGAATTGATCGGCTCATGATAGACAATTCCCCACGAGACACGGTTACGTTGCCTAGTTAAAGAGTTCCATTGTCAGGTTTTTAGGTGACAACTAGCTCTAATAACTAACTTGAAGTTGTAAACACTCCTTGAAAAGGAGGTTAGACCCATGAAGGTGCATATCTATCACAAGTTTCTCGAGATGGTAAATTTACTAACTTAGATTCCGTCAATTCATTGGTTCCGTCTGAGTCGAGCTCATTTTGAGATTCAAACAACGATCATTAAAACTTTTGATCACATTTTAATCACGTCTCCTCCCCTCAAAAATAGCATATTCGTGATATTTTTGATATCAACGGATTAAACAACATTTTAGAATCTTTTGGGGAGACAAGCGGATTTGATTTAAGCATGAATTTGGAACATTTTAGTTTTATACTCCCCTTTAATAAAGCATAATCAATTAAAGGGTTTTAGAGGGAGTTATCTTGAGCACAAAATATTTTGAAAGATTTTGAAAATCTTTTTGAACAATCTTGAAAAGGTGCTCAAGATGATGATGATTTCTCACCATTTTTTTTTAAATGTAGTGCAATCTGAAGCGTACACTTGATTTTTCTATAAAAGCACGAGTTTTGATTTGAAAAATAATCAAAAGTCATCATTTTAGTCCGGTTTCGCATCAAGTATACAAAGCCATTATTTTGAAATTTTGAGAAAGCGACATGTTTTGAAAACATATTAAAGAACTCTCGCTCAAACATCTGTACATACCCGTATCATTGTTGAATGACATTTCTAGAAACGTCTGAGTAATATCGATTATCTGAGAGACATGTCGGAGAAGAATATTTTTGGATTTTTGATTTTATATTGTTTTTGAATTTTTTTTTGAAAGTTTTATATTTTGCTTTTGTTGGTTTTTCAAATTTTGTATTTTGTTTTTCAAAAATATTTACTGTAAGCTTTTGGAAAAACATTTTCAAGAAGAATCGAGAAGACGTTCTAACTCCTCAGAGGTTAGGCTTCGCATTCCAATTCGTCGAACTAAATAGTCAAACCTTTCTTTTGGAAGGGCTTTAGTTAATAGATTGGCGAGTTGGTAATCTTCTTCACGAAGAATAATTCAACAGTACCATTTTCGACGTACTCTTTGATGAAGTGATAGCGGACACGGATATGCTTAGTCTTTGAGTGATGAACAGGATTGCATGATATGGCTATGGCACTTTTCGAGTCACAATACATAGGTATTTTATCGAAAGTAAAGCCATAATCTGTGAGTTGTGTTCTCATCCATAGAACTTGAGCACAACACGCAGATAGAGACACATACTCAGCTTCGGCGGTTGAAAGTGCAGTGCAATCTTGTTTCTTTGAAGACCTGACTTACTAACTTTTCACCCAAAAATTGTGCTCCTCGGATGTACTTTTTGTAACTTGATCACTGCGTGGTCGCATCCGAAAAGGCAATAAGATCAAATCCGGATTCCTTCGGATACCAAATTCCCATGTGAATGGATGTCTTCGTGTAGAAAGATCCTTTTAACCTCTTTGAGGTGCGTTCGGTAGGCTTTGCACGAAACCGTGCTAATAAGAAAATAGCAAAATGAATATCCGTCGACTAGCGTGAGGTACATGAGAGAACCAATCATGTCTGGATATTTCTTGGATCAATAGGTTTCCCAAACAAATCGGCTCCAATTTTTGGTGAAGTTACCATTGGTGTTCCGGCCGAGTCACAATTATCCATACCATGATTTTTCAAAATCCCAGTTGTGTATTTAGCTTGATTTATAAAAATTCCACTAGGGGATTGATGTATTTGTAAACCAAGAAAGAATTTTAGATCCCCCATCATGGACATTTCAAATTTACTTTTCATGAGATTTTCAAAATGTTTTGAAAGATTCGGATTAGTGGACCCAAAGATGATGTCGTCCACGTAAATCTGAACACTCAAAATGTCGTTTTGCATTTTTGTGTAAACAAGGTAGGATCAACTGTTCCTTTGGTGAAATTGTTTTGGTTAAGGAAAGAGGACAGCCGGTTAAGTCATACCACGCTCTCGGAGCTTGTTTCAATCCATAGATTGCCTTTTTGAGTTTGTAGGCGTAGTCTGGATGTTCCATGTCTATGAAGCCTTAAGGTGACTCACGATTACACTTCTTCTTTGAGTTCCATTCAAGAACGCGGTCTTAATGTCCATCGATAAACCGTGATGTTTTTGTGGCGGCATAGGCTAAGAAAATCGACGCTTCTAGTCTAGCTACGCGCGTAATGACTCTTCAAAGTCTATCCCTTCCTCTTGTCTGTATCCTTTGGCCACAAGGCGAGCTTTGTTGCGAATGACAGTCATTTCTTCATCCCGTTTGTTCTTCCATAACCATTTAAGATCAATGACACGAACGTCAATGGGTCTTGGAACCATTTCCCAAGAGTCATGAAGGCGGTATTGGAGAAGTTCCTCCTGCATCGCTTCTATCCATGCGGGTTCGCGCCATTGCCTCGCGAATGTTCTTTGGCTCTATATTGCTAATTGAGCAAAGGTAAATGCATAAGTCGCAATCGGTGGCAAGTTGGCGTCTCGTCTGAATTGGCCTTGAAGGTTCACCAATAACTTGTTCAATTGGGTGGTCTTTTGTCCACTTCAGAGTAGAAGGATACCGTTGGATAACGTATGCGAGTTAGATGGTTCTCGTAAGCTTGAAGAAGATTCAGCTGATTCCGTAGCAAGCGGGTTTTCAAATAAGTCTTCATCTAACGTTGCATCGTTTTGGTTTTGATTTTGCTCATCAACCGCCTGGTAGAGCGGGTGCAATAAGCGTAGTAGATGTAGATGATGTTGATGGAGTTGGTGCATTGGTTTCGACCGTTGTAGATGCATCTTCCGTTGGTGGTGGTGGATGATTTTGAGCGGGTGCAGCGGAATGATGGTTTGATGCATTTGTCCAAGTTCCACCATAGTATTCATCGAACATTAACTCGAAGAAATTCTCCCATTCTTGTTCTTTAGGATTGTCAAGCGAAGTTAATTGAGCTCTTTGAGTCTGAGTCCTGAATCGATGTGTCCGAAGTTGCAGCCGGTTTAGTGCGGGTTCTAGAGAATCTCTCGAAGCCATATGTGAAAGTTCATCAAACTTCACATTCATCGTCTCCATGATCCTCCTAGTTCTTCTGTTATACACCTGAATGCCCTCGAGTTATCTGAATATCCAATGAAGATTCCAATATCACCTTTGCTTTCAGTTTCCAAGATCTTCTCACATTCGTAGCATAGCACAAAGCGCCAAATCGTGAAAGTAAGATATATCCGGTTTTCATTATTCACAAGCTCATATGGGGTTTTATTGAATCTTGGATGGATGAGGAGATCGGTTAAAGTGAAACAAGCAGTGGCAACATCATCAGCCCATAGAAATAACGGTGCACTAGAATAGATTAGCATTGTGCGAAGCTTCCACAAGAGTTCTATTTCTTCTTTCAACTACCCCTTACGTGGAGTTCTAACAACTGATGTCCGATGTGTGATTCCAACATCTTCAAAATAAGATCTTAACTCGATTAGTGAATTATGTGGTTTTGTGCTTCTTACAACCCTTACTAGAGTTTGAAGAAGTACTTGAATTCGTTTCAGAAAGGTGATGATGATGCTTGGTGCTTCGTCTTTTGATCTCAGAGACTTAACCCATGTATATCTTGAATAATCATCGACAATGACAAGAATATACTTTTTCCCATTAATGCTTTCAACTCTCATTGGGCCACATAAGTCCATGTGCAACATATACAACTTTGCTTCCAACTAGTGCGGTTTTGGGTTTATATGATGCTCTTTTGCTTTTTCCTTGTTCGCATGATGGACATAAGTGATCCTTGGTGTATTTGAACTTTGGAAGTCCGTTGGCGATGTTGTCTTTGGCAATTTTGTTGATGGTGTCGAAATTGAGATGGGATAATCGTCTGTGCCACAACCGGGTGTGTTCGGATGCTCGTGTCATAAGACATATTGGTGATGAAGAGGCCATTTGATTGATGTCGATAGCATACAAATTTGTATCACGATTCGTTAAGAGATCGTGCCATCAAGTTTCTAACGAAGCAAGCATTTTTCCTAAAGCAACCTCTAAATCGCATCACGTAACCGCCCGAGTGAAAACAAATTGTGTCCCAACCCTTCGACATAGTAAACCAGTGATCAAATAATTTCCAAAAGGTAGATCTCCATAACCCATGATAGCTGCTACATGATCATTTCCAAAGCATACGGTTCCCATGAATTTCCAGACGAAATTGATCAGCCTTCAGATTCGGTCATGTGCTTGGAGCAACCCGAGTCGACGATCCAAAGACAAATTTCGATAACCTGCCAGAATGAAAAAAGAATATTGTGGAAAACGTTTTGATTTTGGTTCCTTTGGGTTAGAGGTAAAATCCTTATCACACTTGCAGAGAGGTTTTCTGAGGGGAATTCTGGTTTATCACTCATTTTACCATTCGGGAGTGTGAAAGTTCTACCTGTGGGTTTCCAAATATCATCCCTATAGTATACACTATAGTTCCTATCAGTAGTGTAAAGCCTAAGTTTTGCAACTAGTCTTCCTACTCGTTTAGCGTAAGATCTTTTTGGGACGTTCTTCTTAACAAGCTTATCATTCACATTCTTAGAAACACAATCATCTTGAACATTAATTAAAGATTTCTTGCAAGTTAAACAAAGAGATTCAACACATTCATTAGACTTAGCAAGTTTCATAGGTTCAGTACATTCAGATGAAATGTCTTTCTTATTCAAAACGGTAAATTCCTAGGGTGTTCTTCTACTTTCTTCTCTTTATTCAAGCTACTACTCCTAGAGAGACTCTATTGTTCCTTGTATTGCTCTTAGGCTTTAGTCTCTGCTCTAGAGGTGCTTTCTAGTTCTGTAGAAGGTAAGGCACACGCATTAGGATTCACATTTTTATGAAGGGAGGTGGTTTCAACTTTCCTAGTCTCTTTAGAGTGCTTATCTAAACTTATGTCGTTTGTTCCATATGGTTTAGATGTGGAGGCAGACGCATTAGTGGTACTCATCTTAAAAGGCCAGGAGCTAAAACTTTTGGTTTCTCGATAACCGCTTTTCCTTTATCAACATTTTTGTTTAGGTAGGGCGGTGGAGTGGGGTTTTGATGAAACATTTTTCTCATTGACTTTTGGAGGAGGCATAGAAACAGACATTTTGGGTTTGGAAACCGGTTTGGGAACATTTGCTTTCTCCGCAGTCAATGGTTTTTTAATCACAAGTATCCACTTTGCCTTTCCTTTTTGACTTTCCAGGTGAGCCCTCAAAAGATCATTTTTCGCTTTCATGTCATTGTAGGCACGCTCATACGACAATTTGTCATACTTGCATTCCTTTGATTTTCGATCAAGTTGTTTAAAATATGAGACATTTTCTTTTTCAAGTTTTCAAGAGCTTTTCATATTTTGAAACAATTTTGAGGTCTCATCTGGAGTCTTTCATGATCTTCAACAGAATATGTTTGCAAAATGATGGACATAATATCATTAGTCAGAACATCTTCGAAGAGTGAATCATTTAGATTTTCCAAAACTTTGATGTGTTCAACACTTACATTAGCTTGCTTTACTGTGGATTTATGGTCCTTGACAAAGTCAACTGTTTCTTTCAAAAAGGCTTGTTCAAAATGAATTACCCTTGAGTTGATGTTAGTCAGGTGAGGGGCAATTTGAGTTTCAAAAAACTTTTTCTGTTCAATATCAAAACTATTAAACCGGATGTTTGTTGTAATATTGGTTTTAGTTTTAACGGTCTCTTGAAGACTTGCAATTCTCATTTTCACATTTTCCAAAATACTTCGCATCACTTGTGTTAAAAGGATTGTTTGAAGACATTTGTTCAATGTTCGAAAGAGATTTGGAGACAATAACTGGTTTTGAAACGATTTTGAAATGTGTTGACACTTTGTTTGAAACACTTGGTTTGGTGGAAAACGTTGATTGAGAAACAAACGAAATACCATTAATTTTGTTCCATGTGTTATAATCAATTGGTTTGATTTCCGGATGTTTTTGTTTCATGTTTGATCTACTCTCCTCGGATAGTTCCAACGTTTCAAGAGAATCATGCACAATTATGGGTTCATGCAAAGGTTTTCCATTGTTTAACACATTCCGTTCTTTCTGAGCTTTCTTGAGGAAATCAGGAGGTGAGTTACCAAGAGCCATTTTATGTGAAGTATGAAAAATCGGATTTACTTGATTAGAAAGCATCTTGTTTGTTTTAGCGGAATGACCCGTTGTAAGAATTAAATTATCCAATTTTTTGATAGTTTCATTTTTATCCCGAATTTCATCAAGAAGAGAATCTTCTCGTTTTGAAAAATCAGCAATCAACTTCTTCTTCTCTTTTTCAAGATCAGAATACGTTGCTTTTGTTTAGAAAGTTGGTCATTTAGATCTGAAATTTCCTTGTTTAAAGATTTTATTTTCAAATTCAGATTCACATCAAGTGTATCGTATTTGAGTTGCGATTGTTTTTCTCTTAAAAGCAGAATCTCGTAACCAATTTCTAATTCGACATTTTGTTTGTATGAAATTCAAAATATTTGGCGTGCTCCTTGTAACTCTCAAGCTCAATGGTCAATTTAACATTCGCGGCCTTAACTTCGCGATTGACCTTACTCACTTTCTCAATTTCCTAATCAGTCTCAGTTATTGATTAATGATTCAAAATAAGCACATGTTTCCTCATCAGTCTCAGTATTTTGTGTTACACAGCCTCCACTAGGATCCACATCTGGAGTTTCGGAGTTTGTAACGCCCCGACCCGACAAGGGTAAAGGAATCACAAATAATGGTGTCATATCAAAGCAAACATAAATATCCAAAAGAAGTCTTAACATAAATTTTGAAATAATTCAAGTCAACATAACTTCAATACATAGGTCCCAATAGAAAATAAATTCCATGAAATAATCAGAAATAGTAAAGTCTTAAATGGCATCATAAGATCAAAGCTAAATATCTCTAAGGTAAGTCCACTCAAGCACTCATCCCAAAGCAAAACCGGCTCCATTGCTTAGATACGCGGAAGAAAGAAATGCGGTGAGCTTCAAAAGCTTCGATGAACGTGATATAAAAGCAAAGCGAATGTGAAACAATATCGAATACGGAATATAGTGAACAAAAAGATATCAAAATCATAATCATTTTCGAGTATAAATCAATTATCCGAATAAAGTTTATAGTTAACTACCATGAGCCCGAAACAAATATCGGATCATAATCATATTCACATAAGGCAACATTTGTAGGGAGACCTACCAGAGTTATGAAGGACGTGCATGCACGCGGCATCAATCATCGAGATAACAGAGATAACATATAAGTATAATGATAACAGATCTAGGATGCATCCATGCCCCACATGACATATATTGGTCATATAACATAATTTGAGCTCATAACGGATAATGAGATAAGGGACTTGGCGAGAACATCACTCTCTGCCCTAGAGTCATGTCGAGAGGTGCATCAGCGACCGGACATGGAACCCCCATGACTAGTGAAATATTTGGCTCGAGTTTCAAACTATCTTGGTCAAATCGAGAATGTCAAAACTAACACGAGATCATACTTTATCATCCCGGGTTAATCATATTTCAAAATCCCGAGTTTTCATATCTTATGGTTCAAAATCGATGTTTCATAATTCAGAAATCGAGGTTTCAAATAGCATGACTCAAACAAAGCAGAATGGGGTTCATAGCAAAGCTTAGGAAACCTTAATATAAAAGCTAACGAAAGCGTTATAAGGAACCTTTCAAAAGGTTCGGAATATCGCATACCTTATTCCAAAGCAAATGACCACAAAGCATAAATACGAAAAGCAAAGGATTACTCCTTCTTCACAGAACCTATACACATTAACGGTCGTACATGTTATTTATGATTCCATAATCGTCGAAATGATATTTTAAATGTTTGGTGTTTATACTTGTATATTTAATGATCTTAATATTTTAGAGATTTATGATTAGATGAGACTTAAGTGTGTTATAACCAATATTGTAGATTAAGGTTCATTATGTCATTTATTAAAGTTTAGGGTTAAATGTGAAAATAGTTTATAAGTCATAACTCACACATGAAATAATGAATTAATATACCTAGCTTCAAACCTTGATCGACTCTCATTTATGTTCTAGGGTTTTCTCAATCTTTTAATATCATATCAATGTGCATTTACTTTACATATTACGTCATTTAATGACTCATTACTCTTGTTTATTTACTCAACATATTCATGACTTAACCATAATGCTACTTATACACATATTATACGTCAACTTTTATATCCATGCACGTTATGATTTCATGTGACTACACAAGTTACTTATTATCCGGATTAGATATACATCTACACACACATGCACAATAGCTTCGACTAGATATGAACACGCATTGCCTACGTTTACACATCGACAAGCTCACTTGACTCACAACACACGCAAGATGGTACCACGGTTCACAAACCATTTAGGGTTCGGTTCACACATCACTTAGGGTTTAGGTTTTGCATGACCTTTACTCATTTAATACACTTCTACAAACTCTTACATGTTTCGGTTAATACATAGGTTTAAACTAATATGTTTTCACGAACCCTAACTCTTCTAAAACATTTTTACATATTCACGTTTGCATGATTCACATAAGGTCCGATTCATTTATATATGTGGTTCGGTTCTATGTAGCTCGACTTATTTAAGATCCGATTCATACAATACGTATTACATACATGCTCTTTAATATTATAAGGTTCAATTGATATTTGTTTGTTGGTTTCAGTATGGTTCAAAAAAAAAGAACACAAGCTCGACTAAAACAAAACATGATACAATATATTATACGTTAGGTGTTATCAAAGGAAGACGAGAAAACATGTTATACCTTAGCTCGTTGGAAACAAAGTCTCGACACCAAGGAAGTTAGGGCTTCACCAATGAATAAGAAAGAAAGAGGCAAACTAGGGTTTCCAAATTGTGTTGATGTGTTGTATTTATAGTGGTACAAATTTGGTTAGGCTTGAGGGTGTGGGCTTGGCTTGGGTCCAACCGAACACAAGCAAACACGCCCATCTTGGTTCACCATTAAACGAAAACAAGGCCCAAACGAATGGCCCAACTATTTACGCGAGACTTTTAACTTCCGTCATACAAGGTCGATCACATACACATATTTGTTAAATTTTAGTTATTCGTAAGTTAGGTTTTAATTTCGTTGAATGAATATAAATGTCTTTTACGTATTTTATAAATTTCAATTTCAAGGGTATTTTAGTCTTTATTCATGTTTTAGATTTTCAGGTTTTACAGAGTTAGTATTGCTACAACTCGGATTGTCCAGGTATGTATCATAAGTAGGTGCTGGCGTCACAGAATGCTGTTCGTTATGAGTAAACACATCAAATATGACATTGTTATAGCATGGATCAATGATTGGTACCTCGGATACTGCGTTGGCGTCATAGACGGAGGAGGTGCTTTCGAGTCAGTCGTACTTAGTCTCACGAAGATTTGCCATGAAGATGATTATTGATTTCCTCGAGGTCTTCAAATCATCCATAATAGCCATAAAGTCATATTCCTCACATATTCTCAACCTGAAATCCAGCGTTCCTTTTGTACCAACAGGATAGTTTTCTAAAGATACTCAAGATCGTTATTGTGCGGCTTAGTAGGACAATTCCTTGCCATGTGACCCATTCCTTGACAGTTATAACACTTAATCGATTACCACGATTCACATTTCCATGATTCCCAACGACTAGAGGCAACATTCCAATTCGATTACCACCTTGCTCTATTCCCAACATTTTGTCTCATCTAATTACCCGAAATGGAACGGATTACCCATCGAAATCCAGTAGTATATCCTCGGCTGATTCCCAATAACTCCAACCATTTGACCTTGATTACCCATATTCACACCAACTGTGCAATTTGCCGTTATGAGTGTTTGTGAAATCCTTTGGTTGTTGTTAGTTGGTGTGGAATAGCGACTTTTGAGTGCGTTACCTAATAAAGAGTATATCATTTGCAAGGTAAACCACGGGTGGGCCAGGATCGGTGATTCCTTGTTCTGGTATTGTTGATCTGGATAGAATTGTTGTGGTGGTTGTGGAATGTATTGCCGCAAGTTGTTGTTGTTGGAAGATGATGAAGCTTGTTGTTGTGTATTCACCGAAGGTTGAGTCTTTGCAATAAGTGCCAATGGATCATGATTCTTTGCCAATCTTTCTTTCCCGACTTCATTCAACTCACTTGGTTTTTGAGAAAATTGTTGAGTTGATCAAAGTTCACCTGATGTAAGTCTTTTGTTTGGTTGACAATAGTTACATATCGTCCCCATTCCTCTGGAAGATTGTTCAAGAACTTGATGTTTTGAACGATAGTTACGGGTGTCGAGATGTTTCACGATTAGCTCATTCATCAAAGTGCAAAACCTTCCATAGTAGGATTCAATGGATTCTCACGGGTAAAGTAAACCTTTCCCATTCAGTTAGCAACTTGTTCTCCATGTCTTGTTGACCAATTTATGTTCCGTGACAAAGTCGTCTAACACGTTCCCACATATCGGCAGTTTCAAGCGTTCTACATGACAAAGATGTCTATTGGTAAACCCGGTTGGATAATATGAATTGCCATGTCATCGCCCCGACTTGTTTCGATCCTCTGCGGTGATTATTGATTCATATTGAAGACGAGAAGATGGTGGGACGGGAGGTGTTGCATCTGCATTTCCAAGTACATGAACTTGTCAAAGTCGGAAGGGTCCATCTGAATGGATTTAATCATGAGTTTCCCATTAGGTTTGGTCTTGATGTAGCGAAGCATTCGACTTGTCCATTGAAGATAACCACCTTTTGCCAACATAGGAGGACGGTTTTGCATGAATGTCTTGTTGATTTGCCATTGATGAAGGTATGATATGATAAAGTTGATGTAGGATCGATTCAACGATAAAGGAGTTGTGTTGTAGAAGATATTGCCGTTTGAGATTTTCTGAAAGTCGTACTCGTAACCTTGATTCTTAAAAATTTAAGCCAAAATTTGAAATTCACTATAAAAATCAATTCTAAGGGCGTATGAAAAATTTGAGTTATGACAATTTTGACGCCAAATTTGACCGAAAAATTTGAATTTGGGCCCAAAAATTTGAATTTTTGACCAAAATTTTCACGGTTAAACCAAAATTTGAATTTCGTAAAATTGAACGTTTAGTCTCCTCAAAATTTAAATTTTACTCAAGTTTTCCGCCAAACAAGAGCTTGGCGTAGAAAGAGCTTAGTAGAAGCGAGGAATTACGAGTAGAGCGAGGCTTAGGCGTAGAGATTGTGCTTATGCGTAGGATCTTATGCGTAGGATCTTAGGCGTAGGATCTTATGCGTAATCAGCTTAGGCGTAAGAATCCTTATGCGTACTTGATTATCTAGCGCGTAACCTTAAACATGCGTAGACAAAAGTTACTCGTAAACCTTATGCGTAATTGTGAAGTTATCGTTAGAGTTACTCGTAAGTTTTAGCTTATCGTAAACTATGGTTAAGAACCAAAAATCCTTTACACTATCACCGTAAGGGATATCCACAAGTCGAAGTGTTCCACACACTTATCCAAGTGAGGGAAGCACTAAGTAACCGTTATAGCTCGAAGATTCTTCACCAAAATGTTATGCGTAGAAAACTAGGTTTTGACTTTTTGACTTCTACGCGTAAGAAATTTCCAACGATTCAAATAATTTCTTTTGCACAGATAGCCTTAAAAACACTCGAATAACCCAAAAATGTTGACCTTTTCACCCAAAGTGCTTAGAAAAGTTACGAGTAGAAATGACCAACGAACCAAATACGAGTTCAAAAATGAAGAAAAACACGTAAAGCTTCGAACTTTTTGCAAAAAAATGAAACTTTAGCACCAAATAAACCTTAAACCACAAGAATCTTGAATTTTTAAGTGAAAAAATTAAAGCTTTAAGCGTTTCAAATATGTAAAACTAGAGCTTTTACGCGTAACCCTTCAACACAAACACAAACACTCCTAAACCATTGTTAGGCGATTGATACCAATTGTAGGACCTTACTTTTATCAACCTTATCACAAACCCACTTAACAAACACAAGTATCACCACATTTACCACACAACGAGTAGAAAACGTTCAACCCAAAACACAAACATAAAGCTTACACAAAGAAGGAAAGATTAAGATAGATGGTGACTTGATGTTTAAACAAAACCGTGTATGTGGAGATAAGATAAACACAATAAAGTTGTATATTCCTTGAGAGAGAAAATACACACACACACACACACACACTTTCAAGCACACCCCTCAAATGACCATTTGAGGGGTATTTATAGTTCAAGGGACTTGATGCCCTAAAAGGCTTTCCATGGGCCTCGTGGGTTGGACATGGATTGGATTGGGTTGCTTGGACTTATACAAGGCAAGCTTATCCTAACGCCTAGCCATTTAGCTTAGTCCAATCCACGAGCCCGTTGACTATTCTAGCACAATATCTAACACACGTTACAAAGTTCCTAATCGTGAATGACCATCACTTCTAATAAAACTATTAAGGCTAACAACTATGACCAAAGTGTATAAGTTGCCTCCATAGCTTCTTATAGCGGATTGACCAAACAAGTCCATATGCAAAAGTTCTAGACACTTAGATGTAGACACCATGTTTTTAGCCTTATGACTACTATGGGTTTATTTACCAATTTTGCAAGCGTCGCAAAAATGTTGGTCATATTTAAGTTTTGGTAAATTCCTAACTAACACTTTTGAAGATATGTTTTGTATAAGTCTCATATTACCGTGACCTAAGCGTCTATGCTAAAGAGTTGAGCTATCATCTAATGTTGTTAAACAAAGTTTGTCATTAGATGTTTTATCTATTTTTATGACTTATATGTTATTTTTCCTAACTCCTTTAGCTATGGTGATACCATCTTTTAGTATTCTACTACCATTATCTTCAAATAGTATTTTATACTTTTTATCACATAATTGGCTAATACTAAGTAGATTAAATCCTAACCTATCGACATGAGTAACATTTTCAATAGTTAGGGAGTTATGAGCGATCGTACCTTTGCCAATGATTTTGCTTTTGAGATTGCTACCAAAGTGACATTACCTCCGTCATACTCTTGGTATGTTGAGAAGAGACTTTGTTGCCCGTCATGTGTCGTGAGCATCCACTATCTTTTATCCACTCATCAGGTTCCAATCCAACTTTCAAGCATACCTAAGACACAAATAACTCAAGCGTTTGGTCCCCAATATCTCATGGGTCCGTTTAGGTTAAACATATCATTTTCTTGGTTCATGTATGGAAACGATGGGTAAGAGTTCCATGGCATGTAATCTGGAGTTTGATATGGTCTAGGGAAGTTTTGATTCCAACCATTATATTGATAGTTGGGTTGTATTTGTGGTTGCTTTTAGGAAAGGGGCGTTTGGCAAAGGGTGTTTTATGTCGTTGTTGAGTAGTTTTTTATCTAAATTCATTTCTAGCAAGTCCCACTCCTGATGTAACAGCGGGTTTTAGTTTAACACTATCATTGGTTTTCTTTTTTACAAAGGACGGAACCCTATATTTGGGTAAAATTCGGTCAAATCTGCTTTACTCTTCTGTCGCCAGTTTTGACAGTTTGTTTGTCTTTTTCAGCCTTTTTGGTTTGACTCTTTGGGATAAAAACCTCATTAAATCCTAACCCATTCATGTCTTCTTGTGTTTTTTGAATTCTAACTATTTCATCGGCACAAACAATGTTTTTGTTAAACCTTTTAAACTTAGAATTATGTTCGATTAGAACATCTTGTGTGAGCTTTAGTTTTTCTATTTCAAGATTAAGCTCTTGACATGATTTGCAACCATCGTCATTTGCTTTTCCCTTTTCTAATCGTTTTGCTTTTTCTTTTAACTCATATACTTCATTTTCTAAAAATTCCTTTTTAGTTTTTAAAAACTTATTTTTAGTTATGATTTTTAGACTAAGCTCACACAATTGATTATATTGTTTTGCAAAGTGTCATCATCAATAGAGGAATAAGATGAGTCGGAATGTACCTCGTTTGACTCGTGTGCCATTAGAGCGATCTCATCCTTGCTTGACTCTTCATCATCCTCACTATCACTCCAAGCACCACTTACAAAAGCTCGTTGAGTTTAGTTTTTAGGTGGCTTGGGACAATCTCCTATTAGATGACTTGCATCATCGCATCTAAAACACTTTCTTTCACCTTTGCCCTTTTTGTCATCCCGATCTTTTCGGAATGGCTTCTTTTCTTCTCGAGGTTGTCTTACAAACTTTCCACTTCTTCTAAAGAACTTTTTAAAGTCTCTAACGGCCATGGCATACTCCTCATCTTCACTACCGAAACAAGATTCGTCATCATCACTTGATTCCGTTTTTGCTTTTATAGCAACGGATTTGATTTTCTCCCTTTTTCCTTTGATGATCTCCGAATCTTTCTCCATCACCATTTCGTGTACTTTGAGGTTTCCAATTAGCTCGTCTAGTGACATTTTTTAGAGATCTTTTGATTCCTCAATAGCCGTCACTTTAGCTCTCCACTTCGGATGGAGTGCTCTAAGAAATTTCTTGACAAATTTCTTACTACTTAAAAGATTCATCAAGTGCTTTAAGTGATGTAATAATAGTATTAAAGCGAGCAAAGCCACAATCAATGGTTTCATCTTCAGGGATAACAAATTGTTCATATTGTTGAACAAGAAGATCAATTTTTTTATCCTTGACTTGTGAATTTACTTGATGTGTAACAATCAAAGATTCCCAAATATCTTTGGCGGTTTCACACATAAAAATAATTTCATATTATTTTCTAGGCAAAGGATTATAAAGCATCATTTTAGCTTCATTATTTTTAGCTATTCATTTCTTTTGTTCATCAACAGAAATGTCTTTTGTTATAGAACTAAAATCCCCTTTAACAATAACAAACCAAAAATCTATATCTTTTGATTTTACATATGTTTCAAAAAGGTTTTTCCAATAGATATTCCATTGGTTTCAAAGAATGGTGGTCTTTGCATAGATTGCGCTTCTTTAAAGTTTTCATAATCCATGGATCGTTTCAAGTTTATAAAATACAATATATTTTAGAAATTCTTGAGCAACGAGGCTCTGGTACCAATTGTGGAAAACTAGAAGGGGTTGAATAGTTTACCGATTAAAAACTTTGTTTTGAAACTTATTGAAAGATCAATTGATATTGATCTTAGATGTGTTAGTGAAATATGCAAACAATATATGAAGAGTAGACAAGGAAAGAAACAATCAAACTACAACAAGTTGTTTATAGTGGTTCAGTCTACAAGGACTCTTTTTCCTTGCCCTACTCCACTCCCCGAGTCTCACACTCAAGAGTTTAACTTCACTAGTTAACAAGATCCTTTCACCGGCGGAGAAACCTTTACACTTCGCTTACACACTATTTATGACACTAAGCTAAATGTCGAGTTCTTTTCAAGGGTACAACCACTCCCATACACAATGTATTTTAAGGACTAAAATACTAACCACTCACACTCACAAGATTATGATGGTTTGGTACAACAATGATGTATGAATCAACACAAGATCATACAACAACAAACAAACAAGACTTCCAACTTCTCTTTGAAGCTTGAATGTACATTGATCTTCTTTGCTACAAAAGAGATCACTAATATGATATGAAGCTGAGTTAGAAAGGTTAGAGAGAAGGAATGTATGAGAGTATAATGGAAAAGGATAAAAAAACTACTTGGTTTGGCTTTCCTATTTATAGCCAAAAACATCAGCAAGCACCACGGACCACGGAACCCTTGAAAGGGTTCCGCCCGTGTTAATATTTGGTCGTGAGGTCCGATGCAAGATCTCAAAATCTTGCCAAAGTCAACCATATCTATGCAAGATTGTGTAAGATATGTAGAGCCTAAATCTACACAAAGTATCTAGTGAAATATTCTAAGGATTTCAATGATGCATCACATGATGTCATGTGTTTGTTTTTTCTATTTTTAGAAATATGTAAATACATATGTAATGTTTAGTTATTAAGAAACCAAAACATTCTAAAAACTACTATCATACATTATGGTTTAGAGTCATATCAAGATATGATTAATCACAATCTAAATGCTTGAGTGATGAAGATATTATTCGAAAAAGCTTGTTTTAATATATATTAAACTTGACAAGCTTTAAGCTTTATAAAAATTAAATTTACTTTTGTCGTTAACAAAACTTAGGTAAAGATCAAAAATATAAATAACTTTTAATGACGATATTTGTATTAACACGGTGCATTTTATGTGAACGATTAAACTCGTGGGTTTAGGTGACGAGTGTCTTAAATGCACAATCTTGATATTAGCTTATAAGCACATGTTCAATATGGTAGTCTTTTACTTTTAAGTTAAAACAACTTTTGGTCAGCTTGTATGTGTCTTAAAACAATTTATGCAGTTTTATGGTTTTAAAATGAGTGTTTGGGACAACTTTTAATTTTTTAAAAGAAACGCTTCCGCACGTGTTCATTAAATTCCCAAGTGCAGATTTAATGTTTAGTATGTATATAATGTGTTTCCAGAATTTCAAGTTTTATCGTTAAGTTTAAGTATGTTTTCCAGAAAATCTTCAGAATAAGTTTGTTGCAGACTAGTAGGTTTAACCGCCGATCAGAATGTTTCTAATCGTCGGTTATAGGCTATTCAACAAGGTAGTTTATAAAAAAAATTTCTTTCCAGTTTATTGGTGTTTCATAATTGATTTATTTTGACTTTGATTCAATTTTTGACTTTCCTATAAAAGTTTTAAGCCTGAACCATGAAAACCCCTGCCTCGGCTGATTCCTTTGTCTTATCCTCATCACAAGGTCAACAAGCTCATATGATATCCTATGTAGTGACCAAGGTTAGATTGTGTCTAAATGGGTTGTGATAATTGGAGTTTTGTTCATGTATTGGGCCTTTAGCCTCAAAATTATCAAGCAATTGACTTCAGATAAAAGACTGGGGAATTTATGTTAGATAAGTTTTAGAGTAAACTACAAAATTTATCCATGTGGTTTGTCAAATCTGGCATTTATCATCCCTTACCGATACTATTAGCAAATATCATCCCTAAAAGACCAAAGGCCTTGCACATTACAACCCTCTATAAATTATGTTAAGGATAAAATGGTCATTTCATCTTTAACCAGCCTTGACCTCACAAAAACTCACCCTCCACATCACCATTACCACCACACCCCATTTTCTACAACTTCTTCACCTGCCTATCACCAATTTCACACCCACCATTAAAACCTATCTCAAATTCTCATATTCTAAACAAAATTTTTAAAATGATTCAATATCTTTTTATAGCTGAGGCTTACACACAAGCTTTGTATAAAACCCACTCATATCGTATCATTTGCATCATCATACACATTATCCATCTAAACACACCCAATTAACATACACACAAAATGAACACGCACACAAATCCTACCCAAACACCACCATAGATCCGACCCCAAACACCCCATCGTTTGTAACACTACCGACACCACAAATCTTACCATTTCGTTTCTCTGGCCACTTCGTGTGTGTGCATGTTTATGTGTGTTATTGATTTTGTGCATGTGCTTTTTGTAAATACTAGGGTCTGGTGTCTGTATGCATATGTATGTAATATGTGTTGATTATATATTTTTACTTAGTTTTAATACATAGGTAAGACTTTTAAAGACGATATGAACAATATGAGTACAAAGAGGTTATAAATATGAATTTTGGTTTTTTAGAAAAAAGATTAGTCAAAAAGAAAATTTTAAGGGGAAGAACCCAGGGGCATTAATGTCAATTTACTTATAAAAGAATGTAATGTGCAAGACTTTTGGCCTTCTAAGAATGATACTTGACAATAGTATCAACAAGGGATGATTAGTGTTAAATTCAACAAATCACGAAGATGAATTTTGCATTTTACTAGAAGTTTTATAGAGTGTCTATGTTGTTGTTACTTGCTAGTAGGTCATGTGATGTCTACATCTCATCAAATATCTTTTCATGAGATACTGAAAAGGATATAACATTAAGACTAAAATACACGGTTGGTCCCTAAACTTGGCAAAATGCTTCACAATGGGACAAAACTCGGCCTTATCATCACTAGAGGTCCAAACCTTGGCCTTTAAATGCCAAAAATCGTCCCTTGACCAATAACGGCGTTGTCAACATTCTGTTATACTCCAGAAAAACCCGTTATCATGTTACTGTTGAGGGTACAATAGTCATTTCACTTTATGTACTGTAGCAGATGTCTTGTCCAATTTCCCGCCATTATGTAGAATATAACCAAAGTATGTACTCATTGCTCATCCCCAAACTTGTTTTGGAAGCCTACCCAGAAAACCCTAATGCAATGTCTATCATCAAATCAAATAATCTAAGTAAGAAAATAACAAACAGCCACCTTGGATTTACTGCATTGGCGAGTAAGAGAATATCCTTTCTATGATGATCGTGAAACGGAGGAAAGAGCTGCAATCAGGAGATATTGTAAGTCTTTTTTGGTTAGAGCCTGTTAGAGCCTGTTACAATCATATGTTAGTACGACTGTCTAAGTTATTCCCCTTTTAGGTAACTTTAGCTTAACATTGTTTTTGTACATTTTTTATACAGCGGGTGAACCTGGATCCTTTAGCATGATGTTCCATTATGAAGGTACATTCAAATACTTTCCAGGTAGGATATATCAAGGAGGCAAGAAATGCCTTATTGATCTTGTGGAAATAAAAGAGGTATCCGTTGATGAAATGGATGCTCTCATGACCCAAATCGGTTATGAGACTGGACAAACCAATTATTTCTACTTTCTTAAGCCTGGTTGTACATTAGAAGATGGTTTGTTTTCTTTGCGTGAACCTGCTAATGTTGACTTGTTGAAAGATGTTGTCATAGAGCATAAGCTGATAGACGTCTATGTGGAAATAGGGAAGACTAGATTTGAACTTTTTGAAATGTCCCCACAATCAATTAAGACTGTGTTTTGGGAGATGGATGAAGATAGGAGAAAAGTTGCTACTGCGGCTATTCAATCCTGTTGTAGACGGTTGGTGTTAGATGATATAGATAATGAACCTGCCCTAGTTCCTTTTATCCAACTTACACAAGTGCCTGTGGATGTCAATGATATTGGTGAATCTAGCAATTTGCCAAACATTGAGCCAATATTTTCCACCTTAGACTGCTCATTTGCTAGCCAACCTGTTCATAACAGTGAGTGTGCTTTAGTACTTATTGATGAGGACAATGCTATAACGGAGCCTGATAATGTTGAGGTTAATCTGTTCCAAGTGAGTCAGGGGAAGCACTTAGACAAAGTTGGAAGAGCACTAGTTGATGTCAATAACAGCTTTGAGGAGCCTGAAAATTTTGAGGTTAATCTGGTTCAATTGACTCAGGAGAAGCACTTAGCCAAAGCAGGAAGAGCACTAGTTGATGTCAATAACAGGTTTGAGGAGCCTGATGTGGATGTAAGTCTGTTTCCAGGATAATCATCTTGTAGGATGCGTTCGCTTATGACAATAACATAGAACATGATCCTTTGTTGATGTTACTCCTGGCAAGTGACATTAGTGACTTAGCCAATGCAGTTGATGATTCAATTGAACCAAATGAAGAGAACACTTGTCAGGAGAATGATGCACAACTTGGTATGGTACAAGTAGGTCAGAGTAATGAGTTAGGTGAAGCAGGAACAACCAATAATATAAGTGATGACAGGCAGTTGGTAAATGATTTACCTGTGATGGTTGATGATGTATTTTGTAGTGACTATGTTAGTTTCCAACAGGCAGACTTTGCAAGTGGAGTCTATACCACTTTTTTCTATGCTGGTCAGGAGTTTGCTACTGCAGGGGAAGTAAAAAACCTAGTAAGAGAGCATTCAATAGAAACTAGGAGTGAGTTGTTTCTTTTGAAGAATGACAAAACGAGAATAAAGAAATTAGAGGTGTAGGGGTTGTGTTCCACTTTCAGGCCCAAGTGAAGGTCCCGGGCGGATATAGGCCCATCTAGAAGTCCATTAAGCTGAAGGGGTATAAATTCATTTCTTTCCGGCAAAAAGGACCCTTCACAAATACCGCCCATGGCTATTGTTTGTCGGCAGGAATTGTGAGACGTATCGTCACGAACATATAATGAGCAACACACTTGTTTGCAATCAAGGGAAGTCATAGCTTTTAACCTTCGCTATATCTCACGTGAAATTACAAAGACAAGTTGAAACAAATCCACAGCCTTCAGTCGTGCATAATCAACTTACCAACCAATACGACCTTCAAGTGTCCTCAGAAGTTTTAAGGGCAAAAACCTAGCAATAACAAGCCATCGTGGGTCAATTCAAGCTACAATTTACCATGTTGAGAGATTATGTTCAAGAGTTGCGTAAGACAAACCCTACTACAACAGGATGAATGTGGAATGACCTCCAGGCTCTTCCAACCGCAGAATTCAAGAGAGTGTATGTTTTTTTAGGTGCACTGAAGCAAGGATTTAAAGATTGTGGGAGATCGTTGGGGGTGGGCCGCTCTAATTCGTGGTCCTTTGAATGGTCAACTGATGATCACTGGAATTGATAGCAACAATGGTATATATACCCTTTCGCTTTTGTTGATTCAAAAACATAGGATCGTGGACTTGGTTTCTTCATTGTTTATCCGATGATATAGCACTTGGGCCAATTTCAAGCATCACTTTTATTAATGACATGGATAAGGTACTCTTACTCGTTCATGAATTTAAGTCTCTCTGTTTTGAAACGCATCAGAAACATATTTGATCTGTAGGATATAAGTAGAGCTTTAGAGAAGTTTTTCCGTGATGCGTAACACGATTAGTATTAGAAGCATCATGAGAAAATGAAACCGCAATGGAAAGGTAGGGCCTACAAAGAGCATCCTGGAAATGTGCAATGCCTTCAACTTAAGGTTTACGAAAAGCTATGGTCGATCTCAAGAAACTTAATCAACCAGCCCCATGATTGGTTAAGTAAGATACCACCGATCCATTGTCAAGGTCACATTTTCATGTAAGTGATCTATCTGCTTCGCTTTTGTATTTGTTAATGCAAGATAATACAGTATAATTAATACATGTTTATTATTGCTTATATTTAGGAGAGCTACTGATGTGTTACTTAATAACATGTGTCAAGTGTTTCATGACAAAATAATTGAGGGTTTAACAAACCAATTATTACGCATCCTTAAAATACATCAGGAATACTGTATGAAGAAGAGGATAATGCATGTTCTTATGGTGATTGAGAAGAGTGATGGGCCACTAACACTAACTGCACAACATATGCTAGAGGGTATTAAGAAGAGGTAAGTATAATGTTTTATGGAATGAAGGAACTAAGTTTCGTGTTAGTGGACCATGGGGTGACCAATGTGTAGTTAATGTTGTACACAAGTCTTGTACTTGCAGAAGATGGGAGATAACAAGTTTACCATGTAAACATGTTGTTGCTACCAATTGGAATATGGCTTTAAATAGGCAACAAGTAGGGAGTCGTAGAAACATGGGCTCATCCTTGTTACTATCTCTCTCACTTGAGGCAACCTACAAACACCATGTCCACCTATAACTACAAAGGTACATTGGGAAAATCAATCAGGCTCCAAAAACAATTGTTCCACCAAAATCAAACAAAACCCGCGCGCAAGAGGTAGAAAAGAGTTAGGATAGCTCCCGAAGTGAAGAGATTGTGAAGGATGGTAAGTCAAGCGGCTTGGAAGAGTGTTAAGTGTAGTATTTGTAGCATTGCCGGACACAAACGGTAACATGCCTGGTATGGTGGAGCTGAAAGTAGTGGAACTGCCAATGAGGGAAATGTCAAACAGGTGCCTACAAAGCTGCAGCAAAAAAGATACATCCTAAAAGTAAAAAGGTAACAGCAGATAAAGAAGCTAAAGGTACAAGTGTTGTTCAAAGTCAAGTTAGTGCAGTTTAAGGAAGTGGTGTTCAATCTGAAAATCAAGATCCAAAGAAGATCCCCATCATACATGATGCATCCAGCCACAATCCCAAAGAACATCAAGATGAAGCAACCGCGATCCCAAAGATGCATGACCAAGCCCATGTGAATCCCACTAAGTGATGTTCAAGGCCGCTTCAACCCACCGCTATAAGAAGATGACTAGGCAAAGAAGTCTGACTGAAAGAATGATGGCCTCACCATAGGTCAATCAAGTATGCTAATTATCTAGACGATGTTCCATCTAGTTTATTTCCTATGGACAAGTTATGTACTCTAAAAACATATGTGGTGTGTCTAATCTGAAGTTCTCATGCTTTGAAAAGTATGCAATTTTATGCATTTGGAATTATATCCATTTGCATTAACTATGGAACCATGTCATTATTGTGTATTTTTTTAGATTGACTAAGCTTGATGTGTGAATAATTTGCATCAAAAGTAACCAGAGCTAAACAAAACCTCATAAGAATGTTGACATTTAAAAGTCAACCCTAAACAAATTGCTAACCATCTGCATACCCTTAAGGCATTGAAAATCAGAAACAAACCATACTGAATACTTCATAACAATGTTACTACAATTCAAGATATCAACATTAACCATCTCACCTCATTACATAAAAGCTAAAAAGTTATCCCAATGCATAAACAATCAAGAACAACATCCAACCTAGCAGCAGTAAATCTTCCACTTTCACACATCACCTTGAGCAGCTTCTAATCTTGCCTCAAGCTCATTTCTCCCCTCAAAAGGCCCGTATGATCATTCTTGAACGAGCACGATTTCGAGATAATACCATCTTATCCACCGACAGAAGACCCTATTCATGATTATGACAAGTCATTAAACAACCACCATTGTTACAATGTAATTTGTTGTTTCCGAAAACAAACTAACACAATAAATATTAAGACACACTTATTTCAATAGGACAACCAAAGAATCGACGCCTGGTTGGCGGAGGTCCACGGCGCGAATAATAGCTTGCTTACCACACCAGAACGTATCATCTTGAAACGATTATCGCTTTGTAGAAGACCTTTTTGTAGGATAGTTTAGGGATGGATGATAAATGTCGACCAAACCGTGTTACACACACATATACTAGCTACAAACACCGTACAACGGTTTTTATTTAGTACGCTACAGTGAATGGCGGTTTTGCCCTCACCAACATAACGTTGACAACGGCATTATTGGTCAAAGGACGATTTTGGCATTTAAAGGCCAAGGTTTGGACCTCTGGCGATGATAAGGCCGAGTTTTGTCCCATCACGAAGCGTTTTGCCAAGTTTAGGGACCAACCGTGTATTTTAGTCTGACATTAATATTTTACAAATCCTTTCTTTCATATCATGAATAGAAAAACATTTAAAATTTATAATGCAATTATGTAAATGTAATATGGAATGAAAAGGATAAGGAGCTTTTCCGTTTATACGAGACAGGTCCGAAGCAATCTTCACTAAAAAAATATATAAAATGACTAATTACTATTAGAGTTATGTTATTTAGACATACAACACAAGCTTAAATATATACCTAATGCGTGAATCACTTGTACAATTACATTAAATATTTTCTCTCTCTAAATTTACACCAATCAATTTTTTAAATCAACTAATCAAATCATTAGGTTTAGGCATAATTAGTAGGTCCAACAATCATTTTTCTTTTTATTATATTTTTGAATTCCCGTACCCACCCCAACGGGATCGGATATGTTGTTGTTGTACTACTATATTGTTGAATATGAAAAATGGTTAGTTTTAATCTACGTTACTATTTTTCCTTATGTACAATATACTAGTTCTACAAATTAAGGTCAATATATGACTTGTACAAAATCATTTCACGTATTGTCTTTTTTTGTCATAATCATCACCACGATCTCATCATAGACGTGAAGCTAGGTTGGAATATCTTTTGACCTGTAGCCAATATATGCCTAGGGTCGAACTCCATTTTGCTCTTGTAAATTTGTGGCCATTTTTCTCCATAGTGATCCATCCACTCTTGTTGAGTGGTGTAGTGAGGTAAGTATTGTTTGACACCAATATTTTGTTCCTTGCAAAAATCCAATATTTGACGGTTCTCATCGCTCAGGCGTTCTAGTGTCAATGCCTCTTCGCCATTCTGCAGCGCGGACCTAAGCAATGCTACCAAATAAAACACGTCCTCATTCGGTGTCACCACTGAAGTATCCTCATCCCACCTACACGTACGTAATAAAGATTAGCACCATATATAATACTCATAACAAAGTAGAAAGCTACTAAAGTGTACCACATGCAAGATCTCATCCAACATGTTGGATGCATGGTCAAAGTACAAGATCATGATTCACATATGTCATTTAGATATGCATGAAACACCATAATATTGTATAACATCACATGGAAACATGGATGAATATCATATCCTTACTTGTTTTTGTTCATGGGGTAGATGAGAATAGGCCCACTAGTCTTGTTACCCAAAATACCCTTGAAGACTCCTTTGTCAAAGTCATCAATTCTTGATTTTGGCACAAACAAATTAAGCCATGGGTGTGGTACATCCCATAAGCCCTTAGACCGGAGTTTCAACTCAGCTTTGTGAACTCGGTTCAAGAAGTCCACATATGGAAGGTCAGTAGTGAAGACTGATGATGGTATATAGTTTAGTTTTTTTAACAAGGCTTCCACTTCCTGCATTAAATAATCAAATCCCATTATTTTAAGACTAAAACAAAAACAGCTAAAAGAGCAAAAAAGTTAATAAAGAAAGCTACCAAACACTTCTTTTTATAACCTAGAGTAACTAGCTTTAGCAAAATTATGCATTATTAGCTGCTAATTATTTGTTGGGTGGATGGCATCGAGTTATACAAATGACTTTTTACTAAAAAATAGTACTTATGTTTGTCGTCAATCATCGTATCAAATCACAGAAGATTTCCTATGTTTTCTTCTGCCAAACCTTCTATTTTATGGAATTTTATTACCTGTAACTGAATTTATGTAGAATATATAATTCACCACACGACATCACTAGCCCATACACATATTTTGGACACATTTAAACTACTAAGATTGTGAAATTGTACCTTGTGTAATACTCATATACACACAGTAACTCTGATTTTTCCTTAGTAAGGGTGAAACTTTTCTATTTCTTTACACACAGTAGTGCTAAGTTTTTATTGTTGTGTAACACTTATATATACTTAATTTTAAGTACGTGTCTTGCGAGGATTTCAGATATATGCGTTGTACCTGATCGATTGACTCAGGGTGGTAATAGTTCTTGGTGATTTCTAGGCAGTATAAGACATTACCACCAGCAGCAATGGATGAGATCTTTATAGGGTTGCTAGGCGAGAAGAAAGAGGATCTCCAGTTGTTGATTAGGCCTTCATCGACAATAACAAAACCCTCGACGTAATCAAACTTTTGGGAGCTTGGTCGATTATGGAGGGAAATGAGGTACTCTTGATCATGTGTAAACGTCGAGAAATTTGAATATAGTACACGTATCCATCTCACCTGGTATAGGGAAAAACAAAGAGATGCAAAAAATGTTTAGCTCTCCGTTTAGTGTTATCATCTTGTTATTACAAAACTATTTTAGTATTATTATGTTATAATTTATAAAGTCGTTTTATTATGCTATAAAGTCGTCTTAACAGTTTATAATAGAAGATTTGAGTATGAACTAAAAAGCTTGAGAAAGCGATTTTATGTTTTTCATCATTCAACAATAATAATAAGTGACTATCAATGACAATGCCAGCAGTTCTGACGTTTGATTGGTTGAAAAAAAACTCCATTGCTAATTTGCATGGACCACTAAATCACTGATTTGCTTCTTAAAAAAAAGTTTCAATGTCGACTCGTACAATTTTCTTTTCTTTTCTTTTATAAGATCGAAATTAAAATATTAACATTATAGGATCGAACATAGAATGTTTTAATGTCAATAAATTCAACAAGCTGTTAATTACAATAATAATTCTCGGTATAAACACATGCAGTTTTGTGTGGTGTCTTAAGAGGTTTATACTTACTCTAACCTTGCAAGATACAAACGTTTTATACTTTTATCTAATAGGAGTTCACCAAAAAGAAAAACAACTAAAATTGTAAATCGAATATCTAGATATATACCATGACAAAATTCATCTATAAGGACATTTGCTACTATGTATATTTGGTCGTCATTGTGCACCGTTGATTTCTAATATAAACCTAAAGATACTAAAATTAAATAAGTTTGCTAACCATGATTGAGCTTGGTTCAAGTTTTCTTAACATTTTAGATCATCCTTTTGGTCATATCCATATCTAGAAGAAACATATATATGATCTAAGAATATTCTATGTGACAGTATAAAGAATAAAAAAACTAGCTCATTTTCAGTTCTTAAGAACAACAAAAGATTAAAATCGTGTAGTAATACTAAAAAGATGAAGTTAAGAAAAGAAAGAAATACCCTTTGAGGAGAAGGTTCTAATGCAATTCTAGCCCTTGTGATGATCCCAAATTGTCCTAAACCTCCCATAACTGCATGAAACAACTCCGAGCTTTGATTATCCGAGCATGTCACCACCTCACCTTTACCTGCACTTGCTCAAATAAGTTTCTCAAAAACTTCTTAAACTATATATACATGCTAGAAGAATTATGTTGTTAATTAGTACCAGTGACGACATCGATCTCATGTACATTACTAATCTGAGGGCCATGATTAAACGCTTGTCCACTAATCCCCGCATTAGAGAGCGTACCACCAACTGAAAGATACAAGTAATCCGTCCAAGATCTTGGCGCAAGTCCATACATTAACGTAGAATTAAGCACATCAATCCAAAGCTCTCCACCCCAAACATCAACATACATAAGCTCCTCATTAACCACGGGTCGTGGTGTCCACCCTCTATACCCACTCATCTGAACCACCGCACCATTCGCAGTTTGAGCCTGGCCTTTGATCGAGTGACCATGCCCCCGAGCTGACACTGCGAATCCATGTGGTGATTCGTAAGCTAGTTTCACTAGCTTAGCCACGTCCTGAGTGGACGCGGGATGGAGAACACCACTGGGCTTGGTAGTGATCATATTTCCAAAATCGTGAGATGCTTCATAGATGTCTTCTAGGCTAAAACTTAACTGAATTTCGGTTTGGATGAGGTCGGTTGGGTGGTTGAGAGTTAATCCGACGATCACGATTAAACGATATATAGCTAAGAGAAGTAACAACTTTGTGGCCATGATATGGCTGTTTAGATAGATAGAAGCTAGGTTAGAAAACTTGTGACTCTTTTTATAAAATGCTTGTAACATATAGAAAGTGTGTTTGTGTGTGAGAGAGAAATAAAGAGTCGAGACGATGTTATGTCCAGAATTTGAGATGCAAGTTCTGTATTTATAGGACACAAGACAAGGAATGGTCGAAGTTCTTAATTAGGTTGCGCGCAGACACGTTGGAATGTTTGTGTGGCACGCGACACATCAATACAATTACTTTATAGTATGTTTTCCAACTTATACTAGTTATGATTGGTTATACATGTAACAATTTCTGTTGAGTTTATTCAAGCTTCCATTATTGAGTCTATATTATATTTGTTAAACACCATTAACTAGTTAACGTGGATGAATAAGAAGAGGAAAATATGATAACAACTAAATCAAATACGTAGTATTAATTAAATTTTAGTCACGCGGGACTACAAAGGTGAGAAAATAATAAGAGATTGAACAACATTTTCCGATCCTAACTTTAGAAAGGACGCTTTTAAAATGATTTTAGGAGTTATCTTTTAATACAATACGGAGTAGAATTTACTATTGAACAAAAGCTGCTTACAAAAATAAGCTAACGTCATTTTTGTAGAGTTAATTAAGGAGTAAACCGAGTCAGCTTTAAGCCTACAATAAGTCAAGTCAAACTACTCACCAAAAAATAATGTATATAAGTTTGATTAAATTGACCAGCATCAAACTTTGAAGTAGTAAATTAAGACCGTCAATTTTTAAAACGTATAAGTCGTGCTCGGTTAAGGGGGTGTTTGTCTTTGCTTATTTAAAATCACGTTTCTAAAAAAGTAAGTTTTGAAAACCACGTTTTTCAACTGCAGCCCTCACCTAACTTTTTCAAAACGTCGTTTTCAGTGGAAAAAAAGTAAATAATCACGTTTTGAGATAAGTCATCCAAACTAGGGGTGTCAATCGGGTTAAGGGTCGGGTTCGGGCTTATCTCGGGTCTATCGGTTTTTGAAAATAATTCCGAACCCCACCCTATGGAATCGGACTTCGGGCTAAGGGTTATCGGGTTGGATTTATCGGGTTATCGGGTTACTTGTTAAGGAAAAAAAATATGGCCAATAATAAAAAAATTCTAATGTTATCGAACCGAAATGGTGGGCTTTGGGAGCAAATGTTAAATAATGCTACGATAACTATCTGTTAATGGATGAATATATAGCATAATTAAACCAAATTTATATGTACATATATACATGATCTTGCATTCTTGTTGTAACATATTTGCATTTTTGGCATGGAAGTTATACACACACCGGGAATACCATTTCGACACTTGGCTCTCATTATGGATAATAGCAGTCTAATGCAATCAATGAATAGGTTAGCGTCTCCCATTTAGTTAATAATAGCATGTATGAAGAAACTTAAACTCAATCCAAGATATGATTTTAACTAAATACACAAGGACCATCTTCCTCTTTTCTACTATATCATTCACAACAGTATAATTCGGAGAAAGCCTCGGTCCCCCAACCGCACTATTACTATTACTACTAGTAGTCACTTGTTCTTGTAATTTAGATCAGACTGCTATTGTTCATCACCGCCATAGCGCAAGTGCCATTAGTATCCATATCATTATTACTATCAAAGTGTAGTAATTAATTGGAATTTAGAAATATTGTATGCTAGCAAAAGATGTGTTGTATAATGAACTTTTGTTCAAAAATCAAAGATTTGTTAATATGTCATTATATCTTATCGGGTTTATCGGGTTGACCCGATAACCCGATAAGAAACTAACTAAGACCCTAACACGACCCTATTAGGCTATCGGGTCTATCGGGTTGACCCGATAAACCTGATAAGCTAGGTTGGACCCGATTCAACCCGAACCTATAAGGCCTTATCGGGTACGGGTCGGGTTCGGGTCGGGTCGGGTCAACCCATTTGACACCCTAATCCAAACACCTTTGAATAAATTATCACGTTTTCAAAACGTGATAATCTAATAATCCACTCCAAAACGCAAAAACAAACACCCCCTAAGTATAGAATGTATATTGATCATTTTTAAAAGAAAAAATGCCGTTTTATTTGAATAAGTATATAAATTGTTATATATTTTTTTAAAACGAAAATTTCATTAAAAACAGTCTCTCTAGCAAGAAGCTAGAAGAAAAATTACAAAAGCTTTATAAACCAAGAGTTCGAACAATAAATATTACGACCTTTACTTTTAATTCAAGAAAAAGAAAACAATAGATTGAATAAAAAAAAAATCACTTTTCTTCATAGAATTAGAAGAAAAAGTAATGCTATTACGATACCGCCATAAACACCAAACCAAAGCCACCGTAATGACATAAACTCGATCTTCATCTCTTTTTAACGCTCTCCCATTGTCAAACCATTGGGACCAATCGAGCGAAAATGAAAATGAAGACATATCGATGTCGGTCCACGTACGAACCAAACGCAAATACCTACATATCTACAATAATCGATGTCAGTCCACGTACGAACCAAACGCCAATACCTACATATCTACGATAATTAAGAATTGAATAGACCAAAACCAACATAGTTGACTATATGTATCAAGTGTAAAACAATAGTGACTTGTCTGACATATGTTTACCTTCACCTTAACTACAAAATTTAATTTACATCTACGTATGCTTAAAATGTTGTATACCAACGTATTCAAAGTCTTAATGTTCATACCTTGCTTTGATATATTATTTATTACTAGCATGGTACCCGAGCGTTCTAGCGGCGGGTACCCTGAAGTAAAAGTTTCCGGTGAATCATGTATTTTAGTTTATTATGTTTCTTTTTTACAATAAATTTACGGATATCAAGAATTTTGTTTAACCCGGCCTGTCGGCTCGGAGCTCATTCGCCCGCGTCCCGCTGAGCTCGACCTCGCTGGCCTGCGTGTCCGCTTTGAGCTCGACCCCGTTTGGCCTGCCCGCTCGCTCGACCCGCTTGGACTGACCGCTCGGCTCGAGTCTCATTTGGCCTGTCGTCGGGCTTTAATATTTGTATAATGTGCTTTATTATTTGTATTAGTGACATTTAATGCATGAATTGTGTTTAAGTTGGTTGTACAATATACTTGATAATTTGTATTTATTGTGTAAGAGGTGTTTTAATAACTGCATTAATTGTATTTATTGACCAGTTAATTAATTGACTATGTTAAATATCTTGACCACATTAATATTGTTTTGTATTTTGTACATTAAGCTTTAAGACTTGTAAGTATTAAAATTAAAATCGATAAGAAAGATCATTAACAGTGCATTATGTATTGTACAATACTGATTTGTAAGTCTTAATTTTAAGACCATGATGAGAGAGATTCATTCCTCTGTTATAAGTAGTATAGATGACGATATTTTCTAGATCATGTAAGAGAGCTAGGCATGATAAATGTTATATGTGTATAATACGCTACGGTATGTTACCTTTTGCCTTATAACAATTTTAAAACAAAATAGAAAAAACAATCATTCTTATAACATTCATGTAACACACCAACACACAACCAAGAAAACACACCCTCTTTATTTTATATCTGTTTAAATTCAAAAATATAAATAAATTTAAATAAAACGTGATAATAGTCGTTATAGACATGTCACCTCGCTTGGCGGTGTCGTGTGACGACATCATAGGCATCAAATTGGCTTTATAATAGGTCATATAACCAACGACATTGAACATTTTAAAGTATTCTTCTTCTAACAAGGGTTTTCTTCTCGTACGTTCCCTATGAATGTTATACATTTTTGCCTAGCTATAAAATTTTCATGCCGACTAATTTTTATTTAGTTTTAAATCGTCCGTGTGGTTTACACACAATTTCACTTTTTCGTCTTAAAATTTTAAAAATTACACCAGTCATCTATGTGGTTGTCACTTTTACATAGACCAGTCATTTGATTAAACGGGCATTAGTTTTTTTCATTAAGCCAAGTCATTGTGGGTAAAATTGTCCTTTAAGTCAATAGTAACCACATGGACGATTTACATAACTTACTATTAAATATTTGTTTTATTTTATTATTTTATTATTATTATATTTTTGTTTCTTCCTATTTTTATATTTTTCGGTTTCTTTCACATGGTTTCCGGTCTTGGTTTCATGTTATTTATTTTTTTATTAGTTTTCGGTTCCTATTTATTTTTATTTATTTATTTTTCATTTCTTTTTTAGTTATTTGTTTTTCAGTTTTGGTTTCTTTTTATTTATTTATTTTTTAGTTTCGATTTTTTTTCTTATTTATTTGTTTTAATTTTTTTCGGTTTTGGTTTCTATTTACTTTTATTTATATTTAGTTATTTTCGCTTTATTTATTTATTTGTTTAATTTAAATTTCGGTTTTTTCATTAAATCAGTTTGTTGTCGATTTCTTTTTTTGTTTTATTTTAGATTTTAATTTACCGATAAATAAACTAGTTAGTTATAAACCATCATAACTCTTAACTTATTTCACAATTATTTCAATTTTAATAAATACAAAAATAATAACTAATAAGTAGTCAAATATAGAAATTATGTTTTCCCAACAACATTATTCCAAAGACGTTAATAATATCATAATATCTAACAATACAAAACTATTAAATAGAGTACAAAACAACAATATAAAAATTCATAGAAATTTGAAATGTCAGTCTTTGCATTTTTTTTGTTGCAAAAGTCTAGAAGATATACCAATTCGTTCCTTGAAATAATTAACTAAATAAAAATATTGTAAATCTAATAAAAATATATAAAGGCAGGGTGGGGCTGTTTTTTTCGTTTTGTTTTTTCATATGCAACCAAAACCCGCTCCAAACATCCGGCTTTTTTTGAAAATCCAAATCGTCACGCTTTTCATTTGGTTCGATTTTTGGTTTTGTGCTCATACCTACCAAAATAACAAATCTGGTTGCTCCTGGTTGAGATATTTGTATTTATTTGAGACCTGATGACGCACTCCCACCAAGTCAGGACTCCCTTCGACCTCAGCTTGAATTTGCATTTAAAGACCAAGTCTATTCCTAAGTCATCGCGCATGTAAAACCATTCATCCTTGATATGGTTACAAGTTGGGAATTTGCCAACCGGAGAGTGCCTCTTCTTATCGCGGAAGACACTAAGACAAAGGAGAACATTGACTTGTCTTCCCCACGCTCCCACTATCTCCTTAGCTTCCCGCCAAGACAGAGATATGGGATGAAGCTCCTTACCACACACATCCGGGACTTGATCTCCGAACGGCGCAAACACTCTCCAAGCTTATTTATCTATCTATAAATAGGTTGGACGAAGTCATTTCAACGGATATGTTCACTCAACACGTATTTCACATACTCTACATTACTTACAACACATATCACATACTTACTCACACCGATAGGGTTCGTAGGGCAAACCCCGCAATCACTTAACGAAGTGTCTACTATTTCTTATTGCGATTACAAGTTTGGCGTAGCATATTATCGCCTCATACCCTTCGATCACCATCGATGGCCCGGTCGCATTTAATTATTGTACAATCATGGCGCTATCCGGGACCCGCTACAATTGGTCTCGTTATTCCAAACTTATAACCAACAAGGCCTCACTACTTTTACGGCATGAATCAAGGAAGAAGATACTCCCCACCCGTTTCTTGAACCTTGACAATCCCAGTCAACGATCCTAACAACCTTCCCAAATATAACCGCCCACTTTCACCCACACGATCTCACCCCCGAAATAACTTCCAACAACCATGCTTCCGACGCCGGCCAACCCCAACCGTTATCGGCCATGCGCTCGTCAAGCTAACATCCGCGGAGTCCTTATTAAGGCTCGGCGCACTGAACGTGAGAGATGCTAAGGGAGTTGGAATACTCTAGTGATGAGTATCGGAAGATAGAGATGGAGACTAGGCCTCGGCTCCCGGGCTACTACGCTGGGCATAGGATAGGATCTCCGGAATTCAAAGCGCCGAGTGGGAGATAGCGGTTTCGAAGATATTCCAAAGAGGGTCTGACGAGAAGGGAAGGAACGATGGAAGGCTCCAATGGAAGGAGTCACCGAAGGGAGACTACAGAGTTTAACTTGCCACCTCTTGGCACCCATTGGGGGAGAGAACGATGCGGTTCGTTGCCTTCTCACATCCCACGTGAAGGCAATTCACCTCAAATGGGGAGGAAATCTTCCTTCTCATGGTATGTACCCTCTTTCGAGACTCAATCTTATCCCCATGGGGTCTATCCTCCACCTAATGGGCAGACTAGCAACCCTAGATTTTCTCAACCATACGGGAACATGCCTTACGGGCAACCCATGGTATACCCTCCGAATCGTAGGAAGTCACCCATCTTTTTACCATCTTGCTTACCCTCCTTATGTTAACAAAAATCCCATCGAGTGCCTCCGAACCATAACCCATACAACACTGTCCCCACTTACATGCCACCTTACAACTGCCTTTATTCGGAGCCCATGGGTTCCACAACACCTTTTGTAAGATGGATAGAAGACTACCCTCTACCCGACGGGTTGAAAATGCCCGCACACATTGGCACGTTGATGGGAAGGGGACCCATTTCTTACATCTGTTCGATGGGGCTATTAGAATGCAGAAATGGGTTATGCCGGTTGCTTGCCACATGTTCACGTATACCTGTCACACCCCCAATTTAACTGTTTTGCAGCGGAATGGAATTCCTGGGGATTGACTGTCATAGCACCACATCACAGTTATATTGAACGACCTAAAGTGTCGTTTTAAAAACACATCGTGGATATTTCATAAAAACATTCAGAGTACAACATCGGTCCCAAAAGGTTTACAAGGTTTGCGGAAGTACAAATATGTTACAAATCCAAACGATGTTTTGAATACAGTGCCATAAAGTACAAAATGTAAGTCGACGCCGCGACTCAAAATGTAGGTCCCTAAACCATGTCAGGATGAATATGCCTCAGTTAAAAATACATTGAAAGCGGTCAACAATAATGTTGGTGAGAAATCATAGGTTTATGTAAAGGTTTTATACGACTACACAAGTATAAATCAAGCATGACAATCCGCCACGTAAAAATGTTACAATTGCTTGCGTTTACGAATGACAAGCTCACTAATGTCGCCCCAAAAGAGTGTCTTGCCAACAACTGTAATGATTATGAATGAAATGCAAGTATGACAATTGGGATTCACCAACCCGGATGGAGGAGTCACCCTCGATAGATCTATCCACTCACACACGCTTTCCAAAATTAACGGCTCATGCATTTGAAATGGGGACTTTTAAATGGCAACTTTGTAACTCAAGCAATGTAAATGTAATTAACATACTTGGTATCGTAATAAAATGTTGTGCAATGTATTCTCCCCCGTAGGTTTGAAATAATGTAAAAAGCATGTAAAACGGGGCTATGAAAACTCACTTGGATAAACTGGAATAATCGGCAAAAGTGAGTACACTGAGGTTTAATGAAATGCGTCAACCGGGACCTATATCAATGATATGATATGTCATGAATTGCAATGTAATGTTATGCATGCACCACGTATGTCATTTATACCATTTACGGGTTTTTTTAAAAAAAGAATATTACTCGTCGACTAAAATACTCTTTTGACGTCTTAACCCTTCAAAAATGACTTTACATGTTTTTACGTCAAAATGTCATCCTATAATGGTTTTATAATGATTTTTGGTGAAATTACTACTTTTCACGCAAAACAATGTCGACGGAAATATCATGAAATTAACAAAAATGACTCCGGAAAAGTAGTCGTAAAATGGTGTACGTCGATCGTTAGAGAACTTAACTCGACGGTTTTGGAAAGTTTGCATCGATATCTAGAAGTTTCAGTTCAGGAGTTTTCATCCAAAAGGTCTCGATCATAAAGATATCAAGGGTTAAAGTTGGTGGTTTTGCTAATTGTGTGCGAAAAATAAGTTTCGGCCAAGTTTGAACATCCGTAAATAATTCACTATAACTCCGCTTTTCAAACGGCTTTTTGTTTTGAAAAATATGGCCGATGAACTTGATTTTACTAGAAGACATTTCGTTCCAAAAAGTTTCACATCATGGTTAAAAACTGCCGCAAACATAGCCTTCAGGCTAATGAAATACTTGTAACGTAAAAAATAATATAGATTTTCAGAAAATAATATTTACGGCAACTTTATGAAAATGGCCATATCTTTGTCATTTTAAATCCGTTTTCTCGTAATATATGTCCTTAGCTTCAGAGTAAACCTAATATATTTTTGACAAGTCAATAATTTGTGAAGCTTAACCGTTCGTCTTTGAAAATACTAAAAACAGCAAGCTGATTTTCTGAAAATAAATATTTCTGTCGTCAAACTTTAAAAATTCACCACGGCTTCGTTATAAGTCCGTTTTTATCCGTTCAAGCTGCCACGGATTCGTTTTAAAGTATATTTTCTAAAAATCAAGGCCAAAGTTTCGTACCAACAGTGGGTTTTTCCAGAAATTCGAATTAAGGACAGAACACAAAATATAGTTATCTAAAATAGTTTTTCTGACAAACCTATTCTAATCCCTTCAAATCAACTCCAAAACTAATCTAATTCTACCATACACCTTCTTAGGGTGTCATGGGTTCCTAATCACCATCAAGACCAAAGAATACCATGGGAATAATTATAGGATGACCAATATGTATATATATAACTTCTAAATCATGAAATAAATGGTATAAATCACATATCATGCATATAAGCTCCAAAAATGAAAAGAAACATATGAAAATGAAAAGGAAACATGAAAATGATAAAACATGCTTACAAGTGATAGTGATGAGGTGAAAGTGTCATGGATTAAACTTAAATAAATTCTTGGTTTTTATTTCAAAACCATAAAAGAGTATAAACTAGGTTGTAAAAACACTTGATTTTGCAAAACTTT
>OU343222.1:266439428-266507516 GCA_910596185.1 Chrysanthemum makinoi
GGAGGGTTTCAAAGGTCTCTTAGGTCGATTTATTTGGTCACAAGTTTGTTAGGGTGTGCCCATGTTATATTTTTAGTGAAAAGAGGTGTCGAGTGAGTGTGTGACTTGTCACATATGTCACGTTCACATGTAACGTGACCTAGTATTAGAAGGAAAAAGGAGTGTCGAGGGTTTAATCTTAGCAAAATAAGTTCATGAGTTAATGTATTAGTATCTAGTTGTGAATTTAGTTTGTGAACATACACAACTCATCGTTTTAGTGTCTTGATACATATAGTTGACTATCTCATGAGTATTCTAACATTTTTAACGTGTATATGAATTTGTAAACTAGGAATATATTTAAAAATGAGTTGTGAATACTTACTACACTCGAAATGAGTGGTGATGTAACGTGAGAGAGGTGAACGAGAAGAGATGACCACGAGAACCCTTGTTCTCCTTATAACCCAAGTTGATCAATTGAACCCTTATGCGTCTTGTTCTTCCATTTGTTTTCCTTCGACCCCAAAGCTCCACAGTGGGCGGTTTTAGTATTGTAGAGAGTTTGTGAGTTAGTTTGTGAGAGATGTGTTTTAGCAATGAGTTGCTCACCACATTGCAGACCTGAAACACTCATTTGCAGCAGATAAAAACTTACAACATAAACCTGAACTTTGATAAAAAAAACAGACTAAAAACTTACAACATATGTCGATAATAGACCTGAACTTTGATTAAACAGACTAAAAACTTACAACAAAAAATAATAATAGAAACCTAACACAAATAATACTAAAACACAAGACTGTATGATACCAACAATTCCGAACTGTGGTATCAGGTTGAGTGGATCCACCAGGTTATAATTATTGGTAACTTATAAGATGTATGAATGGGGTAAGGTTTGAAACCACATTAATAAAAACCTTAATTGTATGATTCACAAAAAAAATATGATAAACATACCTTGTTCAATCACAATTTCCAATCTGTCGGCCATTACTCCTTGCAATATGATAGCATGTGTGGTTGGTAAAAGATGTTTAACTTGTGAGGATGGTTGTCAAATAAATAAGGAGAAGAAGCGGGAAAGAGGGGAAGAGGCGGGGAAGAGGGGAACGGAGAAGTAGGTTGAATTATTCATCACTGAACTACCAGAACTAAAAGGGTGGGATATGGCCGGTTTGTGTTTTTATTTAAGTATGTGTTTTTTCAAAGGTTAAAAATGTTAAAATTACTAAGTTACCTTTTTATGCATTTATTTAAGTTTTTTTAATTAAATAAATTGAAAATTCACTTGGCATTATTTTATTTACTGCCTACACTATTCTACTTTAAAGACTATCTCATATGAACCTCATTATATATATATATATATATATATATATATATATATATATATATATATATATATATATATATATATATATATATATATATATATATATCCTTCTTTGTATTAAAATAATAATTAGGGCAAGCAACTAATAAAAAAAAATAGACACACATAAAAATTACATAAATGTGTCAGGGAGTGATTGCTCTAATAAAAGAAAAGAGAAATAAATTATAACAAAATAGATCAATCATTTTCTGACACATCCATGTGTGAATTTGTTTTTTATATAAATCATAGAGCACCCGGTACCCGATTCGCTGGTACCGGTCGCTCGCCGCTTCGCCGTGATCTCACCTCGTCGTCTGAATCCAAGAGGTGTTTGGTTCAACAAACCAACGTTCCAAATTCATTTTTGAAAAAAACTACCGTTTAACAACGGATAGTTATTTTTTATTATTTTTTAAAATAAACTTAACACACCCTTTAAATACCAAACCATAAACTAACATTTTTATCACTACAATTCAACCAACATATACTAACTCTCTATATCTCTAGGCCAAAACAAAACAATGTCTCAAAACCCGAATGAAGGAGGGTATTTCACGAACCTCCTCAATTCAAACCCACCACAATACCGGGGTTCGTCAAACCCGTCTACCCTCTCCTCGCAAAATTCTAACACGTCTCCCCAAGAAATTTATCTTAATCAACAATATGCGCTTTCAAGGATTAGTCCCCGTGATTTATCTTCCGCACCTTTTTTTACCACACAACCTTCAACGCGTTTCAATCTACAACGCTTCCCCAAATTGAATCAAAACCATCCGTTCGCATTCAAAGTACCAAAACCACGGAACCGTCCAAAAGTAGAGGGAAAGACCAAGGCAAAAAATCAAAACAAGTTGTGGATTTGACGCGGACGATGACGATGATGGAAGTGGTAGGCCGACTGAAAGAGGAAATGGAGCAAGGTCGAAGAGCTTGGCGAAATGGATAGAAATTTCAAGAAGACGCAGATAGATATGGGAAATGACCGTTTCGAAGATTTCTTTCGGAACGACATTATGGAGATGTTCAACGGTCAAACTGCCGATGACCTTCGTACCAAAAATATAATCACGGGTAAATGGACGAGGATTAATGGTGATTGTCCAAAATTCAATGCTATTTACAAACATTTGCAGCCTAGAAGTGGTGAAAATGAGCACGATCATCTCGAAAATGTGAAACAGAACTTTGAAAAACGCTTTGGTGGGAAGGAGTTCGCGTATGTTTACGCTTGGGAGATCTTGAAAAATTACCCGATATGGGATGCCGAGGATCCGATAGACATTACATGTCTCGAGGATATATTCGGCCCAGATAAACGACCGGAAAGAGAGATGGTGGCGAAAAGAGTCGGCCGCAAATAAAAAAGTCTCTTTAACGCCGAAGGCTGCTAGTCTGATGGGAGTCAATCGATTACCTTTTCGTGACAATTAAAAATATTCGCAAAAAGCCGACGCTCAAATGGCTTGTTACGAGGCGCAGGAGGAGAAGGAAGTTGATGCGTTAGAGATGAAGGAGATGAAGTTTCTCCTGCTAGATCCCAAAATGGCTAGTGACCCGGAAAAAGCAGAGATCATTCGAAAGAGACAAGCAAATATAATGAAGAAATATGCTGATGCCGATGACGAGTAAAATGTTTAATTTAATATGTGTTGTATCTTTTTCCTCGTATCGTTTTTTTCGTATCGTATTTTTTTTTTCGTACCGTTATTTTAAGTTGTGTGTAATATTATTATGTTGTAATGTATTTTAATTTATAATGAAAAGAATTTAGTTTATTTGGAAATTTGAATAAAAAAATAAAGTTGTGGTGGGAACCAAATGAATAAGTTGATGTTTGTTTTGAAAGTGATATGACATTAGGTTGTTATAATGACAAAAGTTTGTTATAAATGATTTAGCACCGTAGCTCTGCATGAATAACTTAGCTTGTCATGGCACCTCTATAAAATAAGTGGATATATTTGCCAGTCAAATCCTTCTAAATCAACTAAACATTCCACATCAGTCGGTATTGTCTTCTCGAGTCATGAGTCATGACCATTGATTGGTCAAAGTCTTTAATAGAAACAAATAATAGGTCTAACTTCTAACAATATTTTGTTCAAACCAGCTCCTTTTCACACTGCAAAATATAACTTTCGGAACACGAAACAATCTCCGTAGGGCATATCTAAATGATTCCCAGTTTACAAAGAAAAAAAATGAACTTAGACAGTAAAAATTAAATTTACATTACATTAAAAAAAAAAAAAAAAAAAAAAAACTTATGTTAAGCGTAATTTAATATAGGTTGGTTGTGTACTGCCTTATTGGGATTGTTAGAAAGCTCTATTTATTAGAGGGTAATACACTCTAATTAACCTCAGCTACCATGTTTTACTTAATGGTGCTAGTAAAATGCGCGATATAATGTTATATTCTGTTTCCTAGTAGCAAATGAAAGAACTCAGAAAATTAAATTAAGTAACGTTAGAACTTAGAAGTAACAAAAAGTGTCATATTCTGTTTCCTACCAGACAATGAAAGAACTCAGAAAATTAAATTAAGTAACGTTAGAAATAACAAAAAAGTTGAAACATGGGAAAACATTTATATATATATATATATATATATATATATATATATATATAGGGGAAGGTTAATGTAAGATCAACCTTAAAGTTCTAAAAGTAAGACCAAATATGAGCCATTGGATCATTGTATTTATGTTAGATGAAATTAGCATTAAATGAGTGACATTTTAATAATTAAATAGTATTTTAAGGGTATTTTGGACAATGCAAATCTTGGTCAATCTTTTTTCAACTTTTTATCTATTTTTTTATACAAAAATCAAATTAATTTTTTACCAATGATTCCGGTATTAACCGGATAAATACTTCAAGATTCGTACACCGGATAAATACAAACACACCAAGATTCCGTACACCGGTTAAATACAAATACAAAAGATTCATATACATCGGATAAATACAAATACACCAAATGTGACTGGATAAATACAAATACACCAAAAGATCTTGTGATAAAGTAACACTAATACAATAAATCTTCAACCAATATCAGTAGCAGATTCTATTATCCTGAACTGTGATGCTTAAAGGAATCCGATACATAAACATAAATACATATATACACATATGTGTACCAAGAACCTATCTAAAAATAAGTAAACTATTACAATGAATCTTCAAAGAAACCAAACAGCTATCAGATTTCTGACATCGAATTGCATTTACCTTATAATTCGATATACATAAACAAATGAGATATTAATACACATTTGTGTACCAAAATCGCACACTACAACAATAAATCTTCAAAAAATGAATAAAGAAGCAGATTCCTATATTACCAAACCAAAGATACAAGTACAACGAGACTAACCACAAACCAAATAGATAAGTACACCGAGACTAACCACAAACCAAAAGTATTAGATCTTGTACGTCTTCTATACAAAATTATTTGCCACCATCATATCAAGACTGTGAAAGCAAAAATAGATCGTAACGATCTTGAGAACACGACTAGTTCTTGAATACACAATAGATATTAAATAACAATAATTGTTAGGGATAGTAGGTACCGGAAACGAAGCCTCACCGAAAAAAAAAATGTGATACCCTAATCACATATGGTGGGATAATAAGCTCGCCGAAAAAAATGATATGATACATCGAACATACCGTGGATGGAATGAAAATCATGAAGCTCACGAAATAATGAAGCCTCGCCGCAAAAACAAAGCCAAGGTTTCCGATGACCAAGGCTTCCAATAGTGCTTTTTTCGACGCTGGTGAGGATGCGATATGGTTGTGGTGGTGGTCAAGAGATTGTCAGCGACAAGGGCTGTTTTAGTTGCCGGTACTAAAAACCAATGATGATTCCGGCGATGATGTTAACAAAACAGGGAAACCGTCATCTTCATAAACACAAATCCATGTGATTTTAGTGAGGTATGATCGATGGTATGCCGATTAAGTAGCGCTTACCGCATGTTTAACTTTATCATATCAATGGTCTTCCGGATTTAGTGAGGTACGATCAATGGTATATGGTGGCTGGGATTTATGGATCTGAGATGGTTTGCGATTTGGGAAACTCGATGTGAGAGAGAAAGAAAAAAGAGGCGGAATATATTTTGACGTGGGTGGAGGATAGATATTAGTAGTTAATGAAAACAATAGATGTAAAATATCTTTAATGCCCTTTTGCATTTAATTAGTAATTTTGCTAAAATAAATCTTAAATGACACTCACACATGTCATCTTGTTATTTTGTTCAAGATGATCTTTCATTTTTAAACTTCAAGAATGATCTCATATGATTCAAATCTATATATATATATATATATATATATATATATATATATATATATATATTTTGAACGGCAAATATTATAAACTAGCAAGAAGCTTGAAGAAACATTACGGAAATTAAATGAGAGTTTTTTAACCAAGACTCCCAAAAAAATGGTTTACTAAAATATATTTTGCCAACTTTTCGATCTGTAATATCATACATTATATTATAGTGGTTTATAAATATGTTTATAGAATGATGAAAAGCTTCGTACTTTTGCGAACCATGATGAAAATTTATTTCCTGCTTACTTAGGAAAAAATTTAATATCTTGAATCTTTACATAATTTATAAAGCTTTAAAAAGTTTATAAGCAATGAAATAGATTTATACAATAATAAGGTTTAAAAATAAATCACTTGTATCAATTATAAACATATCTATACTTCTATACTATATTATAATGCATGTAAAAGCCAAATCTCATTCCAAGCCTAACTCCTAACAAAAAATTAAGATAATGAACTCCAATTATGAGATTACATATGTCACTTCTTAACAAACTCTAAGCCTAACTCCTAAGTCCTAACCACTAAAAAGTAAGATAAAGAAATTAATTATAAAAGTTTATCGCCAGGTGTCACTTCTCAATTAAAATTCATCTTTATTTTCAAATTGATATATCTTTTTATATACTTATTTTCATTATAATCTAAATTTACCATATTTTCTAAAATTTTATGCTCTTTAATTCAACATCTATTTTGATATATTTTTATTAGTTTTTAGTTTTATATTTTAAGGCTTATATTTTAATTCAAATTTTTACAACTTTAAACTTTATTTTAATCAATACAATCTTAATTCGTCAAAATCATATACTTTTTAGAAATGTTGACGCTGTAGAGTATCAAGTATATTTCTATACGGTAATGATGTCACTTTTAAAGCTACTTAACCTAAACAAACATTACTAACTAACACATATACATTCAAGCCAAGTTTAAATCACTAAATGGGTAAGCAAAACACATATAAGATATTATCAAGGCCAAGGCTGCTGTGATCCCACTAGTATTGTAGTGATTATATATATATATATATATATATATATATATATATATATATATATATTTTTTTTAAAGGTAAAAAAAAAAAAAAAAAGGATTATATTTAGTTGCATATTGTTACCGACGGTTTCTAAGGATGCCATACATATCTCACTAGCTCTTATAAAGTCAAACAATAATAAATTTTGGCATGTTTACCGACGGTTTTGAACAGACCGCCATTCATAAGTCATTTTTTTAAGTACATGATAGATTTACTCCATATATACACATTTACACTCTTTCTTAAATTTTATGTTAAGTCACAACGTACATCTAGTCTTGCACATACTGATGGGTGAAACACGAGGTAAAGACATTTCTCGTTGCGTTTAACATGATGCTTCGTTCACTTGGTCCCATGCAACATTCACACCATGGCATGGGCCCTGGAGACCATCACATTTTACATATAAGTTCATCTTGGTGGCATTTTCTTGTAAAGTCAGTTGTGTTACGTTGTAGAAGATCTTAGCTGGGGCCTAATGGATTCGATTGTTGCTGACATAGCAAGTTCTATGAAACTTCATTTCATGTCCTACCAGTATGGGTAGTTATATTGGTTTGATTTTCATTGGAAATCCATCAATTGTGCCATCAATTTGTTCTTGGTCCCATATAATTAAGAAATTGTCTTGTTATATCCTCAATCTTGAATTAAGTTTAGAAGATTCACTACCTTGTGCTTATGTTTTTGTGGGGTTTTGATGTTTTTCCATGAATGCAATAACATCGCAATCAATCATACTAGATGCATTGATATCCGTCAACTATACTCAAAAAGTCCAAATTTTAGGGGTGGCGGGGTCCTAGGTTTATGTTCTTTGTCAAGTGATCCACATGTTTTTTGCACTTATGTATGCTATGCCAGTATCTAAGATGCATTTTCAAACTTTTGATATATGTGCAATTCTAGAAAAGTAAATTTAATTCTTTTTAACTATTCACTAAGGGCGAAATGAAAGAAGAACCTTAAGTGGTACTTACTCAAAAAGTTTAAATTGACGGTGAAAGCTTGACCTCGTGCATTCTTTTTACGTGTAAATTGACTTTCTCAAGGACCTAGCCTGAGGAAATATGCACACGTTCTAGATTTGAGATTGAACTCGTAAGACCTATTTTTTCAAAGAATGGCCGGCACATAGGTAGGCTTTTGTGTAGTTAAATTGTGACACACGATGAAATTTCTGGCCAGATGTTACTCTTTTATAGCAAATCCAATCTCAAACCCAAACAGAACAACATTGGAACATAATCACATGATTTTAAGTGATTACTGTATGGATAACAAAATTGATAAAACTGCTTTGGTTATATAAGCAGTTTAAAAGACATGGTCATGTGGAGGGGCTCATGGTATGCAGACCATGTGGATAGATGCCACCATGCAATTAGCTTTCTTTCTAACTCCCACCAAACAAAACTCTTTGATTCTCCTTTCGTTTCCATGTGCTTTAGAATCCATCTTTTGAGTTCAAAATCTTTTTTGACACATAAAAGGTGAAAGCGTAAATTATTGAAGGTGGACCATTACAACTTTGTAGATAAAGAACACATCTTCAACTTTTCTAGCTTGCTGTTACCCCACTTTTATTAGTGTCATTTGATTACTTTCTTTCATTCAGGTTATGTGAGTGTTGTTCTTAAGCGTCTCTACATTATTGACCAAACTAGTTTACACGCTACGTTGCACACTCACTAGTCAGTTTAAATAAGAAAAAGGAAAAGAAAAAGAAGAGGTTTCACAACCAATGGTTTAGCCATAATAGAACTAACAGCATTTAGCAAGAATGAATCCGCCTAAATCTTCATGTCATGTTGGACACACAAATGTAGCCAAGTAGCAAAGAGTTGGGAAAAGGTATCGAATTATATGCTCTTTTGGTAGGTGTGACATCGACTTCACCAGTTTATCGGTCGCTAAGCAGCAACTTTAGTACCTAGCATCCGTCAAAAGGCAAAAACTTTCTTACAATGCCAGACATGACTAAAAGAGTTTTTTTCTTTCCTTTTTTTCTTTTTTATTGTTCACAAGGTGGGAATTGAACTTATACATGTCTATGGATTGCTTCAATCCTTAGCATACTACGTACTGAACTATCCGAATGAAGTTATAATACTATAAACAAACATACTCATTTTTGATTTATTGATTTGCTTGGGCATGGTATCCCTGAGAATCAGTAACAAAAGTTGATTATACTTCACAGATCATATTCCATTGAGTTACTTTTTCTTGTTGATACTTTTTATTATTTAAACATTTCTTTTGTTCTTTAGCGATTACAATCAAGTTGTATATCCATGTCATCTGCCTAATCTTACAATTGCATGTGCTTCTGTTTCCTCTCTCCCAAGCTTTCCTTGTTAATTGGCCTACTCAACAATCTGTTTTTCTTTGAAAAGAATAATATTTAATGCGTTTCAATTTAAATGTCCACTTTTATATTTCACAAAGTTTAAAAAAATAGTATCTTACAATATGAATCAATAAAATTTCATTCTCACTCATTTAAAAGCATTTTAATTAGTTGAATCACCAATCTTAAACTGGTGATGCATCAATCTCCATGATGTGTTATACACCTGGCATACCGTATTTGCAACTTGCAAAGAGCCTTTGATGTTGTTGTCTTCACACTATGGTGCTATGGAAATGATAAATGAGTCTAAATACTCATCATTTTCACATTTAAACCGCAAAACATCTAAAACACCTGAAATGCATTAAAATGATAAAAATATCACAAACAAGTGTTTTATGTGTTTTAAATGCAAAAATATCAAAATCAGATGAAAACGTATCAAGTTTGCATAATTGGCAGTTTTAGTCTCCCAAGTTTCAAAAGTTGTCAAAAATAGTCCCTGGTAAATCTAAATAAAGAAAAATATCATTTCAAGTCCTTAGGGATTCATGAGTTGTCAATATTGGTCCTTGAGATTTAAAATTGCAAATTTACAACTTATGTCCCTAAACTTTGAAAATTGGCAAAAATAGTCCTTGGAAATTTGAAAATGTCAACAATAGTCCTTGTACTATGGAACTTGTCGCTTTTGTCCTTGTGACAACTTTGATAAATTGCGCTATGGTCCCTCAAGATTCGAATTTACAAAATGGTCCTGGTATTTAAATACAAACCAAATGGACCTCTTCTTATTATTGGACCCCTGCCATTTACACCTTTTGACCCCTCGCCTTCTTAACCACTTGACCTCCCTCTTTTGACCTCTGTCACCACCACACAACCCACCTTTCCTCCACCATCTTATCCTCTTCACCACTGCCTCGCACAACCTCGTGCATATCTCTACCACCACCTTTTATCCCTCCCCCTCATCATCATCATATCTACCAACTTACACTCAATAATTAATGCCAACCCCCCTAGTTGCAAATTCGTAACCCCAGTGTCAAAACAAAATTTTCCGCCACAAATTTGATCAAACGCCAAAATCCATCCAATCATCCAATGGCCCAAATTGAAGATGGGATTTACTGTAGAGACACGTGGGAAGCTTTTGAGTATAAAAGAAGTTGAGATGGGAGGCAATGTGTAAAGAGATATCTAGTGTAATTTTACTTAGTTTATGTCTAATTAGTTAAACTTTAATTTCCAAGTGTTGTATTTAAGATTTCTAGTGTTGAATTAAGTGTTTTCAAGTGTATTATAAACCTTTATCAATAAGTTATTTCGCTTATGCATTTTCAAAGTTCAAAATCTCAAATTGTTCAATGTTGTTTGTAGTGGATGATAAGGACTCATAAGCCAATATAAGCTCCTCATAAAGCTTATTAAAGCTTTTAGATACCTTAAAACTCTGCTAGTATCAAAAGAAAAAAACACAAAAATACTCAAAATAGTGGAAAAATCAAAACTGGAAATGAAGATCAAGACATTGGAGCGGTTAATAAAGGATTGTTTGGGTTTAGAGCTTCTTGGGAAGCTATAGGAAGTGTTTTCAAGCCTTGGTTCTCAGTTATCACTTGGAATCCAATTTGTAAGCCTTTTAATACATTTTGGCATTTCAACGTTGGGTGCTCATTGTTTAAATCTCTTTATGTTTATGTTTATTGTCATATTTAAGTATAATTAAACCTTTAAACCAGCTTGTTTGTTCTTTAAATTTATAGTTAGCAAAAATCTTATTTTACAGCTAAAATAGCATATGTGTAACTTAGTTGTATATGTTGTTATTGCTGTTGTTTAGTATTTTAGTCTTATGATAAATATGAGGCCCTGTATATGGTCCAAAATCGTTTTGCTTTGAAAACATCAAAACAAAGTCTCAATAAGTAGTTTGTATTAGCTTGTTTAACCGAAGTTAAAGAGTGTTTGTGTTATTGCTTATTGTTGTTCGCGGTTTCATTGGTTCATAATAACTCAAACATACCATAAAACCGTGCTTGTTAGAGTAAAAGTCAAAATTTCCTTTAATCCTACTTAAATTGATCACTGTTAGGGATTTAGATTGCATAATCATCATTTAAGTTTTAAAAGTTGTTTATCTACCTTAAATAGTCTCCATATTAGCTTAATATCAAATTAGATCATCTAGATCAAATCTTATAAAAGTCAAATTTTAGGTAAATTAAAAGTCAAAATTTTCTAATTACAGCTTTTTGAATAAACCAAAGAATTTTAGTGTGTATTTAATGTTAAGATTTAGCTAATCATCTTTGGAATATTAAATTTGTTGCTTATCTAAATTAGAAAAATATTAACTTATATCTAATTAGCTTATATAGTGCTTATTTCTTAGCTTAGTTTGAGTCATTGTCTAAAATCATGCTCTGTCACCAAGAGACCTTTTCACAAGCTCTCGAGAGCTTATTAGTTAGTTTCAAATGTGTACTTAGCTTTTTAGAAGCTCACCTAGCTGTCTTAAGGTCCCAAAGGTTATTTTGCATTTTGTTATTTAGTTAGTCGCTAGTTACTTCTAATTTGTCCATTTTGTTTAAGAGTACCATTAGTCGTAAGTGTTTTCAGCTTTTTAAAAGCTCCCAAAGCTCATTATTGTAATCCAAAGTGAGAGCTTTAGTGTTTTAGAGAGCTCAGTTGGTCTACTTGTTAGTTGCGTTGTTTATTTTCATTTGTAGCTTATTTCGTTGCTTAAAAATAAGATAGAAAGTGCCTAGTAAACCATAAGTATAGTATAATGTACCAGCTTTGTGCTTATTTTTATAGCTAATCAGTGCTTATTTCTAGTTAATTTGCTTTTTCGCTTGTAATTTCAGCTTGTTAATGTATTATTAGCTTATTTCCGCTTATCTTGTGCTCATTCATTAGCTTACTATAATTTAGCTTAAAACTTGAGCTTATTTCTCATAATATTGTCCAATTGGTAAATTAAGCTCAAATCAGCTTATCAGTTGTTTTTGGAAAAAGTCATAGTTATAAAAGTGCTTATTTTCTTTGTGTTTAATAAGTTTGCAAAGAAAAATCAAAAATAAAGAGCAAAAGGTGGGAGGCGTTCTGAACCTCGACCTCCACCTTATGAGAGTATATGTACCAGATACTGTTGCTATTGGTCTTTGATGGTTATATTTTGCACAATCAAATATCTTAAGTAATTTTTGTCCGCTTATTTATTTTAAATTTAGCTTATTTCGAGCTTATTTAAACTAGTTTTGCAACTTTTTGTATTTCATAGATTTGTATTAAAGTAATTTTATAAAAAGTTTCAGAATTTTCTAAATAGTTTTAGTATCTTTAATCATTTAATTAGTCTAAAATAGTATTTAATTCATAATAAAAAATATAAAAGTCTAAAAATATAAATCTTTTTTCTAAAATTTTCTTTTGTCATATAGTACGTAAGAAAATTGTTTTTACACTTATAGGTCTTTTATTTCATAAATTTAACGCTTTTTTTCTTACATCTCGTAATTTTTATAAATAACGACGCTTATCTTGATCACGTTTTTAGATAATTTAGGTTTACGCTTTAATTAAAATAGTTTATTTAAGTTATTTTGTTTTATAAAATCACAAAAACATCATTGTAAAAATAGTGATAGCGCTTATTTAATATATTTTAACTTTTTAATTTTCTTTAATTTGCATTTAACCCCTGTAATTTATAACTTTCCTTTAGATATAATTATTCATCAAAATCCCATCGATCACTATCCTTAGTGATTATTCGACATCTGTCAGTGAAACACCACCATCCTCCTGTGATTCTTAACCACCCGTGAATCCACTATATTCCTCCTCGATCTAAATTGCATTGGTGTTTGAACTGCTTTAAGTTTCTTACTTGCTACATTCAGTGGCTAGCTTAGATATAACTTGACGGGTTCAATCAAATTTTACACGGGAGGCTTTAAGCGCAGTTTTAAGCGTTTCACTCGCATTTGCACATATATACCATCTTTTGTAAACGTTTTTGTAAAGTTATCAAAAATCTCAAAAAGTTCATTAACACTTTTCCTAAAGTGTTAACAACACCAAACAAAATATAAAACAACAAAAAACAATTGTAACGTCAGCTTGTGTTTCCTTTAAGGTGATTCTTAAAGAGATACGATTTGGATAAACGAGACGATACCAAAAATATTTTCCAAAAGTTTTAAACCCCTTTTGCAATATCCTACCCTACGCCTTTCAGTGTACTTAATATATACATAAAAATCAACCACCGAAATCAAGGCGCACACCTACCAACCGTGTGACCATAAGTTCCCTAACATCGATTTAAAACTTACCTTTGTGTCCTTGTGATTTGGTGTACCTTTTCAAAGAAGCCATTTCATTTGTGATTATTGGTTAAGTTCACTTGTCGCTTTGCCTCGCATTTGTTTTGAAAATTGATTTTAAACTTAGTGCATGCATACTCGTTTTCCAACACAAGTCCGCTCGAGCTAGCAAATATTCCTCGTAGACGTAGAGGATGACGCTCCTTCAAATTTGACTGAGGAACGCCTACCACCACCACCCCCGTCAATGGCAGAAGATACAAGCCTATGAATGAGCTTCTCCAAGCACCCATCGAGATGCTATTAGTGTCCCTGTACCATCGCTGACACCTTTGAGCTCAAAACCGGGTTGCTTAATCTTGTAACCCAAAGCCAATTCTATGGTTTTGAGCGGGATGATCCTCATGCACACATTCGATGGTTTAACAAGATTGCATCTACCATCAAATACAAGAATGTCCCACATGGCTATCAAGCTTCTTCGTTCCATTTTCTAGAGGGACAAGCCCGGAATTGGCTTGAGAAACAACCCCTCGTTCCATTGAGACATGGGAGGATCTAGTCACCAAGTTCGTTAACGAATTCTATCCTCCATCCCGAACTACAAGTCTTAAGAATGAGATAATGAAATTTTCTCAAAGATTTGATGAATCATTCGAGGTATGGGTCGTTACAAAGAGTTGTTCGAAATGCCTACATCATGGTTTTACCGCGTTAATGCAAATGGATACTTTCTACAATGGTCTGCACCAAGGTGACCAAGACTCTTTAAATGCCTCCGCTAGGTAATTTGAGCAAGACCACAAAAGAGCCTTGCAAATAATTGAAAACAAGTCCTGTGTCCGCCCTTTCCGAAAGCAAAGACATATCGAATTTCAGTCAATCGGACCTTCTACTTCATCTCTCATAAGTACATCTAGCACCGATGCTAAGATTGACAAACTCACGGATATTGTTCGTGCTTGGTTCTTGCACACAAAGAAAGTCACTTTCACACAGACACCATCACATGGTGAAGTGATGAAAGTTGAAGTTTGTGTTACTTGTGGTGGCCCTCATGCATACTACAACCTGCATCGCCACCGAAGGTAGTCCGTTTAGCTAATGCTATAGCGGTACTTCAAATCGTGGGAGGTAATCAATCCTCAAAATGAACCAAACTACCGAGCTAACACTTATTAGGCACCACCCGTTTTAACCGAATCCAACATTAACCGAATCAAACCAACCTAGAATGAACCAAGGATATCAAAACCAAGGTAATTTCTATTCCTGACCAAATCAAGGTTTCCAACATCAAGGAAACCTTAATCAAAACAATTTCAATCGGAATCAATTTCAGGGAAATATAAATCCTAACCAAGGGAATTTTCAACAACAAGGTCATAATCAAAACATCCGACCTCAAAATTTCCCTCCTCCAACATTCCATCATCCGATGAGTTATTGAAGTTCATGAAATCCCAAGATGAAATGAATGGTGTTGTTGGTCACGATCGCCGATCTTAGAAGTCTTTAAATGATCAACCCTCGGGCTCGGAAAACTTCCGAAAGCAACACGATCGCTAACCCTAGGGGCGGCGGCGATCACAACCAGAAGAGGTGTTTCATACAATGGACCCGCTATTCCTACTACCTCTTCTTCTTCTTCTCCCCCGAAGGTAGTGGAAAGTACCGAGGCAACAAAGGACAAGGAACTAATAACGAGGTACCAATGATGTCCAACCTCGTTGTCCCAAACCAAATCCAATCCAGAGTTGTTTTTGAACATCCCCAGAGTTCTCTGTTGAGAACCCCAACCAAATCTTCTATTCCTTACCCATCACGCTTGAATGAGCAAAAGCTCCGTGAAAAAGCTAGTCATCAAATGGACAAATTTTTTCAAATTTTCCAAGAACTACATTTTGACATATAAGCCGGATGCTATCATGCCATGCCAAGTTTGCATCAACTCTCAAACACATGTTAAGAAACAAGGAAAGCCGTTTGAAATGGCTAAAACCTTTGAACAGAACTTCCTGCAGTTATCTTGAAAAGCTTCCGCGAAAGCTGGAGATCCTCGAAAATTTCTCTACCTTGTGTATTTCCGTGAATGGTTGAATGCTTTGCCTTAGCGGATCTTGGTGCAAGCATCAATCTAATGCCTTATTCAAGATGGAAGAAACTTTCTTCCTAACCTACATGCATGACTCTCGAGCTTGTGTGATCGACAATATCCCGTCCTCTTGGCATTGCCGACGATTTAGAAAGTAGGAAACCATTTTCCACCTGACTGGTTGTTGATTTCGATGTTGATCCACGGTTCTCATTGTTGGTCGAGGATTCCCAGAACGGGCCGTCTCATTGATGTATTTGAGCAAGAAATCACATTACGTGGTAATGAAGTCGTCACCTTTAACCTGATCAAACCAGGTACTCCACAACTATGATTCTGAATCGTTAACCAATAGATATCATTGATGTTGTTTCTAAAGAGTACTCTCAAGAAGTTCTTGGTTATTCTCATAATTCTCGAGGAGTGGGATCCCACCATCTTCTCAACCTATCATAGCCAATTCCACCTTCTATCACTTTTGAGGGAAGACTTCATCTTGGAAGAGATTGAAGCATACTCTAGATCTCTGTTTCATGGGAAATTGATCACGCCCAATTGACATTGAGGGGGACATAATTCTTATTGAGAAGTTGCTTAATGATGATCCATCATCAACCCCTCACCCTAGTGATTCAATTCCAAAATGAGATTAATCGAGGAGATTCTTCTTGAGAAATTGTTAAAGCATGACACTTCTCCTCCTCTCCCTCCCGTCAAGCTTCATAACAAGGAAGTCAAGTCGCTGAGAAAACTGGAATTAAGTCGAACTTAAGGACTTACCATTCCGAAAGTATGCATTTCTTGAGGGTGATGATAAATACCCGTCATTATTGCTCGAGATTTCAAAGATGAAAAGATCGCCTCATAAAGGTCTTGAAGTCACACAAGCAAGAAATTGCTTGGAAACTCTCCGACATCAAGGGTATCAACCTCAATTTTGTACTCACAAAATCTTGATGGAGGATGACTTCAAACCAGCAGCTCAACATCAGAGAAGGGTGAATCCTAAGATCCATGATATCAAACAGAGGTTATCAAACTTTTGATGCGGATTGATTTACCCAATCTCGAGAACCTTGGGTTAATTCCATTCATTGTGTTCCTAAAAGGGTGGCATTATGTTGTCACAATGAAGAAACGAGTTAATTCCAACTCGATTGGTTACGGATGGCGTGTGTGCATTGACTCATCGGTTAAACTGCCACCCGTAAAGACCATTTTCCTCTACCCTTCATGGACCAGATGCTTGAGAGATTAGCAGGAACTAATACTATTGTTTCCTAGATGGTTTCTCGGGTATTTCATATCCCCATTGATCCGCAGGAAAGACCACATTCACCGCCCATACGGAACTTTTTGCCTACTGCATCGAGCCTTTTGGCTTATGTAACGCTCCCCGCACGCTCCAACGATGTATGATGGCAATTTTCCACGACATGATCGGGGAAACAATGGAGGTGTTTATGGATGACTTCTCGGTCATTGGGGATCCGTTTCAAACATGTCTCTCCCATTTAGATAAAATGCTAAAACGGTGTGAAGACACCAATCTTTGTCTAAATTGGGAGAAGAGTCACTTATGGTCAAGAAGGCATAGTCCTTGGCCATAAGATTTCAAAAAACGGGATTGAGGTTGATAAAGCAAAAGTCGATGTTATTGCTAAACACCTCATCCCCTACCAAATCAAATTAGGAGTTTTTAGGTCATGCCGTTTATCAAGCAGATACAAGATTTTTCTAAAATCGCCTCGCCTATGACCCATCTTCTTGAAAAGATTCTTTTATCTTCTCACCTAAGTGCATCAAGCTTTTTGAAACATTGAAAAGCTTAATGAAGCACCCATTCTAGTTGCCCCGACATCGATTTACCCTTTGAACTCATGTGCGATGCAAGTGACTTGCTATCGGTGCGCCTTGGGGCAACGAAAAACCAAGCATTTTCATCCACTCACGCAAAGTAAGACTATGACTGAAGCTCAAACCCATTACACCACTAAAAAGAATTATTAGTCTGGGTGTATGCGTTTGAGAAATCGGCCATACTTCATCTTGACCAAATGCGTGGTGTGTATACGGATCACTGCTCAATATCTTTGCAAACAAGATGCAAAGCCGAGATTGTCTATTTGGTTCTCCTCCTCGCAGAATTTGATATCATTGCGTGATAAAAAGGAGCCAGAACCTGCCGCCGATCATTTGTCCCGTCTAGAAAACCCTCACCAAGATGTTTTCGAGAAAAAGGAAATAAATGAAACATTTCCTCTCTCAAACACTCAATGTGGTTTCTTCGTGGAGACTCTTCTACCCCATGGTTTGTGAATTTGCAAATTACCATGGTAACTTTGTGGTGAAAGGGATGTCGTCCCCAACGTAAAACAAATTCTTAAAGATGTAAAACATTACTTGGGACGACCCTTACTTGTTCAAAATTTAAGCGGATCAAGTCATCGAGCGATGTGTGTATGGTCGTGAAGCCATTGACATTCTCAAGCTTGCCACTCGACCCACCGGGCCATCATAGTCCAAACTACACCTCCAAAAGGTGTTTGATACCGGTTTTATGGCCCACGATTTATAAGGATGCCAATTGTTTAAAGCTCAGGACGCTTGTCAACGTCACGAAATATCTTCAAAGAAATGAAATGCCACAAAATGTCATTCAAGTTTGTGAGATCTTTGACATATGGGGTATCGATTTTATGGGGCCATTTCCATCTTCTCGAGGTAACAAATACATACTTGTGGCTGTTGACTATTTGTCAAAATGGGTTGAAGCGAAAGCTTTACCTACCAATGATGCCCGAAAGGTAAAATTTTTGAAATCTTTTTGCTAGGTTTGAACTCCACGAGCTATAATCAAGGATCGTGGTACGCATTTTGCAATGACCATTTGATAGAGTCATGCAAAAGTATGGTGTAACTCACCGCTCTCTATCGCGTACCACCCCCAAACTAGTGGGCAAGTGGAAGTTTCCAACCGAGGGATAAAAAGAATTCTTGAAAGGACAGAGGCGAAACGTGCTCTGGTCGGATAAGCTAGATGACGCGACTCTCTGGGCCTTCCGTACAGCTTATAAACACCCATCGGGTGCACTCCATACAAGTTGATACGGGAAGGCATGTCACTCAATGGCTATTTGGGAAAGCACAAGCATATCGGGCTTGAAACATGTTTCGATATTCAGACACCGGTGATCACCGAAAAGTTCAAATGAATGAATTAAATGAACTCCGGATCATGCATACAGAACTCTTTGATCTATAAAGAAAAGACAAAGAAGATTCATAACCTAAAATCAAAACCGCTAACGCCGGTGACGAGTCCTTCTTTTCAATTCAAGATTGAAGATTTTCTCGGGAAAACTAAAATCCCGCTGGTCTGAACCATTTACCATCACTAAAGTATTTCCATATGGAACCATTGAGTTATCTCAACCGATGGTCCAAATTTAAAGTGAATGGTCATCGGTTGAAGCATTATTTTTTGGAGACATTCTCCCGTGGTTGTCCCGAAACTACAAACTTTCCCCATGAACCAATGAATGCGGGGATCGAGTCAAGCTAGCGCTCAGAATCAAAAATGTTAGCATGCTATATGGGTTTTCACCCGTGTGTAACACCCTGTGTGGGGAGATGCCCCCGCCAAGGTATAAGTAGCCAAAAAAAAAAAAAATCTTTCAAAAATAATGGCCATAGTACTTTTACTCTTCAGTTTCGCATAATACGGCCTCTTTGAATATTGAGGGCAATATTCATTTCTAGTGTGGGGAATTTCACTAATTTTATCATGTAATTATACCTAATTCCCATTTTTTACTTTTTTTTTTGGAGTAGATTTTCACTTACTCAACTTATGGTTATCAACCGCCTTGTCTAATAAACAAAAGGATTGGCTAATCCAGAGCAAACGCTCGGTAAAGATATCTCAACCGTTGACGGCTTGCAATTGCCCAAAATTAGTATGGTATTCAAATACCATCCCAAAAGTGAAGAGTTGCTAGCCCGCAGTTTATGGCTTGTGGTAAAGGCGCGTTGAAAACCATAATTGGTAATCACCAAATTAAAAGATATTTTATCTAAGAGTTAATAGTCCGAAGCAAACGCTTCGGTAAAGACAAATCAAACCGTTGAAGTGGTGATTTGCTCAAAATCTTGTTATCGGTGTACCAAGGTTCTTACTTGAATCAAACATTTGGCTACCCGTAAGTAATGGCTTTTGTAAAGAGATGAAATCCATTAATTTTTCTAAAACATTGCAGGGACTAGCAATATCTTAGTGATTGATGAGTGTCTAAATACTCATCATTTTGTACCATTTAAATCAAAAACATCCAAAACACTTTAAATGCATCAAAATGATGAAAATATCACAAACAAGTGTTTTATGTGTTTTAAATGCAAAATATCAAAAATCGTGAAAACGTATCAAGTTTGCATAATTGGCGCTTTTAGTCCCCAAGTTTCAAAAGTTGTCAAAATGTCCCTCGTAAATCTAAATAAAGAAAATATCATTTTAAGTCCCTAGGGATTCATGAGTTGTCAAAATTGGTCCTTGAGATTTAAAATTTCAAATTTACAACTTAGGTCCCTAAACTTTGAAAAATTGTCAAAAAATAGTCCTTGGAAATTTGAAAATGTCAACAATAGTCCTTGTACTATTGAAACTTGTCAGTTTTGGTCCTTGTGACAACTTTGATAAATTGGCAGCCTATGGTCCCTCAAGATTCTTAGGAATATACAAAATGGTCCTTGTTATTTAAATACAAACCAAATGGACCCTTCTTATTATTGGACCCCTGCCATTACACCTTTGACCCCCGCCCTTTCAACCACTTCCTGACCTCCCTTTTTGACCCCCTCGGTCACCACCACCAAACTCACCTTTCCTCCACACTAATCGCTTATCCCCTTCACCACTGGCCTGCACAACTCGCTGCATATTCCCATCACCTTATCTCCTTATCCCTCCCCCCTCATCATCATATCTACCAACTTTACACTCCACAATTAATGCCACCCCCCTAGTTGCAAATTCAGAACCCCAGGTCAAAACAGCCTTTCCCGCCAAATTTGATCAAACGGCCAAAATCCATCCAACTCATCCAATGGCCCAAATTGAAGATGGGATTTACTCAGAGGACACGTGGGAAGCTTTTTGAGTATAAAAGAAGAGATGGGAAGCAATGTGAAAGAGATATCTAGTGTAATTTTACTTAGTTTATGTCGAATTAGTTAAACTTTAATTTCCAAAGGTATGTTTAAGATTTCTAGTGTTGAATTAAGTGTTTTCAAGGTATTATAAACCTTTACCAATAAGCAATTTCAGTTTATGTTCATGATTTCAGTTTATGCATTTTCAAAGTTCAAAATCTCAAATTGTTTGAATGTTGTTTGTAGTGGATGATAAGGACTCATAAGCCAATATAAGCTCCTCATAAAGCTTATTAAAGCTTTTAGATACCTTAAAACTGCTTTAGTATCAAAAAGAAAAAAAAACACCAAAATACTCAAAAATAGTGGAAAAATCAAAAATCATGGGAAATGAAGATCAAGACATTGGAGCAGGTTAATAAAGGATTGCTTGGGTTTTAGAGCTTCTGGGAAGCTATAGGAAGTGTTTTCAAGCCTTGGTTCCAGCCATCACTTGAATCCAATTTGTAAGCCTTTTAATACATTTTGGCATTTCAATCGTTTGGGTGCTCATTAGTTTAAATCTCTTTATGTTTATGTTTATTAGTCATATTTAAGTATAATTAAACCTTTAAACCAGTTGTTTGTTCTTTTAAATTTATAGTTAGCAAAAATCTTATTTTTACAGTTAAAATAGCATATGTGTAATCTCTTAGTTGTATGTTGTTAATGCTGTTGTTTAGTATTTCTTTAGTCTTATTAAATGATAACATGAGGTCTGTAATCAATAGCATGGTCCAAATCTATGTTTTGCTTTGAAAACATCAAAACAGCCTTTCAATAAGTAGTGTTTGTATTAGCTTGTTTAACTGAGTTAAAGAGTGTTTGTGTTATTGCTTATTGTTGTTCTGTGTTTCATTGGTTCATAATAACTCAAACATACCATAAAAACCAGTACTTGTTAGAGTAAAAGTCAAAATTTCCTTTAATCCTACTTAAATTGATCACTGTTAGGGATTTAGATTGCATAATCATCATTTAAGTTTTAAAAGTTGTTTATCTACCTTAAATTAGTCTCATATTAGCTTAATACATCAAATTAGATCATCTAGGATCATTCAAATCTTATAAAAGTCAAATTCTTAGTGTAAATTAAAAAGTCAAAATTTTCTAATTACAGTTTTTGAATAAACTAAAGAATTTTAGTGTGTATTTAATGTTAAGATTTAGCTAATCATCTTTTGGAATATTAAAATTTTGTTGCTTATCTAAATTAGAAAAATATTAGCTTATATCTAATTAGCTTATATAGTGCTTATTTCTTAGCTTAGTTTGAGTCCTTGTCTAAAATCATGCTCTGTGCACAGCTGTTGAGACCTTTTTCACAAGCTCTCAGAGAGCTTATTAGTTAGCTTCAGCCTGTGTAACTTAGCTTTTTGAGAAGCTCACCTAGCTGTCTTAAGGTCCCAGTGCTTATTTTGCATTTTGCAACTTATTTAGTTAGGCTGCTAGTTACTTCTAATTCTGTCCATTTTTGTTTAAGAGTACCCAGCTTAGTCGTGTGTTTTCCAGCTTTTTAAAGCTCCTCACAAGCTCATTATTGTAATCCAAAGTGAGAGCTTTAGTTTTTTAGAGAGCTCTAGCTTGGTCTACTTGTTAGTTGCAGTAGTTGTTTATTTTCATTTTGTAGCTTATTTCAAGCTTAAAAATAAGATAGAAAGTGCCTAGTAAACCATATAGTATATCTGTGTACCAGCTTTGTGCTTATTTGTAGCTTAAGTCCGCTTATTTCTAGTTAATTTACTTTTTCAGCTTGTAATTTCGTACTTTTGTTAATGATTATTAGCTTATTTCCGCTTTATCTTGTGCTCATTCATTAGCTTACTATCAATTTAGCTTAAAACTTGAGCTTATTTCATAATATTGTCCACTGTTGGTAAAATTAAGCTCAAACTGAGCTTATCAGTTGTTTTGGAAAAGTCATAGTTATAAAAAAGTGCTTATTTTCTTGTGTTTAATAAGTTTGCAAAAGAAAAATCGAAAAAATAAAGAGCAAAAGGTGGGAGGCAGGCTCAACCTGAGACCTCCACCTTATGAGAGTGATAAGTGTGTACCTCGTATACCGTTGCCATTGGGTCTTTGATCTGTTATATTTTGCACAATCAAATACTTAAGTACTCTTTGTCCCGTTTAGCTTATTTGGTTAATTTAGCTTATTTCGAGCTTATTTAAACTAGCTTTTGCAACTTTTGTATTTTTCATAGATTTGTATTAGTATAAAGTAATTTATAAAAAAGTTTCTAATTTTCTAAATAGTTTCAGTATTTTTAATCATTTAATTAGTCTAAAATAGTATTTAATTCATAATAAAAATATAAAAGTCTAAAAAATATAAATCTTTTTCTAAAATTTTCTTTTGTCATATAGTACGTAAGAAAATTGTTTTTACACTTATAGGTCTTTTATTTCATAAATTTTACGCTTTTGCCACTCGCGTAATTTTATAAATAACGCACGCTTTTCATTTTAGATCAATTTTAGATTATTTAAGTTTACGTTTTAGTTAAAATAGTTTTTAAGTTATTTTGTTTTATAAAATCACAAAAACATCATTGTAAAAATAGTGATAGCGTTTATTTAATATATTTTAACTTTTTAATTTTCTTTAATTTGCATTTAAGCCCCTGTAATTTATAAACTTTCTCTTTAGATATAATTATTCATCAAAATCCCATCGATCACTATCCTTAGTGATTATTCGACATCCTGTAAAAACACCAATTCATCCTCCGGGACTTAACGACCAGAATCCACTATATTCCTCTGATCTAAATTGCATTAGTGTTTGAACTGTTTAAATTTCTTACGGTTAGCCATTCACAAGTGGCTAGCTTGTGTGAGATAACTTGACGGTTTTGCACCAATCAAATTTTACGCCGCTGCCGGGAGGTGTAGCGTTTTTTAAGCATTTCGCACTGCATTGCACATATACCACCTTTTGTAAACAGTTTTTTGTAAAGTTATCAAAAATCAAAAGTTCATTAACACTTTTCCTAAAGTGTTAACAACACCAAAAAAATATAAAACAACAAAACAATTGTAACGTTTTCTAGCTTGTGTTTCCTTTAAGGTGATTCTTAAAGAGATACGATTTGGTTAAACGAGACGATACCAAAAATATTTTCCAAAAGTTTTAAACCCTTTGCACAAATCCATACCTACGTCTTTTCAGTGGTACTTAATATATACATAAAATCAACCACCGCGAAATCAAGGCAAGACACCTACCAACCGGGTGTGACCATAATAAGTACCCGAACATCAGATTTAAAACTTGCCTTTGTGTCCTTGTGATTTGGTGTACCTTTTCAAAGAAGCCATTTCATTTGTGATTATTGGTTAAGTTCACTTGTCGCTTTGCCTCGTGATTTGTTTTGAAAATTGATTTTAAACTTAGTGCATGCACTGCTCTTCCAGCTCTACAAGTCCTTCTCGAGCTTGCAATATTCCTCAGAGACGAGACGGAGGACGCTCTCCTTCCTTCACCGTGATCGAGAACGCCTACCACCACCACCACGCCGGAGCTTCTCCAAGCAATCTACATCGAGGGTTACGGAGATGCCATTGTTAATCCCGTCCCGCCAAGCATCGCGGGCTGATACCTTTGAGCTCAAAACCGAGTTGCTTAATCTTGTAACCCAAAGCCAATTCTATGGTTTTGAGCGGGATGATCCTCATGCACACATTCGATGGTTTAACAAGATTGCATCTACCATCAAATACAAGAATGTCCCACATGAAGCTATCGCTTCTTCGTTCCCATTTTCTAGAGGGACAAGCCCGGAATTGGCTTGAGAAACAACCCCTCGTTCCATTGAGACATGGGAGGATCTAGTCACCAAGTTTGTTAACGAATTCTATCCTCCATCCCAAACTACAAGTCTTAAGAATGAGATAATGAAATTTTCTCAAAGATTTGATGAATCATTCGGGAAGGCATGGGATCGTTACAAAGAGCTTGCCCAAAATGTTCACATCATGGTTTTACCGAGTTAATGCAAATGGATACTTTCTACAATGGTCTGCACCAAGGTGACCAAGACTCTTTAAATGCCTCCGCAGGTAATTTCCGAGCAAGACCACAAAAGAAGCCTTGCAAATAATTGAAAACAAGTCCTGGTCCGCCTTTCCGAAGCAAAGACATATCGCACTCAGCCTAATGCCGGACCTTCTACTTCATCTCCAGTAGGTACATCTAGCACCGATGCTAAGATTGACAAACTCACGGATATTGTTCATGCTTTGGTTCTTGCTAACCAAAAGAAAGTCACTTTCACACAAACACCATCACATGGTGAAGTGAAAAAAGTTGAAGTTTGTGTTACTTGTGGTGGCCCTCATGCATACTACAATCCGTATCGCCACCAGGTAGTCCGTTTCAATGCTATAGCCGGCACTTCAAATCAAGGAGGTAATCAATACCGTCCTCAAAATGAACCAAACTACCGAGCTAACACTTATCAGGCACCACCCGGTTTTAACCATAATCCTAACATACAAAACCGGAATCAAAACCAACCTAGAATGAACCAAGGTTATCAAAACCAAGGTAATTTCTATTCCGGACCAAATCAAGGTTTCCAACATCAAGGAAACCTTAATCAAAACAATTTCAATCGAGGGAATCAATTTCATGGAAATGTAAATCCTAACCAAGGGAATTTTCAACAACAAGGTCATAATCAAAACATCCGACCTCAAAATTTCCCTCTCTCCAAGACTCCAAGCACCATCATCTCGATGAGTTATTGAAGCGTTCATGAAATCCCAAGATGAAATGAACAGTGTTGTTGGTCACGATCGCTGATCTTAAGAAGTCTTTAAATGATCAACCCTGCTCAGTGAAAACTTCCGAGCAACACGATCGCTAACCCGAGGGGCGATGCAAAGGCGATCACAACCAAAAGTGGTGTTTCATACAATGGACCCGCTATTCCTACTACCTCTTCTTCTTCTCTCCCTAAGGTAGTGGAAAGTGAACCCTGAGGCAACAAAGGACAAGGAACTTCCTACTAATAACGGAGGTACCAATGATGTCCAACCTCAAGTTGTCCCGAAACCCAAATCCAATCCAGAGTTGTTTTGAACCTCCCGTAGCTCCCGCTGAAAACCCAAATCCAAATCTTCTATTCCTTACCCATCACGCTTGAATGAGCAAAAGCTCCTGAAAAGCTAGTCATCAAATAGACAAATTTTTTCAAATTTTCCAAGAACTACATTTTGACATAAGCTTTGCGGATGCTATCATGTTAATGCCCAAGTTTGCATCAACTCTCAAACACATGTTAAGCAACAAGGAAAAGCTGTTTGAAATGGCTAAAACTCCTTTGAACGAGAACCGCTCATAGCTATCTTGAAAAGCTTCCTAAAGCTTGGAGATCCTGTAAAATTTCTCTTACCTTGTGTATTTCCATGAATGGTTGAATGCTTTGCCTTAGCAGATCTTGGTGCAAGCATCAATCTAATGCCTTATTCAAGATGGAAGAAACTTTCTCTTCCCGAACTTACTCCTACATGCATGACTCTCGAGCTTGCAGATCGTACAATATCCCGCCCTCTTGGCATTGCCGAGGACGTATTTGTGAAAGTAGGAAAGTTCCATTTTCCACCGACTTCGAGGTTGTTGATTTCGATGTCGATCCACGGTTCCTCTCATTGTTGGACGAGGATTCCTGAGAACGGGCCGAGCTCTCATTGATGTATTTGAGCAAGAAATCACATTACGTGTTGGTAATGAAGTCGTCACCTTAACCTTGATCAAACTTCGAGGTACTCCGCAAACTATGATTCCAATCGGTTAACCAATAGATATCATTGATGTTGCTTCTGAAAAGTACTCTCAAGAAGTTCTTGGTTATTCTCATAATTCCGTGAGTGGGGATCCCACCACATCTTCTCAACCTATCATAGCCAATTCTACTCCTTCTATCACTCCTTTTGAGGGAAGTGACTTCATCTTGGAAGAGATTGAAGCATACTTGGCTAGTGATTCTGTTTCATGGGAAATTGATCACGCTCCAATTGACATTGAGGGGGACATACTTCTCATTGAGAAGTTGCTTAATGATGATCCATCATCAACCCCTCACACTAGTGATTCAATTCCAAATGAGATTAATCGAGGAGATATTCTTCTTGAGAAATTGTTAAAGCATGACACATTCTCCTCCTCTCCTCCCGCCGAGCTTCATAACAAGGAAGTCAAGTCAGTTGAGAAAACTGAAGAATTTCCTGAAGTCGACCTTAAGGACTTACCACCTCATCTCGAGTATGCATTTCTTGAGGGTGATGATAAATTACCCGTCATTATTGCTCGAGATTTGAGTAAAGATGAAAAGATCGCTCTCATAAAGGTCTTGAAGTCACACAAGCAAGCAATTGCTTGGAAACTCTCCGACATAAGGGTATCAACCTCGAATTTTGTACTCACAAAATCTTGATGGAGGATGACTTCAAACCAGCCAGCTCAACATCGAGAAGGGTGAATCCTAAAGATCCATGATGTTATCAAACAGAGGTTATCAAACTTCTTGATGCGTGATTGATTTACCCAATCTCGATAGTCCTTGGTTAGCCCAATTCATTGTGTTCCTAAAAAGGGTGGCATAACCGTTGTCACAAATGAAGAAAACGAGTTAATTCCAACTCGATTGGTTACGGAATGGCGTGTGTGCATTGACTATCGTAAGTTGAATGACGCCACCCGTTAAGACCATTTTCCTCTACCCTTCATGGACCAAATGCTTGAGAGATTAGCAGGAACTAATACTATTGTTTCCTTAGATGGTTTCTCGGGTATTTTCATATCCCCATTGATCCGCCGATCAAGAAAAAGACCACATTCACCTGCCCATACGGAACTTTTGCCTACAGACGTATGCCTTTTGGCCTATGTAATGCCCCCGCACGCTCCAACGATGTATGATGGCAATTTTCCACACACGATCGGGAAACAATGGAGGTGTTTATGGATGACTTCTGGTCATTGGGGATTCTGTTTCAAACATGTCTCTCCCATTTAGAAAAATGCTAAAACGGTGTGAAGACACCAATCTTTGTCTAAATTGGGAGAAGAGTCACTTTATGGTCAAAGAAGGCATAGTCCTTGGCCATAAGATTTCAAAAACGGGATTGAGGTAGATAGAGCAAAAGTCGATGTTATTGCTAAACTACCTCATCCTACTACCGTCAAAGGTATTAGGAGTTTTTAGGTCATGCCGGTTTTTATCGCAGATTCATACAAGATTTTTCTAAAATCGCCGGGCCTATGACCCATCTTCTTGAAAAAGATGCTCCTTTTATCTTCTCACCTAAGTCAAGCATCAAGCTTTTGAAACATTAAAGAAAAAGCTTACGAAGCACCCATTCTAGTTGCAGTCCCGACCGATTTACCCTTTGAGCTCATGTGCGATGCAAGTGATTTTGCTATCGGTGCGGTCTTGGGGCAACGAAAAACCAAGCATTTTCAGCCTATCCACTACGCAAGTAAGACTATGACTCAAGCTCAAACCCATTACACCACCACGTAAAAAGAATTATTAGCCGTGGTGTATGCGTTGAGAAATTTCGCCATACCTAATCTTTACCAAATGCGTGGTGTATACGGATCACTCGACTCTCAAATATCTCTTTGCAAAACAAGATGCAAAGCCGAGATTGCTCCATCGGGTTCTCCTCCTGCAAGAATTTGATATCATTATACGTGATAAAAAGGAGCCGAGAACCCGGTCACGATCATTTGTCCCGCCTAGAAAACCCTCACCAAGATGTTTTCGAGAAAAAGGAAATAAATGAAACATTTCCTCTCAAACACTCAATGCGTTTCTTTTCGTGGAGACTCTTCTACCCCATGGTTTGTCGACTTTGCAAATTACCATGGTAACTTCATAGTGAAAGGGATGTCGCCCCAACAAAAACAAATTCTTCAAGGATGTTAAACATTATTTCTGGGACGACCCCTACTTATTCAAAATTTGCGCGGATCAAGTCATCCGACGATGTGTATGGACGTGAAGCCATTGACATTCTCAAGGCTTGCCACTCTGGACCCACCGGGGGCCATCATAGTCCAAACTACACCTCCAAAAAGGTGTTTGATACCGGGTTTTATTGGCCCACGATTTATAAGGATGCCCACGATTTTGTCAAAGCCTGTGACGCTTGTCAACGTCACGGAAATATCTCTCAAAGAAATGAAATGCCACAAAATGTCATTCAAGTTTGTGAGATCTTTGACATATGGGGTATTGACTTTATGGGGCCATTTCCATCTTCTCGAGGTAACAAATACATACTCGTGGCCGTTGACTATTTGTCAAAATGGGTTGAAGCGAAAGCTTTACCTACCAATGATGCCCGAGTAGTTGTAAAATTTTTGAAATCTCTTTTTGCTAGGTTTGGAACTCCACGAGCTATAATCAGTGATCGTGGTACGCATTTTTGCAATGACCAATTTGATAGAGTCATGCAAAAGTATGGTGTAACTCACCGCCTCTCTACTGCATACCACCCCCAAACAAGTGGGCAAGTGGAAGTTTCCAACCGAGGATAAAAGAATTTTGAAAGGACAGAGAGGCTAAAACCGTGCCTCTTGGTCGGATAAGCTAGATGACGACTCCGGCCTTCCGCATAGCTTATAAAACACCCATCAGGTGTACTCCATACAAGCTTGTGTACGGGAAGGCATGTCATCTACCGGTTGAGCTTGAGCACAAGGCATACCGGCCTTGAAACATGCCAATTTCGATATTCAGATACCGGTGATCACCGAAAGTTCAAATGAATGAATTAAATGAACTCCATGATCAAGCATACGAGAACTCTTTGATCTATAAAGAAAAGACAAAGAAGATTCATGACTCCAAAATCAAAACCGCTGCAACGCCGGTGATCGAGTCCTTCTTTTCAATTCAAGATTGAAGATTTTCTCAGGAAAACTAAAATCCCGCGGTCCGACCATTCACCATCACTATAGTATTTCCATATGGAACCATTGAGTTATCTCAACCCGATGGTCCAAATTTTAAAGTGAATGGTCATCGTTGAAGCATTATTTGGAGAGGACATTCCACTTGTGGTTGTCCCAGATCTACAAACTTTCCCCATGAACCAATGAATGCGGGATCGAGTCAAGCTACTTGCGACTCAGAATCAAAAACAAGAGCATGCTACATGGGTTTTCACCCGTGTAACACTCCTAGTGTGGGGAGTTGCCCTCACTTGTATATAAGTGTTTCACAAAAAAAAAAAAAAAAAATCTTTCAAAATAATGGCCGTAGTATTTCCTTTTACGTTCCGCATAACCGTTTGTACTTTGAATATTGAGGGCAATATTCATTTCTAGTGTGGGGGAATTCTCACCTAATTTTATCATGTAATTATACCTCTTCCCCCATTTTTGGCCATTTTTTTTTGGAGTAAGTGTTTTCACTTACTCAACTTATGGTTATCAACCGCTTCATGTCTAATAAAACAAAAGGATTGGCTAATCCAGGAGCAAACGGCTCTTGGTAAAGATATCTCAAATCCGCTGACGGCTTGCAATTTGCCCAAAATTGTATGGTATTCAGCCCACCATATCCTTAAAAGTGAAGAGTTGGCTAGCCCGCAAGTTTATGGCTTGTGGTAAAGGCGTTGAAAACCATAATTGGTAATCACTCACCAAAGATATTTTATCTAAGAGTTGGCTAGTCCGTATAAACGGCTTCGTAAAGACAAATCAAATCCGTTGGAAGCTGGTGATTTGCTCAAAATCATTTGGTTATCAGTGTACCAAGGTTCTTACTTGAACTGAAACATTTGGCTACTCGTAGTAATGGCTTTTGGTAAAGAGATGAAATCCATTAATTTTCTCAAAACATTGCTAGGGACTAGCAATATCTTAGTGTGGGGATTGATGAGTGTCTAAATACTCATCATTTTTGTACCATTTAAACTGCAAAAACATCTGAAAACACTCAGAAATGCATTAAAATGATGAAAATATCACAAACAAGTGTTTTATGTGTTTTAAATGCAAAAATATCAAAATCAGATGAAAAATGTATCAAGTTTGCATAATTGGCAGTTTTAGTCCCCCAAGTTTCAAAAGTTGTCAAAAACAGTCCCTGGTAAATCTAAATAAAGAAAAATATCATTTCAAGTCCTTAGGGATTCATGAGTTGTCAATATTGGTCCTTGAGATTTAAAATTTCAAATTTACAACTTAGGTCCCTAAACTTTGAAAATTGGCAAAAATAGTCCTTGGAAATTTGAAAATGTCAACAATAGTCCTTGTACTATTGGAACTTGTCAGTTTTGGTCCTTGTGATAACTTTGATAAATTGGCAGCTATGGTCCCTCAAGATTCAGAATATACAAAATGGTCCTTGTTATTTAAATACAAACCAAATGGACCCTTCTTATTATTGGACCCCTGCCATTACACCTTTTGACCCCTGCCTTAACCACTTGACCTCCCCTTTTTGACCCCCTGGTCACCACCCAAAAACTCACCTTTCCCTCCACCAATCCTTTATCCCTTCTTCACCACTGCCCTCAGACAACCTCGCATATTCCCATCACCTTATCTCCTTATCCCTCCCCCCTCATCATCATATCTACCAACTTTACACTCCACAATTAATGCCACCCCCCCTAGTTGCAAATTCGGAACCCTGGTCAAAACAAACTTTTCCCGCCAAATTTGATCAAACGGCCAAAATCCATCCAACTCATCCAATGGCCCAAATTGAAGATGGGATTTACTCAGAGGACACGTGGGAAGCTTTTTGAGTATAAAAGAAGAGATGGGAGGCAATGTGAAAGAGATATCTAGTGTAATTTTACTTAGTTTATGTCGAATTAGTTAAACTTTAATTTCCAGTGTATGTTTAAGATTTCTAGTGTTGAATTAAGTGTTTTCAGTGTATTATAAACCTTTATCAATAAGCAATTTCAGTTTATGCATTTTCAAAGTTCAAAATCTCAAATTGTTTGAATGTTGTTTTAGTGTGATGATAAGGACTCATAAGCCAATATAAGCTCCTTAGAAAGCTTATTAAAGCTTTTAGATACCTTAAAACTCTGTTTAGTATCAAAAAGAAAAAAAAAAAAACACCAAAAAATACTCAAAAATAGTGGAAAATCAAAAATCATGTGGAAATGAAGATCAAGACATTGGAGCAGTGGTTAATAAAGGATTGCCTTGGTTTAGAGCTCGGGAAGCTATAGAAGTGTTTTCAAGCCTTGGTTCTCGCCATCACTTGGAATCCAATTTGTAAGCCTTTTAATACATTTTGGCATTTCAATGTTTAGTGCTCATTAGTTTAAATCTCTTTATGTTTATGTTTATTAGTCATATTTAAGTATAATTAAACCTTTAAACCAGTTGTTTGTTCTTTTAAATTTATAGTTAGCAAAAATCTTATTTTTACAGTTAAAATAGCATATGTGTAATCTCTTAGTTGTATGTTGTTATTGCTGTTGTTTAGTATTTCTTTAGTCTTATTAAATGATAACATGAGGTCTGTAATCAATAGCATGGTCCAAATCTATGTTTTGCTTTGAAAACATCAAAACAGTCTCAATAAGTAGTGTTTGTATTAGCTTGTTTAACTGAGTTAAAGAGTGTTTGTGTTATTGCTTATTGTTGTTCTGTGTTTCATTGGTTCATAATAACTCAAACATACCATAAAAACCAAGCTTGTTAGAGTAAAGTCAAAATTTCCTTTAATCCTACTTAAATTGATCACCTGTTAGGATTTAGATTGCATAATCATCATTTAAGTTTTAAAAGTTGTTTATCTACCTTAAATTAGTCTCATATTAGCTTAATACATCAAATTAGATCATCTAGGATCATTCAAATCTTATAAAAGTCAAATTCTTAGTGTAAATTAAAAAGTCAAAATTTTCTAATTACAGTTTTTGAATAAACTAAAGAATTTTAGAGTGTATTTAATGTTAAGATTTAGCTAATCATCTTTTGGAATATTAAAATTTTGTTGCTTATCTAAATTAGAAAAATATTAGCTTATATCTAATTAGCTTATATAGTGCTTATTTCTTAGCTTAGTTTGAGTCCTGTCTAAAAATCATGCTCATGCACTGTTGAGACTTTTTTCACAAGCTCTCAGAGAGCTTATTAGTTAGCTTCACTGTGTAAGTTAGCTTTTGAGAAGCTCACCTACTGCCTTAAGGTCCCAAGGTTTATTTTGCATTTTGCAAGCTTATTTAGTTAAATAGTTACTTCTAATTTCGTCCATTTTGTTTAAGAGTACTAGTTAGTCGTGTTTTCCAGCTTTTTAAAGCTCCTCCACAAGCTCATTATTGTAATCCAAAGTGAGAGCTTTAGTTTTTTAGAGAGTTCAGTTGGTCTACTTGTTAGTTGCAGTGTTTATTTTCATTTTGTAGCTTATTTCCTGCTTAAAAATAAGATAGAAGTGCCTAGTAAACCATATAGTATACCGTAATGTACCAGCTTGTGCTTATTTGTAGCTTAATCAGTGCTTATTTCTAGTTAATTTGCTTTTTCAGCTTGTAATTTCAAGCTTGTTAATGATTATTAGCTTATTTCAGCTTTTATCTTGTGCTCATTCATTAGCTTACTATCAATTTAGCTTAAAACTTGAGCTTATTTCATAATATTGTCCATCGTTATAAAATTAAGCTCAAATCGAGCTTATCAGTTGTTTTGAAAAAGTCATAGTTATAAAAAGTGCTTATTTTCTGGTGTTTAATAAGTTTGCAAAAGAAAAATCGAAAAAAAAAATAAAAGAGCAAAAGGTGGGGAGGCAGTGCTCGAACCCTGAGACCTCCACCTTATGAGAGTGATAAGTGTGTACTGTGATACCAGTTGCCCTTGGGTCTTTGATCTGGTTACATTTGCACAATCAAATACTTAAGTACTCTTTGTCCCGTTTAGCTTATTTGGTTAATTTAGCTTATTTCGAGCTTATTTAAACTAGCTTTTGCAACTTTTGTATTTTTCATAGATTTGTATTAGTATAAAGTAATTTATAAAAAGTTTCTAATTTTCTAAATAGTTTCAGTATTTTTAATCATTTAATTAGTCTAAAATAGTATTTAATTCATAATAAAAAAATATAAAAGTCTAAAAATATAAATCTTTTTTCTAAAATTTTCTTTTGTCATATAGTACGTAAGAAAATTGTTTTACACTTATAGGTCTTTTATTTCATAAATTTACGCTTTTGTTCATGCGACTCGCGTAATTTTTATAAATAACGCACGTTTTCATTTTAGATCACGTTTTTAGATAATTTAAGTTTACGTTTTAGTTAAAATAGTTTATTTAAGTTATTTTGTTTTATAAAATCACAAAAACATCATTGTAAAAATAGTGATAGCGTTTATTTAATATATTTTAACTTTTTAATTTTCTTTAATTTGCATTTAAGCCCCTGTAATTTATAAACTTTCTCTTTAGATATAATTATTCATCAAAATCCTTACTGATCACTATCCTTAGTGATTATTCGACATCTGTCTGTGTAAAACACCAATTCATCCTCCTCGTGGGACTTAACGCCCTGTGAATCCACTATATTCCTCTGATCTAAATTGCATTAGTGTTTGAACTGTTTAAATTTCTTACGGTTAGCCATTCACAAGTGGCTAGCTTGTGTGAGATAACTTGACGGTTTTGCACCAATCATGGAGATTCAGGAATAACATTGTCTTTTCTAAAAAGCGGCCCAACAAATATCTCCTACTCAATGACATTAAGCTCTTGTCTTTCAATTGGATTACTTCTAGATGTAAAAATTCTTGTTTAGACTAGATATAGTGGTTTAATAACCCGTGTAACGCTCTATCCCATCTTTTGTAACTTTTCTTCTAGCCACTTGCTAGTTTCTAATACAATCGCCGTTCTAAAAAAAAATTTGGTTGAAATTGAAAGGGAATACTTATTTTGAGACAAAGTACCATTGTTAACTAGAATAATAATGAGTTTTTTATCGATCCACAATGTATAATAAAACAGGAGTATAAGTACATAAAACATTTATGCCTTTTACCTTTAACTAAAGAGTAATCTGCGAAAAATGTCCCTAAACTTTGCAAAAATTGCGAAAGTTGTCATTGAAAAAAAAAATTGCGATAAATGTCCTTAAACTTTCAATTTTCTGCAAGTGATGTCCTTCCCGAGTTACTGTAGTTGCAAATTTAGTTTTTTGACTAACGCTCGTTAGGAAATCTCGTTAAATGCCGTGTGAAATGACTATTTTCCCCTCTTTTTTTCAATTATCGCAAAACCAACCTTCTCCTTTCTTTTACCAAACACAACCAAATTCTCAAACACCATTTCAGTATTTATAACCCCTGATTGACAAACACAATTTCTGAAACACAAAATCACACATAATCGATTATACTTCTTCAAAACGAAATGGACAAATTCGATAATACCCCCGCCTTGGAAAACCTACATTCTTCACAAAGCCCTGAAAAGGAGGTTAGGATAATACCCGGTCCTACTGGTATTTTTCAATTGGCTAAGCGTCGTAAACAGTTTATTATTACGGCGCGTGGGGAGTGTGTAATTTTGACACAAGAGTATATTAGGAAAGTTGTTGAGGATGTGGCTGAGGATGAGGATTTTTCACTTGGGCCATGGCTTAGCGCGGTTAAGTTTGTGAATGCTAATGGGGGTTGTGTTGGATGTTTAGGTGATATCAAGAGCTTTATCAATAATAGTAAAGTTGATCAAGTTGTTGCAATAATTAAGTCATGTACTCCAAATGCCCTTGGCGATCTTACAATAACTCTCAAAGATCTATCAGGTTCAATACGTGGTGCAATACATCACAAAATCATTAACGAGGAGTGGGTTATGGAAAGGATATTACTGTAGGAGTTGCTGTGGTTCTTCATAACGTTTCATTGTTTTCTCCTAATCGATCACTCGATTTACTCCATTATCTTAACATTACAAAGAAAAACTTAGTTAAAGTTTTCCACAAGGATACACTTTATGGGAATGGGAGTGGGGTAGCTGGTAGGGGAATGTTAGACGAAGATGAAATAATGGAATTTTCAGTAGAAGAAGAACGTGTTGAACAAGAGTGGCTGGATTGTGGATATCTTGAGGAACAGGAACATAAAATGAGATTAAACGGAGAAGCATTGTTACAAATACTGCAGAAGAAGCAAGGGCTAAAAAAGAGGAGGTTGAGAGACTTAGGAAAGAACGAGAGGAAGATTGGGAACTTGGGTTGTATGGCTATGTATCTGATTCATTTTCTAATTCCGATTAAGTTGTGACTAAAGTCTATGTTTACTTTTAGAAGTCAAAGTAATGCTGCATATGCAAAATACAGTTCCAAACATAATTAGATTGTGTTTAACAGCTGCATGCCACAAATTAAAATGACTTTAATGTATTAAACATAAAGTTGAATACTAAAGATGTGTTCCACTTTTAATGGGTAACGGACCGCATGGTTGTGACTCTTTGTTGCTAACTTTCTGGATTGTGCATCCATGGTGAGTTGAGAGTTTGAATGAGTTTGATGAACAAGGTTGATGATATGAGATTGGCATGTTTGTGTGCGATTGTGAGAAGTAAATGAAGCTGGTTAGATGAGTAGGTTTGTGTGTAAATGTAGGAATTTAATACTCATTTACTTCATATAAAGAAAGTCAAACAGGTTTATTTCAAAGTAGCCTGAACCTATATTTGACTACACAAAAGTTAATTGAAACTAGGTTAGAAAGAGTGTGTGTTACTCTTAAATTAAATTCTCCTACCAACTAGTATGCCACACCGTTCAAGTAAAAAAATGAAAAGAAAAAATACGGATGGTACTGATGTTTGACTGTCTTATATAATACATCACTGGTATTCATTTCTTTATCACATCAAAGAAGTTTCACCATGGTTAAAGAAAAGGGTTGTCAAATGATATGCATTGACTGTTGGTAGGAAACAGAAAACATGGTTGGATTGACCTTTGATGCAAGGCGTCCACCTAATAGAGAAATCATGTGGTATTGTTGTCCAATGCATCTTTACGGAAGGGGAAACACTACTGATAGTGGGGTTGCTACATGTGGTGTTGTGGTTGTAGATGTAAGAAGGGAAAACACAACTACAACTGGTAGAGGTGGTGGTGTAGTGGGCCGTAACACCCCCAAAATGGCTCAGCGGAAGTACACAACCCTTGGGGTGCTACTAAATTGATATCACGACATAAGCATAAACAAACTGATTTAAAACTTTATTCATTCTTGAAAACAATGTTTACATCATAGATTAGTGCAGAAAACAGGCCCATAATAAGGTGGTCTCCATTTAAGTTTATCAGAGGAATTTATGACCTTGCCGTGCCTTTGCCTTGCGCCTCCAAAGTTAAGCTATCGCCTTATAACCTGAAAATACATACTAAAAAATGTCAACACGAGGTTGGTGAGTTCATTGGTTTGTTTAAATAACATTTCAGAGTACAAAAGATGTGAGTTAAAGATTTAGTTTTATGACCATTGTGTCTCGCACAATGTCATGAAAGTTTGTGTTTACCTTTGATAAAATTTTTATTAGTGGACCGAAAGTAGGGTATATGTACATTACAACGAATATAAAGCCATACAGTATATCTATTACGCTAGCACTAAGTTCATGCAACCGCTCTACGACGCTTTTCTCGTATGCAAAATGAAGTCATACTAATAAGGGGCCCAAAGCGAGTGTTTATACTCGATTCCAACATGCTATACGTTTCACGTTGACCCATGTATGGCCAACCGAACGAGGGAGTCACCCCCAATAGATCTATTTATAACATTCGCGATTCCCAGCAGGAATTGACGGTTCATGAAAAGGGCATTTTGGGATATAAGGACTTAGGCTAAGCTGCGTAATATTTTAAGTAAAGCATTTTGGTGTGGTCCAGAAAACATGTTTGTGTGATGTAACCTTAAACAGTTAAGTTTGCAAGAAAACATTTAATAGTATAGTAGGTAAATACATCATAGCAATCATGAAGCACAGTTTACATGGAAATGCACATTTTCATTAAAGCAATTTAAGTAAAACGAGCATGTATCTTCCCCCAAAACAAATATAAAACAGTTTAAAAGTTAGGGCTTTGAAACTCACCTCAGCAATTAGTCGTCTTAAGTGAACAATTTAATTAGTGGTAGTGCACGGCTCCGACAAGGGGCTGACACGGAATGGTTTTCATTTAAGATATTTACCTCTTAATGAATTCCTTTCTCTCTCTCTCTTTCTAAAATAATAACAACAACCCATCTTCTACATCTCTTCTATATCTCATATTTGATATAATTAAGCTTTACCATCTTCCCCACTTCACAAATCGCATAAAAACCCCTAATCGAATCGGATCTCCCACCACCACGCCGTCACGCGACACCACGCACCACCTGTTAGTGGTATATCACCTGGAATTTGCCGGCGACTTCTCGGTGGCCTGCAACTACACGACCCGAGAGTGGAGTTTCACCTGGTTTTTCCGAGTCTGATCCAAGTAGCCGCGCCGGATTTTCTCGACGCCATCGCCGAATTGCCCCACCACCCATTTTTTCCTTTCCAACCGAAGCTTTATTTCTCCTTATTATCTTTTATTTTCTTTTCTCGATTTTTATTTTTATTTTTAGTTCCCTTTTCTCGCCCTATCTGCTTTCTTCCTTCTTTTTCTTTTGTTTTGTTACTGCATATTCGTTTATTGCCTATTTGCTCCTTGTGTGTTGTTTCCTTTTGTTGTGTATTGTCTTTTGTGCGTGTTGTCTTGCTTTTGTGTCTCTCTTGCTGCTAGTCCGGCTGGGACTAGGATAGATCCTTTGGCTAGTGATGGTAACCTAGGTCATGTCTTGCCTGTCAAGGGGTAGACGGGCAGCGAGTAGGCGCAGTAGTGAGGTAAGTGTGAGGGTTAGTGGAGAGGGGTTGGTAGGGGTGGGTAGAGGTTACGCTAGGTCAAGGCTTCCTTCCCGTGAGGGTGGGTAGTTGGAATGTGGGTCTCTACCTAAGAAGCTCTTTTGAAATGGCAGATGTGTGGAGAGACATGCGTGATATGGCGTTTCCTCCAGAAAACTAAATGGAAGGGTTCAAGCACGCGTGGAGGTAAACGGGCTACAAGCTCGTACTCCGGCCCGTGTCGAGAAAAACGAGTTGGAGTTATTCTGGCGGCAGGACTCAAGGATAATGTAGTACAAGTGACCCGGAGTAGCGATAGGATAATGGCGATTACTTTGGTTATCAATGGGGAGATGCTGAACGCATCGGCAATATATGCACCACAGTGGGCCGGAGTGAAGCGTAGAAAGAAGTTGCTGGGACGATCTCATGAGCCGAGGGAGTGCCCGCCGGATCGGCGTTTATTTATAGGTGGTACTTGAACGGCCATACGGTGCGCGGCCGCAGATGGGTACAGGAGATACACGGAGGGTTTGGCTTCGGAGTTAGGAATGACGAAGGTCCCATCGATTTTAGAGTTTGCTACCGCCACGCACTGGTAGTAGCCAACTCTTTCTTCAAGAAGAGGATGTTCACTTGACTTCCTGAAAGGCAATACAACACCCAGATTGACTATCTATTGGTGAGAAAAGTGATCTTAGTTAATGCAGTGGACCGAGTTTACCTGTAGAGACTTGCTCATCCCAACACAAATTGGTACAATGCTATTATGCCGAGAGGCAACAACCAAGGAGATTAGTCACCCGGTTGCCGAGGATACTTTGGAAGAATTTGAACGGGAGGCGCGTAATCGCTAGAGTGAAAGTCTCAGAGGACTTGCTACTCACGATGACTTGCTCGATAGAGACGGACCGCCAGTGGGGCACTCTTGCCGGCAGATTATCAAAGATGCAAAGCGATTCCCTTGGGGTGGCTGAGGACATCGAGGTCCCAACGGCCAACAGAGAATCTCTTGGTGGTTTTGCGAGAAGTGCAACCAAGGTCGCCGAGAAACAATCTAGGTTCGAGAGAGCTTCTTTGTGCCGACGCTAAGCCGACATTATCTTGTTGTAATATAGGTATAAAAAATAGAAAGAGTTTAAAAAGTAGCTCGCAAAGGACAAGGCGTATGAGGATCAGATAAGAAACTGGATCCCAAAGAGGGGCTAACGACATTTTCGGGATCGCTAAAGCCGAGAGGGATGAGTGGACTTAGGATGCATAAAGTATATCAAAGATGAAGGAGGACGCACCATTGTAACGTAGAGGATATCAGAAGAGATGGGGAGATTACTTCTCCTCTCTTTCAATGTAGGAAGGGTCAAGGCAAAGCATTTAAACAGAACCTAGCCAACGACATAGTGCTACTATTAGAGGATTAGTCAACCGTAAGGAAGATCGCACTACATAAGATGGGAAGAAACAAAGCGGTAGGACGGATCAAATTCCCATAGAAGCTTGGAGGTGTTTGGGAGATATGGGGTTAGATTGGTTGACGTGCCTCTTCAACAAGATCTTCTACGGGGATAAGATTCCGTAAGAATGGAGACTCAAGGAAGTCATCCCCATCTACAAAGAAGGAGATGTACAAGTGCGGTAGCAATTATAGGGGCATTGCTTCTCGGTCACACCATGAAGCTTGGGGAGAGTTATCGAGAGAAGGTCGGAGAGGGAGACGAGGGTGTCAGAGAACCAATTTGGTTTTATGCCGGAGGTGTCCTCGACGGCTATTCACCTTCACGAAGTCTCATGGAGAAGTATAGAGAAAGACAAAAGGGACTTGCATATGCGTGCCTCGATCTTGAAAAGGCCTATGATAAGCGTTCGCCGAAGTTGATTTGGAGAACTCTTATCGAGAGGAACCCCAATTAGATATGCAGTCATTAGGGACATGTACGGTGGTGCTAAGACTGCGGTACGGGTCCACAGTGGGGACCCCTGAGTTTTTCCCCTGGAAAGTTGGGCTCCACCGGGGATCCGCCATTAGCCCCTACCTCTCAGCTGGATTCTAGATGAGTTAACTAGGGGGTACAAGAGGGCATCCCGTGGAACATGATCTTTGTGATGACATTGCGGTTGGTGGCGCGATCGGCCAAGGGTTAAACACCGCACTTGAGCACTAGAGGGAGGCTCTCAGACAATGGCCTTCGAGTGAAGCAGGAGAAGACCGAATACCGATGCATTTTGGGAGGATCGAGCCAGTCACCACGAAGCAAATTGATATTCATATTGGTGAACAAATCCCGACACCCAAGGAGTCTTTAGATACCGATCGATAATACATAAATCGTGGAGGATAGATGAGACGAATCGAACCGGATCAGAGCTTAGTGGGCGAGATGGAGTATGGCCAGAGTCCCTTTTATGCTGTGAACATCCCATCTAGTTAAAGGAAAATTCTATAAGGTGGCGATTAATCGGCTATCTTGACGCGGCCTCAATAGTTGGTCCATATTAAAGGCACATGCTACAGTGGTTGAGGTGGCGTAACCGGGATGCTGCGATGGACTTGTGGTAAAACCTTGTTTTGACATGATCCCGAACGGAGTTTTGAGCTAAACTTGAGGTCGGGAATATTGTTTCAAAATGAGAGATGGGAGGTTGAGGTGGTTCTGGACATGTCGGAGGAGTGCCACAGCGCTTTCGAGCTAGAAGCGGTCAAGCGCTGATGTAGATGGCGTGAGTAAGAGGGCGCACCAATATCAAAGGGAGGATGACTTAAGCTTGATATGATGGAGCTTAGTTGACGAGGACATGATCTCAGATAGGAAGGGTGGAGTGATAGAATTAGATTTAAGGTAGTGGTGCTAGTGTGCTGGCTTTAGTGCCCCTCGTGTTTTGTTTTGTGGCATCTTTTTGTTTTTTTGCTTTGCCGTAGTCTTAGCCCCGTCGCGTGTTCATGCTCCTCCTGTTGTTGTTCCCTTTAGGTTGCCTCGCTTTGTCTACTCCATGTGTTTGGTTTTTGGTGCTACGTGTTTTTGCTATCGCCTTTCGCCCTCGTGGCTTCTCGCTTGCTCAGGCTCCCTTTGTTGGTACGCTAGTGTGCCTCGCTTGGTGTTATTTCGCCAAGGCTTGGCTTTTCTGTGCTTGTGGTGGTTCTTTTCCTCGTATTCCCTGCTTCCTTGTTTGCTTGTTTGTTTGCTTTCCCTTTACTTTTACGCTTTGCATATTGTTTTGTAGTAGATATCTCTATCCTTTCGCACTCAGCACACATGCACTCTCCGGAGGTCTCGTTTGAAGCAGCCTCTATATACCTGGGTTTACCCGGTAGTGGGTAGGACTGTCATACATTTTACTCTCCCCCATACCCTGCCAGCGGATGTCCTGTTGTTGTTGTGTTGTTGTGCACGGCTCCGACAAGAAACCTAATTTAGTACGGTAAGTTTAGTCTTTATCCATGTTTAAGACTTGATAAAGTTTAACTAACTTTATAAGTTTTTCAATGTTTGTGTTGTTGTTGCTTGTGTGGCAGCATTTAAGGTTAAAACAGTTTTCTAAATGTTTGTAAGTATTGGCTCTTGAAAGTGCGTACGTATGCAATAAGAAAATACCAAGAACGAATGAGTCTTCAGTTTGATGGCAACCGAGAGACGGAGTGCGAAAAATACTCGTTTTTAGTATTAGAAGTTAAATGTATATATAGGCATACATATTTTGTATATAATTATTTTTAGTTCAAATAAGGGTACTCAAAGTGTAATAGATAAATGTATATCTCTATTTAGAAAATTTAATACGATAGTTATTAAATAAATACCCTCTCGTTAGTTAATAAAAAAAATGTATTTTTGTCAAAATCGGGCATGACTCGTGTATACGTTTTCATTTGTCCGAGGTGACTATCGTCAAATTTTCGATATTTATTAAGTTTAATTACTTGAAATATAATTTTAATTAAGTGTCTAAAGATGTACATTTTCCATAAGGTTTAGGTGTATGAAATCGTTTAATTTTTATTACGAGTTATACAAAAACCATCCATTTATACATTTATAAGGAAGCTCATTTATTTAAACAATTATGTTATCAAGCTTTATATTTTTATCATAAGTTTTGCAATCTAGGTATATGACGATATGGAGTGCAAGCTTTTGAGGTGTGTCACGATATATGATTAGATATGTATATATATAAAGTACGAGTGCGTCATAACAAAAAAATTGGATCACGGAAGGAGTAGTGTGGCAAGCATGATCAACAAAGTGAATCGATAATGTGTCGTGGGATTGGTTGGGTACGAAGCACGACTATGCCACTAACCTTTTGTTTTCTTTATTTTTTATACAAGTTTACACACTCACTTTTGCTCTTGAACTGTCAAACGCACCCTGGTTTAGAGTGGGTTGTGGCACAGAAAAAGACAATATGGGCTTGTGTGGACTTGTGGGCTGCGGCCCAGTACATGGATCTCACTCTTAATGCACACAAGGTTCCATACCAGGTTAGCACCAATTATGAATTCACTAGAGAAAGGAAAATAAATCACAAGTTTACTCTTTGATATCATTAGTATTCTTAGTCTTTGTGAGCTAACTTTAGCGCAAGGACTCAAGCAAAGATTTTCATGCCGTGCTAATACAAATAAGCCGTAAAAACGTTTATTTATATTTTACGATCTTTTAATGTTTTTTCGATAACAAACGTAAAATCATTTTAACGAAACAAATAAAATACGTAAATGGTTTGAGCCAATAGTTTACTAACACACTTACGTTTTCACATAAAACACTAAAACAAGTATAAGTGATTTTATGATTTTGTAATACATATGTACAATAACTAGTGTTTACATATTGGTCAAATATATACTTAACTAGTATGTATTATAATGGGTAATATAAATGGGTAGAAAATTAAGTATTTGACCCATTGACCAAATACATTGAATGTAGTGGGTATAACCCAAAGTCCATGACCCATACCCATAGAGCCCATAACCCATTGCATGACATCATGCTTAAGTCATATATGGATATTATCCATGACCCATAGACTAGATGCATTGCATCTTGAGATAAATTGTATCTAATTGGATACCCGTGATCCATAACCCATGACCCATGACCCAAAACCCATGGGCAAAAGGGAGCGTCCCACGGATCCCCAGTATTACTGACGGATCCTCAGTGGAGTGATTTGGGATCCGTGGAACAGTAGTTGTTTTTCTTCTATAAATAGTGAGTCATTTATTCCTTTTGGGTTACCACTCCCGCACATACTTTCCCCAAGTATTGTAACCTTCTAACCATAGATCCTAAGGATCTTTCTATGTAGTTTGTCTTTGTTTTTGTGTGATTCTCTAGGTTCCTCTTAAAGGCGAGATCACCACCTCTTGAAGTCAAGCAAGCTCAAGTCAATGAGTTGTCATGCTTCGTCATCATTAAGACTACTGAGGTGCTCTTGATTGATACTTCTTTCTTCCTCGATAGAAGTGTTGTGTCCAAGGAATTAGTGAAGGATGCCGAAAGAGTCAAAACGAAATCATTAGTGAAAGGTGCTTAACGTCCGTGTCAAAAGCATTAATGAAGAATGCCAAAGGAGTCAAGACGAAGACATTAGTGAAAGATGCCAAGCGTTCGTGTCAAGGGCATTAGTGAAAGATGCCTAGGAGTCAAATCAAGTGGCATTAGTGAAGGATGCTGCTAAGGTCGTTATAATCGATGAGGCGCCCTCGTTATACAAATAGTGATAGTTCGTTTCCAAGGATATTGATATCCTTGATGGTGTTGTAATAAGGAGTGGGTCTCCTTTGGGGTTAGGTGTTTTGTAGTGTTGGGTAGTAGTTCCTCCATCGTAATGGAACTCTGCATTTAGCCTAGTACCGGATAAAGGGTAGGCGACGTGGTGGTAGGTGTGGGTTTCCCCTTGTGAAAGAACCCACGGTGGTTAGCCTAGTACCTAAAAAGAAAGAGGCGACGTTGTGAAGGCTTCTCCGCCATAAGGAGTTGGTGTCGTGCAGTGATTACGAATTCTCGAGTAGGTGACTTGGGGAGTGGAGTAGGGTAAGGAAGGTGTCCTTGTAGCTGAACCACTATAAATACTCGTGTCGTGGTTATGTGCTTCTTACTCTTTATCTTTCATTACACATTTATATATCTATCTATGAATGTCCAACGTACACATCCAAATAGATTGACATAAGTCGATCTAAATATTTTAAAACAAAGTTTTAATTGGTAAAACTATTCAACCCCCCTTCTAGTTTTTCACAATTGGTACCAGAGCTTCATTACCAAGTTTCTTAGAGTATGTTGTACTTTAAAAACTTGATATGATCCGTGTATGTTTGAAAACTACAAAGAAGGAAATCTTTTAAAACAAATTCTTTTTCATCTATGTTGTATATTGGTTGATTACTCTAACATTTCCTTTTCAAGAAATCTTCATGCTAGGATCTCTCCAAAGTCTTCATTTCTATTCAAAGAATAATGAAGTCAACTTTCAAGGAAGAACCTAAAAGTAATCACAATCTACTTATTCAAAGTACAACTGATTACTTTAAAAGCTCATGAAGTATTTTCGGTCTCATGGTCTCCATAAACCATACCAAGAGCATAAAGGTATGTTTACTTTTCATTAGCTAGCTTACATCTACATGAATACGTTAATACCTTCTTTCATATTTAGACGTTAATAATTGCTAGTCTCTCTAAAGTCTCTTTTCACCACTTGCCCGACTTACTCATCATCGGGAATAGTATTCCTTCTGATTTCGTCAAACTAATGCCGTCGTCACAAATGGATCATTGATCAAATCTCGTTGACCAAACATCTTTTCAATTAGAAACCGCAAAACTATTTTTGTTCCATAAGCTATTCTATAACTTATTACAAAAATATTGCCAAACACCCTTTTTCTGTCTACAGTAGCCGGATCCCTCTAGTTGTACTAGTAGATCCCTAATATATAGTGGATCCAGGAAAAGCGTGACCTAATAGGAAGTTAGAAAGAAGAAAACTCTCTAGATCAAGTGATCTATATGTTAGAAGAGAATGAGAGTGTATGAGAGATTTAGTAAGAAGAGGGGTAAGTTAGAATGAAGAAATGGCTCTCTATTTATAGGCAAATTTCTTCTCTGTTCCACGGATCCCACGGATCCCTTCCACTTGGGATCCGGCTAGTGTAATCCTAGGGATCCGTGGTACGCTTCTCTTTGCCCATGGGTTTTTTGGTTATGGGTTGGTCCATGGGTTTTCTTTAGATTCAATGTATCTAAGTATACATTGTATCAAGTCTTCTTTGGTATGGGTTTAAGATCCATGGGTTATGGTTTTACCCATCCTAATAAACTATTACAACAAATGCTTAATTATTACATTTTTGTATTTAAATGGCTATATGTAAATGCTTTACAAAAATAACATGTATCCTTATAATTATACTTAAGATAACATTACATTTGTTATCAACAAAACACAAAGAGATCGCAAAATATTAATAAACGTTTTTACGGTTTATTTGTATTAACAATCTCCCCTTTTGTGTTGATGACAAAACATAATGTTATGATGAGTAAAACTTAAGAATAGATGCAAGTTTTGAAAGCCCCTAAGTTTTACTTCTTCTCCCCTTTTTGTCGAAACAAAAAGTTAACCCTTGGAAGAAATAAACAAAAAGTTAACTCCCCCTTGACGGTAGCTCCCCCTTGTTTGGGGCGTCAAGTGAAGAAAAAAATAAAAATCCTACAAAAAGAAAGGTTAGTAACATGCTTATATAATCTTGTGATTGTCGAGAATCAAGATTAGGAGCCAAGGTATGTAAACAAGGCCTTGTAATAAAACAACAAATTGTAGTGGTATGTATGCCACTTACAAGCATGTAAAAATAAGAACAAGACTTGTTCTTGAAAATGACTTCAAAAGAAAAAATAATACTAAAAGTAGAAAATAGTAGTAGTGATTCCTTCCATGCTTGCATAAGGTTATGGATGGAGGTTTTGATGAGTAATGGTATTGATGCGATCAAGGATGAGGTTGAGTATGAAACGCATTTCTTCCCTAACTTCTATTGCAATTTCCCTAGTGGATTGGCAATGTTCACAATGTAAATGATGTGGGTTATGAGTGCAAAAGTTTTCCGGGTTGTTTTGATTTGAGTTATGCGGAAGTTGTGGTGGAAAAATAGGAAAATATGGATCAATATCCGGAATGTTTGTAAATGGTGGTGGAAAAGAACCTAAATGTTCTTGTAATGTGATGGGAGCTAATGGTGGTGATGTTTCAAGATCTTGAAATATAGTATTTGGAGATGTGGGGGTGTTGAAAAGACTAATTCTTTTCTTTAGGTTGGTTAGATCTTGTTGGAGTCTTAAGGAGTTCCAAAAGAGTTATTTTAGGTGGTGATGAAGTTGGTGTACTTGTTAGTGATGAGGGAGGTGCTAGAATGGAAGCATCTTGGGGTGAGTTATTTGTTGAGGATGAACCATTTGAGGTTGGTTTTGCTAAACAACAAGATCAGATACTAATCCGTGCGGATATCCTAGCATTTGATTGTGGTATTTTGGATGGTGGAAGTACAAAGGTTTGGATATCATGATTGTTTGTACTAAATGATTCTCCTAAAGGGTTTTTGGATGACATGATGAAGTGTGTTTGTGAGAAGGAGATGGAGTATGCAAGCATTTTGGGAATTATATATATAAAAACAAAGCATTGTAATGAATGCTTGACCCAAAATGTGGATTAAAATCTAATGATTAGATATGAATTCAAGGCATGTGATCATGAGAACACAAGCATTAAAGAGCATACTCCAAAAATGAAACAAATGTGGATTTTTCATCCAAAGTGAAAAAAATAGAAGTTGAAAAACAGCTTCTGTTCCACGGATCCCACGGATCCTTCCCTTGAGGGATCCATCCAAGCATAAAGGCCGATCCGTGGGTATGGTGTTTCGTGCAAGACAAAATTTTCTTTTTTTTGGAAACATTTTGCCTAGTGTGTGCCTATATGCAAACTATTTGGAGTTTCGGTTATCTTGACTCCTAAAAGAATTAGAAAATAAACTAGAAGTATAAAACCATCCTATTGAGATAACCCAAAACCACATATTTAGTACATGAGTACGTAATTTTGTGTTATCAATGCTCCTAATTCATTGTTGCTTAAATGAATGTACGCGAAAACACATATTAGTTATGTGTCCCCTTTAGCATTCAAAAGACATGAGATGCAATGAAAATGGGTTTTTACTTTGTATTAATAATGAAAAAGCGATTTGTCCTAGACGTGAGAAATTGCTTTTGTGAAATTGATACAGGAAGGTATCATCTTTTTAGAAAACATTGTGAAAGTAGGTTTTCTTTGAAAATGTAAAAAAAAAATTATAAGAAAGCTATAAGTGGAAAACTCATCTTGGGTTTTGAAAATTCCCGTATTGTTTGTGAGTTGTGCGTGAAATAGAAATCCTAGACTCAGAAAGAAGAAGGCTAGTGTTTACATACCTTGTAGAGTCAATTAAGTTACGACGTTTGTTCCATTAGACCAAGACCAAGACGAAGTAGGTTGAATTGTTCCCGCTTCAATGGTTTGGTGAGGACGTCGGCTATGTTGTCTTCGGATGCTACCTTCTCAATAGAGATGTTCCCATTTTGAACATTGTCTCTTAAGAAGTGATGACGAATCTCTATATGCTTTGTGCGAGAATGCAATACCGAATTCTTGCTTAAGTCGATGGCACCTTTGTTGTCACATAGGATGGCTATGTCGCTTAGATGGATGTCGTAGTCTACTAACGCTTGTTTCATCCATAGTGCTTGTTGGCATGCTTTGCCGGGCGAGACATACTCGCTTCGGTTGTTGATAATGCAAGTGCCGTTTGTTTCTTAGAAAACCATGATGTTAAACAACATCCCATAAAAGTACATACCCACTTGTACTTTTTCTATCAACGTAATCACCTCGCATGGTCAATCTGCATATACAATTATTTCTACTCCAGTGCCCTTAGGATACCATAATCCTAATTGTGTTGTACCCTTAATATATCTAAATATCCTCTTTACGGCTTCTAGGTGTGATATTTTAGGGTCTTCTTGAAACCTAGCACATAAGCAAACACTAAACATGATATCCGCCCTACTTGCCGTGAGGTAGAGAAGGCTACCTATCATGCCACGATATTTAGTATTATCTACGGATTCTCCGTCTTCATCTTTTGTGAGTTTGGTGTCGGATGACATTGGAGTCCTAATTGGTTTTGACTCTTCTAGACCGAATTTCTTTAACATCTCCTTGATGTATTTAGATTGATTGAAGAAGATACCATCTTCTACTTGTTTTATTTGTAGACCAAGAAAGAAACTAAGTTCTCCCATCATACTCATCTCGAACTCATCATGCATGATTTTAGAGAAATCATCACACATGTCTTGACAAGTGGATCCGAATATAATATCATCTACATATATTTGTACTATGATTATATGTGACTCTCTTTTCTTAGTAAAAAGTGTGTTGTCAACTAACCCCATGGTGTAGTTGTGTTTAACTAGAAATGACTTGAGTCTATCATACCAAGCTTTTGGAGCTTGTTTAAGACCGTAAAGGGCTTTCTTTAATTTATACACATGTTTGGGTTTTTCAAAATCAATGAAGCCCGGAGGTTGAGCTACATATACTTCTTCATTTATGACACCATTTAGAAAAGCACTTTTGACATCCATTTGATAAAGCTTTAGATCATTAGCACAAGCATACGCAAGAAGTATTCTTATAGACTCTAATCTAGCCACGGGGCCGTAGGTCTCATCAAAGTCTATTCCCTCTTGTTGGTTATACCCTTGAGCAACGAGTCTAGCCTTGTTCCTAGACACTAATCCGTTTGCATCTAATTTGTTTTTATAAACCCATTTGGTTCCTATTATGGTTTGATTACTAGGTGGAGGGACAAGTGTCCAAACATCATTAGAAACAAATTGATTTAGTTCTTCTTGCATAGCCATTACCCAACTTTCATCTTTTATGGCTTCTTGTGTATTCTTAGGTTCTAAGGTTGAAACGAAACAAAACAAGCTACTTTGGTTTTGAACTTGAGACCTTAATGTTCATTCGTTTAGTTTTCCTATGACTTTATCTACAGGGTGATCTTTGGACTCTTTAATGTTTATTATTTCATCACTTAGAGGTTCTTCTTCTTCACTTATCTTTTCTTTATTACTATGGATTCACTTTCTATAATCTCGTCATCGACAAGAGGTGGAGAGGGTTTGGGTGGACTTTCATCAAATTTTATATTTAATGACTCTTCTACCTTCATTGTTTCTTTGTTTAATATGACGTAAGCTTTGCTATTTGGCGAATAACCTAAAAAGATACCTTCGGTTGATTTAGGATCAAATTTTGTAAGGTAATCTTTAGTGTTAAGAATAAAACATTTACTACCAAAGACTCTAAAGTGATTTAACGTAGGCTTTTTGCCTCAAAGTAACTCATATGGAGTTTTTCCTAAGATTGGTCTAATCAAGACTCGATTGAGTATATACGTTGAAGTATCAACGACATTACACCAAAATTTTGGAGGTATGGATTGTTCATTAAGCATGGTTCGACTCATTTCTTGTAGAGTTCTATTCTTTCTTTCTACTACCCCATTCGATTGTGGAGTGCGGAGCCGGAGAAGTTGTGAGTAATACCATTAGCGTCACAAAAAGCTCGAATTGCACTTCATTATCGAATTCCCTACCATGATCCGTCCTAATAGACACTATGGGACTTCCTAGTTGTCTTTGGATCTTTTTGCTTAATATTTCAAAATAGTTAAAGGTTTCGTTTTGTTCTTTAAAAATTTTGTCCATGTATACCTAGAGTAGTCATCCACTATTACCAAAGTGTAGTAGTTGCCTCCATAACTTTGGATAGCGGATGGACCAAATAAATCCATATGTAGTAATTCTAGACACCTAGTTGTGGACACCATGTTTTTAGCTTTATGACTCGAATGAGCTTGTTTTCCTACATTACAAGCATCACAAAAATGATGTTCATATTTTAACTTAGGTAGATCTCTTACTAGATCTTTGGATGATAGCGATTGAAGAAGTCGCATGTTGGCGTGACCCAATCTTCGATGCCATAAGGTCAAAGTATCATCCATAGAGGTAAGACATAGTTTGTCTTTAGGTTCATTACCGATTTTAATGACATAGACTCCATGTTTCCTAATTCCTCTTCCTATGGTTATGCCATTTTAAGTATCTTACTACCGGTTTCGTAAAAAGTAATTGCACTTTTTATCACATATTTGTCCTATACTTTAGAGATTAAAGTTTAGGTTTTCTACGTGACACACATCGTTAATGGTTAGAGATTTGTTAGAAATCGTACCTTTACCGATGATTCTACTTTTGCTATTTCCAAACACCACATTACCTCCATTTATGGATTCATATGTGAAGAATAGATCCCTATTGCCGGTCATGTGCCTCGTGCACCCGCTATCCTTGACCCATTCATCGGGTCTAGGTCGACCTTTAAGCACACCTAAAACAATAATAAACTCAAAAGTTTGGTCCCCATTTGTTCATGGGTCCATTAGTGTTAAACATTCCATTCATGTTAGACATGTATGGATAAGATGAGTATGCATTCCATGGAGCAAAGTTTTGAAAAGGAAAACCGTTTGCATGTTTTGATTCCATCCCATTTGATGGTTACTTTTCGGGTAAACGTTATTAGGTCTCCTAAATGAGTTAGGTTTTGAAAAAGATGGAGCTTTGTTTCTTGCAAAAGTAGGATTATATTTTGGAGGTGGTTGTCTAGTGGTGACATGATTTGGTTTCTTCCTATTAACTATAACAAACTCAGTTCTAGATGAAGAAGCTGCGTTATTGCTATGCTGTTGCTACAGCAGATCGACGGATCCCTTTTCTCTACACTAGCTCTGGTTCCTTTTTAGGGGATCCGTGGGATCCGCCACAACAGTGGCTGGGTTTTCTAGTTCCTTAACAAATTTTGTTTCTTTACTTTCACTAGTTGATGGATCAAGTTGTTGACTACCTAGACCCTTTGATTGTTACCGGTTTTAACACTATCGATTATTGTATCTAAAGTGTTCGTGCTCATTCTAGCAATTTTAGAATCTAAGTGATCCACTAGTGTTTGAAGTTGAACGAAAAGTTCACATTCACCACTTGCTATTTTACCCTTTTCTAAACGTTTTAGTTTTGCTTTTAATTCTATGACTTCTTTATCTAAACGTTGATTTTGACTCTTTAAAAGCTTGTTTTTGTTAATTAGTTTTAAGCTAATATTGCATAGTTTGTCATATTCATTATGCAATGAGTCGTCATCAAGTGATGAACTACTATAGTATTCGTGACATACCTCGTCATTTGCCATGAGACAAATTTCTTCGCCTTCCTCGCCGCTCATTCCCCACGTACGCTTCACTAACACCTTTTGATCATCCCGTTTGGGACACTTACTAATAAAGTGGTTTGGGTCCCCACATTAAAAGCAAGTACGATCATCCTTTGGCTTCTCGTCCTCTTTGCTTTTCCGAAAGCCTTTCTTATCGCCATACGGTTGTTTGACGTATCTTCCCTTTCTTCTAAAGAACTTTTAAAGTCCCTTACCGCCATAGCGTACTCTTCGTCGTCACTACTCGAAGATGAGTTCTCCTCATCGCTGAAGCCTTTTGGCTTTAAGGGCAAGAGATTTGTGTTTCTCTTTCACCTTTGAGGCTTCGGAATCTTTAGCAAGGACAAGCTCGAAGACTTTTAGGTTGCCTATGAGTTCATCGAGGGTGAGGATTGTCAAATCTTTTGACTCTTCTATTGCCGTCACCTTGGATCTCCACTTCGATGGAAGTGCCCTTAGATATCTCCTAACATGGTTACGCTAGAAAAGATTCATCAAGTGCTTGTAAAGATGTAATAATAGTATTAAAGTTAGCAAATGAATGATCTATAGTTTCCTCATCCGATATTGAAAATTGTTCATATTGTTGAACAAATAAATCAATTTTATTATTTTTAACTTGTTGGTTGCCTTGATGAGTTACAACTAAAGAATTCCAAATTTCTTTAGAGGTTTTAAGCATAGAAATTATTTCGAATTCCTTTTCGGGTAAAGCATTATATAAAACCATTTTTGCTTCACTATTTTAGAAAGCTTTTTCTTCATTTCATCATTTAGTTTATCATGAGGTATGTGAACTAAATTTCTTTATCATCATTTGAGGTAGCCTCAAAATCACCTTCAACAATAATGTACCAAAGATCAATATCTTTAGACTTCACATATGTTTCGAATCTATTTTTCCAATATATAAAACCATTAGTTTCAAGTAGTGGTGGTCGTTGCATAGATTGCCCTTCCTTATAATTTTCAGAACCCATAGTGATCGAAAAGTTTTTAAAATACAATTTTATTTTAAAACTTTTATAAACTTAGCTCTTGATGCCAATTGTGGAAAACTAGAAGGGGGGGGGTTGAATAGTTTTGCCGATTTTAAGTTGATTTCAAAAACTTTAGATTCAATATTATGTGAAATCGTATGGATGTTGAGAACGTATAGATCTAATGATAATGCAAGCAAATAAATAAAGTTAAGGGATAGAAAAGACACAACCGATTTATAGTGGTTCGGCTACAAGGTCACCTTCCTTGCCCTACTCCACTCCCCGAGTCACCTACTCGAGAGTTCAAGCACTATGTCAACAAACTCCTTCACTTGGCGGAGAAGCCTTCACAACGTTGCTTACACTTTTTCCGGTACAAAGCTAGATACCGAGTCCATAGCACGGTGGACCAAACCAACACAACTATTACACAACAAATATGTGAAATATCAAATACAAGATCTTCGCTACAGAATCTTGTGGAGTGACAAATCAATCAAGGACCCCTTGCTTGGATGACTTGTAGAATGCTCGTGATCTCTTGAGAGAAGGACCTATATATAGATCACAAATAGAAAGAAAGAAGAACAACTCTCTAGATCAAGTGATCTATATGTTAAAAGAGAATGAGAGTGTATGAGAGATTTAGTAAGAAGAGGGGTAAGTTAGAATGAAGAAATGGCTCTCTATTTATAGGCAAATTTCTCCTCTGCTCCACGGATCCCACGGATCCCTTCCACTTGGGATCCATCTAGTGTAATCCTAGGGATCCGTGGTACGCTCCTCTTTGCCCATGGGTTTTTTGGTTATGGGTCATGGGTTATGGGTTGGTCCATGGGTTTTCTTTAGATTCAATGTATCTAAGTATACATTGTATCAAGTCTTCTTTGGTATGGGTTTAAGATCCATGGGTTATGGTCCATGGTTATTGTTTTTACCCATCCTAATAAACTATTACAACAAATGCTTAATTATTACATTTTTGAATTTAAATGGCTATATGTAAATGCTTTACAAAAATAACATGTATCCTTATAATTATACTTAAGATAACATTACATTTGTTATCAACAAAACACAAAGAGATCGCAAAATATTAATAAACGTTTTTACGGTTTATTTGTATTAACAGGTTTGTCAAAAACAGATCGCAAAGTCTTCAAAAGACTTGAAAAACGACTTGTCCACGAAGGTCGTGTGGTCAAGGAATGTTTCCTTGAAAGTACCGACATTCATCAAGTCTTCTCGGCAATCAACTTTGATTGTCTTCTTGATATTGATGAACAAATTTGTCCAGTTTTCATCTTTGAATTCTACAAAAGCGTTAGGATCATTCGAAACACCTATGATACCATTTCAATCGCCTTTACCATCAATAATCAAAAATTCACTCTACCTCTTAAAACATTTGCTCAAATCCTTCGCATTCCTTGTGAAGGAATTTGTATGTACTCTCAAGATTGGGCAATATCCACACAATCTTTTGCTCTTGATCCCAAACCTATCTACAATACTCCTCTTGATGATCCCGCAACCGTTCGAGACACTATCTTCAAGGTTAGAGCCAACCATTTTCGTTTCAACCGAAACAAAGAGCTCATTCACCGTGATCCATTTCAAGTGGAACTCTTCGAAATGCACCCCATTTTTAGAAAATGGGAAAAATTCTTAGAGAAAATGTCATTAGCTTGGTCAGAAACAAAGACCATCCAAATGAATGTCTCGTGCAAATGATCTATTGTCTTATTCACCAAAGGCCATTTAATCTCGCCTATTACATGGTGAAAAGAATGGCCGGGGTATTCAAAGTTGTCAACATGGTACTTCCGTATGGTATGCTACTAACACGACTCCGTGAGTATGTTAGTACAATGCAACCATCTCCGATCAATGATGATCATTTCCTCTCCGATCACGCCATGGTACCTCTTACCAAACAACCCTCTAAACAGTTCATGGTCAATGGAAGGAAACCTAAGGTTCTCCCAAACTCCTCGGATGAAGAAGAAGAAGTAAATGTCAACCCCGAAGCTAACGTCGACTTGGATCCCATTGACTACTATCAAAAACTTCCAACTCTTCCAAACGAGACCGCGGAATTCAAACAATTAAAGGGTATGATCCAAAACCTAGCTAACTACGTCATGAAGTTGGGAAAGAGGAAAAGAAAGGATTGATAAAAGAGACATTAGGATTATGCTTGTTTTTAGACATTTAGCTTATGTATGAATGCTTATGTTTTGTTTTAGCACACTAGTTTGTGTTTGTTTGGATATTGTCATTACTACTCTTATCTATGATATGATTTATGTGATATCATGCTTGTGTTGCTGTTCTTTGGAGTATAGTTTAATAGAAATTAGTGTATATAGTATGGTGCAAAATCTGCATTTCATTCTGTGATGTTTCTGATCTGCAGTTGCCGAATCCCTAAGATTATACTAGACCGATCCTTCCTTTGAGGGAACCGTGGGATCCGTTATAACAGATGAGCAGTACAGATTCCCACACATCAAAACAGCTCACTAGATCACTTCATACTAGCTAAACATAAGACCTTAGAACCACCTAAGTCTTCTTCAAGATTAGAAAGCTTTACACTCACCCATAGCTAACTTAGGGTCAAATTCAAAGTGTTTTTGATTATCAACTCATCAAAACTCACCATATTTCCGCTCTAATACTCACACATTGTTCCTCACATCTCAATACACTTAGGTTGATATTCTTATTAATTTTAGCAAATTGATTTTAGTCATCCTTACCTCAAAATGGGTGAAAAACTAGTTTTTCAATCTTTATAATTTTTATAGATTTTTCAAATTTCATCTCAAGTTTACATCCGATCTCTAGGATCATTTAATATAACTTGACACCATCAAAATCCCTAGTGTCATCCTTGAACACCCATTGGGGATCATAAAGTCCCATTTTCCTTCCATAAAAGGCAATCATTAGCTACATCACTCATTGCCCTTGATCATTTAAGTACTCTTTCATTTAAGACACTTAGGAAGACTGAGACACTCAAGGAGGTATAGGTGTTAGACTTCACAAACATCATCTTTTCCTTTTCTTTGCTGCTGATAGCCGGATCCCTAGGATTAGCCTAGACGGATCCGTCAAAGGAGGGAACCGTGAGATTCGAGTGACAGATTCATGTCAAGTCTAGCTTGAACAATCATTTCAAGATCATCTTGCTAACTTGAACACTCCACCTCATCTTAAATAAGTCCCTAGATCAGTACAACTCTGAAGTTGACTCTTGTGCATGCTAATCATCACATTCCAAAGGATCTTAGTGGCTTAAGTCTGAATGCACTTGCCAAATCATTCCCTTTATAAGTCATCTTGTTAGAATCCCTTAGTCATCAAACACAACATAATTCTCAGCATTTAGAAACATTTTCTTTAGTCATTTCATCATGAGGAAAGCTCCTAGTGCTAACTCATCCATCCAAGAACCACCCAAGAAACTTGCTCGTGTTGTACACGAAATTTCCTCAATCGAATCATCTCCGGTTAAACCCACAAATGCTAGGATTTCCCCTCTGTGAAAATGTAGAGGGGGGGGGGGGGAATACGTTTCCGTTTCAAACTTAAAACTTTTGTATAAAATATAGTATAAACCATTGCATTTGCTAATCTCGACGCGAGGATGCATTTAATGCATTACGGCATGTAAGGCCAACCCCTTAATATCACATAAGATTCTGCAAGATTAATGGTTCATTATAAATCAAGTTTCACCATTACTAGTCCGGTTTCTTTTTCTTGATCAAGCGTGTCATAATATGTAAAGTGTTAAATATAGTTTATGACTATATGAAAGACAAAGTATGCATCACAAACATAGACATAAACCACATAGAAAATAAACAATCTAATGCAAGAATAAAAGTAAAGCGATAAGTAAAAGGATAGACAAACCAACACGAGGATTTATAGTGGTTCGGCTACAAGGATACCTTCTTTGCCCTACTTCACTCCCCGAGTCACCTACTCGAGAGTTGCTTCACTAGATCAACAAACTCCATTCTCGGCGGAGAAAACCTTACACAACATCGCTTACAATTTTTCCGGTACTAAGCTAAACACGAGTTCTTCCACGAGCTAGAACCAAACCTATCACAACGTCGCCTATACTTTATCGGGTACAAGGATAGATACCGGGTTCCATTACAAAGGAGGAACCACTACCTGACCAACACGACACATCTATGACACCCGTTATGTTTTGTGGCCCAACATAACAAACCTTGTGTTTTATGGCACAAACGCATAAACCATCTAGTCTAGTCATAGATTCATGACATATCAATGTCACCCGTTTTGTTTTGTGGCCGAACATAACAAACCTTGTGTTTTATGGCATAAATACATAAACCATCTAGTCTAGTCATAGATACAAGAATATGATACTAGACAATATCCAAGACAATGTGTCTAATGGATATGAAATCCTAAACTAAACATAAAGAACACAAAGCCTGATGTAATTAGTCTTCTATGAATGAAGATGACAAGTTTCCCAAGCTTGTTGTAGAAGATCTTCATGTGCTTGTATGCTTGTGATGGGTGATCACTTCAGTAGGTAAGGATGCAAGATCTCTATGCTTGCTTTGGAGGATCACTTCGGGAGTATGCTTACAACAAATGAAAGTTAGAAGCATTATGATCATATGAGATGAGGGTGGTTTACATGTTTCCTAATGATCTAAATATCCTATAAATGGTGGAGAGAAACTATTTGTGAAGGTATGAAGAAATGGTAAGAAGTGGCTTGCTATTTATAAGCAAAAAGGCCAAACCATGTTTCTGTCCCAAGGATACCTCCTGGAGGGATCTGGCCCTTGTAATTCCAGGGATCCGTGGAAAATTTGAGGGATCCGTGGGACGCTCCCATTTGCCCATGGGTTTTAGGTCATGGGTCATGGGTTATGGGTCATGGGTATCAAGTAGATTCAATGTATCTACAAGATGAAATGCATCTAGTCTATGGTTCATGGATTAAAACCATGTATGACTTATGCATGATGTCATGCAATGGGTATGGGTCATGGACTTTGGGTTTTACCCAACTACATTCAATGTATTTGGTCAATGGATCAAATACTTAAGTTTCTACCCATTTATATTACCCATTATAATACATACTAATTATGTATATATTTACCCAATATGTAAACACTAGTTGTTATACATAAACTATTTAACTAAACATGTTTAATGGTTTGTTGGGGGTTTGATCATAACGCAACATAACAAACATGTATGAACCTATGTTGTAGCACACAAGGACTTGAGTCGTCGAGAGGTGTTGAGAGTATGTTGAGACAAAATCTAATTACAAGTAACTTATACATTTTAAGTTATGTATTACAAGTTACATGTTTGTCATCAACAAAACAAATGAGAATGTATAGATTAAATATCGTAATATTTGCACTAACAAAGTTGACTTAAGAGAGATTTGGAAAATTCCTTAAAAATCATAAGAAATTAAAAACTAGTTTTTGGCCTATTTTGAGGTAAGGATGACTAAAATCAATTTGCTAAAATTGAGAGAAATATCAAACTAGGTGTTTTGAGATGAGAGGAACAATGTGTAAACATTGGAGCGGAAAGATGGTGAGTTTTGAAGTAATGATAAAAAAATACTTCGAATGTGATCCTAAGTCATCCATGAGTGAATGTGAGATCAACTGAGGCTAAGGAAAGTTTAAGTGATCCTAATGTAGCATGTTTAACTAGTCCAATAAGGTCTAGAATGTTGGATTGATGCAAGGAGGCTAAAAAGGAACTTCTGTCCACCCGGATCCCACGGATCCTTCACTTGAGGGATCCGTCTAGTTACATCTAAGGGATCCGGCGTCTGACACAGATTTTCTTAACAGAATAGTTGCAGAATTTTGCTCTATCTTTCGAATTATGAAACAAATTGTTGCTACAACAAGCATACATGTGTACACGTTAAGCAAAGCAAGGAGAGCATGTAGAGATCACATATAGGCAATCAAATGAGATCGAGCTCACAAATAACACAAAGGTTTAGCAAACTTAACAAGCACTATTCAAGAAGCCCAAAATAGATTTACGGTCTAGATTAGTAAATCATTTACACTAACAATGACATGCAAGGTATGTGTCTAGAAAGAAAAGATCACATGATGGTGTTCAAGACAAAAGAGTTGTGAGGTGCTAGTTTAGGACAATCTAGTCATTACGGATGGTGATTAGCATACAATGAGCTTCGTTCATGAAGTCATGTAGCTCTTCTCGATCAAAGCAAGATAATCGCTTGATGAGGCAAGTGGTTTTGATTAACTAAAATAAAGATTAATTTTACAATTTGTTTTATTAGTAATCCTAAGCCAATGCAAAGTATTTCTATTGTAAACTTACTTTAGGAAAACATAGGAGTATAAATTTCTCAAGTGAGAGAATGAATATAAGACAATTACTAGCAGAGCTCAATTACGGCTAAACAAGACCATTTTTACGGGCGATTCCACATACCCAACTTCTATCAAGGAAGCGATTCAACCGTTAGGTCAAATTGAGTTTCTAGTGCAATAAGTTCTCCAGTATTCATTCTCAAGTTAGGAAAATTTATGTTCATACAATGGCCTATCGAAGAGTAACAATGATGATACTTTGCTTCATTTTTTATTAATATTATACTTGAAACAACTAAGGTGACGAAGGTGTCAAAAACTTAAAAGTTGTCCATATGGTGAACAAAAAAATGGTTGGATGAGCTAGTTCAACATATGTTGTTGGAAAGCTCGAGTTTGGACTTTCGGATATGAAAAATTATATTTGCATTGCGAAAATAATTTACTTGAGTATATCGGATGAAATAATCAAGTTGTCAATCCTACTATGAAGCTTGGAGAGCGATCATGAAAAGGAAATCGGGAGAGTACATCATCAACACAAGTGTAGGTTATGATCCGATGTACATTCCTGTTGTTTTTAGAAAACGATACAAGAAAATATGAACTCAAGAAATCATATAAGCACATAAAACATTTATGTTGCACACATGACAAACTCAATCAAAAAGCCATTTAGAGTGTTATATGTTTTAAACATTTTTCAACTTATAAAACTAACATTTTCAACACAACTAGATGTTATCCCAAACACTCCTTCAAGTAGCACAATGATTAGTAGAAAATTACTAAATCGACAAGCAAGATAATGAATAGCAAGGTAAGGAAACCACATATGTTATTCAATTAAACAAGCACAAAAGCTATTTGAGATAAGCAAATAATCATGTAATGCAAGGAAGACAATTTATCATTTAGCATAGCATACGAAAGTTCTTTTCACCGCTTTGTGTTAAATATAAACATGTATACCAAGCTTGATTAGTTTGTTTTATAAATATGATCAAAAGCTTAATTTCAAAAGAGGACACATTGTTATTCACAGATGAAAACATCCGTCTCCAATTAGATCAAAAGTTTGTGCAAAGGTTATGACCAAAAAATGACTTTCTATTATAAATCAATGATTCTATAAAATTTTGTTTTGAATCAGTTAATGAAATCATTTTAAAATGAAAGTAGACTCAAATACCTTTAAAACGATAGGTGGCACGACTTCTAACGACTTACGGTTAATTAGTTATGAATTTTTGAAACTCAGACAAAAACTGTCTTCTGTACCACGGATCCCTTGCTTGAGGGATCCGTCCAGTGTAAACTGAGGGATCCGCGGATCTGACACAAAATTAAAAAAATGCATGTTTTGACCCGACGAAAAGGTTTAACCTTTGTATATTTATTATCCATTTTTACCTTTATTCAAGCTTGATTAACAAGATATCTAACAACAAAACTTCAAAGAGAAAAATCAACAAAACACTTTTCATATTATGCTCGACTTCACCAAAAATTTGATACAAGGACCTTACTCATTTTGAAAACCATTTGTTTTTAAAACTAGAGCCAACCCGCTCTAATACCAATTGTGAAAACGTAGAGGGGGTGAATACGTTTCCATTTCAAACTTAAAACTTTTGTATCAAATATAGTATAAACCATTGCATTTGCTAATCTCGACGCGAGGCTGCATTTAACGCATTACGGCATGTAAAGCCAACCACTTAATATCACATAAGATTCCGTAAGATTAATGGTTCATTATAAATAAAGTTTCACCATTATTAGTCCGGTTGCTTTTTCTTGATCAAGCGTGTCATAATATGTAAAGTGTTAAATATAGGTTATGACTATATGAAAGACCAAGTATGCATCACAAACATAGACATCAACCACATAGAAAATAAACAATGTAATGCAAGAATAAAAGTAAAGCGATAAGTAAAAGGATAGACAAACCAACATGAGGATTTATAGTGGTTCGGCTACAAGGACACCTTCCTTGCCCTACTCCACTCCCCGAGTCACCTACTCGAGAGTTGCTTCACTAGATCAACAAACTCCATTCTCGGCGGAGAAAACCTTACACAACATCGATTACACTTTTTCCAGTACTAAGCTAAACACCGATTTCTTCCACGAGGTAGAACTAAACCTATCACAACGTCGCCTATACTTTATCGGGTACAAGGCTCGATACCGGGTTCCATTACAAAGGAGGAACCACTACCCGACCAACACGACACATCTATGACACCCGTTATGTTTTGTGGCCCAACATAACAAACCTGGTGTTTTATGGCACAAACACATAAACCATCTAGTCTAGTCATAGATTCATGACATATCTATGTCACCCCTTATGTTTTGTGGCCCAGCATAACAAACCTTGTGTTTTATGGCATAAATACATAAACCATCAAGTCTAGTCATAGATACAAGAATATGATACTAGACAATATCCAAGACAATGTGTCTAATGGATATGAAATCCTAAACTAAACATCAAGAACACAAAGCATGATGTAGTTAGTCTTCTATGAATGAAGATGACAAGTTTACCAAGCTTGTTGTAGAAGATCTTCATGTGCTTGTATGCTTGTGGTGGGTGATCACTTCAGTAGGTAAGGATGCAAGATCTCTAAGCTTGCTTTGGAGGATCACTTCGGGAGTATGCTTACAACAAATGAAAGTTAGAAGCATTATGATCATATGAGATGAGGGTGGTTTACATGTTTCCTAATGATCTAAATATCCTAGAAATGGTGGAGAGAATCTATGTGTGAAGGTATGAAGAAATTATAAGAAGTGGCTTGCTATTTATAGGCAAAAAGGCCAAACCATGTTTCTGTCCCAAGGATCCCTCCTGGAGGGATCCGGCCCTTGTAATTCTAGGGATCCGTGGGACATTTGAGGGATCCGTGGGACGCTCCCTTTTGCCCATGGGTTTTGGGTCATGGGTCATGGGTTATGGGTCATGGGTCATGGGTATCAAGTAGATTCAATGTATCTACAAGATGCAATGCATCTAGTCTATGGTTCATGGATTAAAACCATGGGTCATGGATTAAAACCATGTATGACTTATGCATGATGTCATGCAATGGGTATGGGTCATGGACTTTGGGTTTTACCCAACTACATTCAATGTATTTGGTCAATGGGTCAAATACTTAAGTTTCTACCCATTTATATTACCCAATATGTAAACACTAGTTGTTATACATAAACTATTTAACTAAACATGTTTAATGCTTTGTTGGGGGTTTGATCATAACGCAACATAACAAACATGTACGAACCTGTGTTGTAGCATACAAGGACTTGAGTCGTCGAGAGGTGTTGAGACAAAATCTAATTGGAAGTAACTTATACATTTTACGTTATGTATTACAAGTTACATGTTTGTCATCAACAAAACAAATGAGAATGTTTAGATTAAATATCGTAATATTTGCACTAACACCCTCCACCAACTCAACCAATCAAACCAATCCCCAAAAGATTGTTCCCACAAAAATATCATCACCAAACTCTACAATTCCTACTAAACCAAACACACCCTTTTCAACCCAACCAACATCATCGGTGCCTAGAGCCATATCATTTACCACCTCACAATCATCTCCACATTCCTACAACTTAGAGGACTTACCCCCTAGGCCATCTCATCCTCCACCATTACCGACACACTCTACACTAGAGAGGATTGTACAACAAAACCATGGTGTTGAATCAACACTTTTACCGATGTCCATTTATGTGACAACTCGCAATTTCAAGTCATTTCTCAAGTTTCACAATTTCAACATTTATCGTAAACTAGGTTTACGTGTTCCAAATTCGCGTAACCTTAAAGGTTTAGCGGCGAATTCATGATCATATCATCACGAACATTTTATTTGGACTAAGTCTAGTCTACATTTCATTAGCATCATTTGCATTATGATAGTTCATTCATGATTTTACTTTCACATTAAACGGTAAATTTTTTATATTAAATAACGTTATCGCGTGAGTTTTATTTTTTGAACATTAATCCACTATTCCAAAAAATGATCCAATATATTTTTATCTTACATTTGTTATAAAAACTATATTTTGAGTACTATGTTTTAAATTTATTTTGTATATAAATCGTTGAATTTATATTATTACGACATTTTTCTTAAAAACTATACGATAATTATTATATCACTCAATTTTTACAAGGAATGTACTTTTACAATTTTTATAACTACAATATACTTTACTTTGATCCCTTAAAACTTATTTTAGTTCCTACTACTCTAAATTCACAACTATGTACAAGTTACTACACTTTTTACTTAACTACACACTTTACTTACATTTTTAACAAATTACACAATACATTTTATAAAAAAAAAAAAGATATTTTGAGATATACCTCTCCCCAAAATCCGGCCTATGGGGGGGGTGTATCATAGTTGGTGATTTTTTTCTTTGATTGTCTATCTTTGTACACTACTTAAAGTCTTCTTCCATTCATTACACTCATTCATTTTCACCTCAATAATTCAAGCTAGATCAAATTTTTCTCTCTTTGTTTCTTCACCCACAAACCGGCCATCAAGAGGTCTTCAAGGGATCAACAAAAATTTTTTTTCAAGTTCAAGTTATATACAATCTAGAATCACACTCTTTATAAGGTTTTGAAATAAAAACCTAGAGTGTTTAGGCTAAACCTTGTTCTTTGCACCTCATCATATTAACTTGTAAGCATATCATTTATATTTTTCATCTTTCCTTTTCATTTCATAAGTATCTCTTCATTTTTGGAGCAAACATGCATGACTTGTGTTGTTTATACCATTTTTACATGATTTTTAGTGTTATGTATATATAAGGTCATCCTATAATTATCCCCTTGGTATATGTTGGTCTTGATGATGTTTAGGAACCCATGACACCCTAAGAAGGTGTATGGTAGGATTAGATAGCTTTGGAGTTGATTTGAAGGGATTGGAATAGGTTTAGTACGAAAAAAACTATTTTCGATAAGTATAAAAAGTGTTCTGTCCTTGTTTTATTTTCTGGAAAATCCGACAGTAGGCACGAAATTTTGGCCTTGATATTTAGAAAATATACTTTAAAACGAATCGGTGGCCGCTTGAACGGATTAAAAACGGAGTTATAAGGAAGAAGTTATGAATTTTAAAAGTTTGACGGACGAAATATATATTTTCGGAAAATTCAGCAACCTATTTTTACTTTATTCGAGTCAAAAACGAGTCTTAAGCTTTACAAATTATTTCGACTTATCAAAAATATATTAGTATACTTATATGAAGTAAGGACGTATAATACGTAGAAAACGGATTGAACAGGACTAAGATATACACATTTTCATAAACTTGCCGTAACTATTATTTTTAGAAAAACTATATTATTTTAACGAGATAAGTGTTACGGTAACTAAAATCACCATATTTAACCTCTATTATCTTTATGTTCGAGACCTTTATGACGAAAACTCAGAACTAAAACTTCTAGATTTCGATACAAACTTTCCAAAACCGTCGCGTTCGTTTCCTAATGTGCGCGTTACACCATTTTACGACTAATTTTTCGAAGCCATTTTTGTCACTTTCATGAAATTTCCGACGACATTATTTTACGCCGAAAAGTTAATATTCACGTAAATCATTACGAAACAATTGTAGGATGACAATTTGACGTAAATCTTGTAAAGTGATTTAAGATTGGTCAAGACGTCAAAAGAGTATTTTTCGACGAAAATTATTATTTTTTTTCCAAAAACTCGCAAATGGTATAAATAACATACGAAATGCATGCATAACATTACATTGCAACTCATTACATATCATATCATCCATAATAGGTCATTTTCGAGATTCACGCTATATTTCAGGGTACCCACTTGTCATCGTAATCATTGCAACAGGTGAGTTCATAGCCCACTTTTACTCTTTTAACTGTTTTACAAACTCTTGGGGGAGATACATGCTACATTTTTAACTGAACACAAATGCTTTGAACTGTATGCTATATCCGAATGTTTTATTGTCACTAAGTATTTGCCATGTTCAAAGTCCCTACATCATGAACCATTAGTCACTTGCGAGTGAGCGCGAATATTGTGAATAGCCCTATTGGAATTAACACTCCCGCTTTATTGACCGTTAGGGAAATCGAGCGCACCATATTTGAACCAGTAAGGTAATTTGGCAAGTTACCTATTAGGGCGGCGATGAAACGATGATTACCAATTTTATTTGTGCGATGTTACGCTTGGTGTCAGGAACTTAGTGAAATAAATACGATTTTGTTTCAACGATGAGTGTGAAACATTTAATCACACTACGATGATTGTGTTCAAACGAATTAATTACACCTATGGATTTCACTCAACCTTTGTGTTGACCTTTTAAGCATGTTTTATCTCAGGTATCTAAGGCATTCAATTCATGGCATGCATTTGGACACATCATGGAGTCGCGGTGACGACGAGTCTCACTTGGGTTTTATGAACTTTAAAAACATCGTTTGACTTGTACTAAACTATTTTCCGTGCATAGTAACTTTCATTTGGGACCTATCTTTGTAACTCTGATTATTTTATTAAATCAAACGATGTATTTTTTAAACGACACTTTAGGTCGTTCAATATAACTGTGATTGTGATGCTATGACAGTCAATCCCCAGGAATTCCATTCCGCTGCAAAACAGGTAAATTGGGGGTGTGACAATTTATCCATTTCCCTCTAATGGTCCATTTTGATTGAGGAGACATCAAAGTCAACCACCCGACCACATGGAAGTTGACACTTCACTACCTCCACCATCAACCCTTGTTGAGCCACCATTTAATGTGCCTCCACCAATCCCTCCTTCATTTAAAGATCCCCAACCTTCTTCACTTGAACCTCCACATCAAGTTGCTCCATCTTTACCATCACCTTTTCAAAACCATGACAAGGATTGCTATCATTGTCAACATGTTGAAGGGTTGATACATGAACTACCTGAGGATCAACGTTTTATGTTTTATCACCTCCTCAAACGTTTCGATGAGGTCAACAAACCCAAACAACCATGAGCCTAAGGATTAAAATGGTGTCCTAGTCTCAAACTTAACTTAGATTGTTTAGGAATCCCTTTTCATGTTTAATCATCCTTTTGAAAGATTGGACCAAATCAACAAGTCTACTCATCCTTAGACTCAAGCACATGGTTGCTTCTTAAGTTTTGGTCAATTATTAGTATTAGTAGAATATGTATTACATGGCTAAATCATTCTCTTAGTTTTTAGAGATTTGTAGATCATCTCTTATGTTTTATTGAATGATATTTTGTCTGCCATATTGCTTTGAGTATATGTTTGTTGCTTGAATACATATCTCACTTTGATGTTAACATTATTTGTTACATCACCACTGCTGAATTCTGTTATCAGATAGACGGATCCCTGAGATTTTCCTGGACGGATCCCTTTAAGGAGGGAACCGTGGGATCCGTGCAACAGAAGACCAGTTTTCTACTAACTTGAGTCTTATTTGCAGGAAATTATGCACTATATACTTGTTTTCTAACCTTTGTTTTGTAGATTTTCAAAATACACATGAAGACTTTGACACCCTAAGCTAGGGGGATCTTTGTGTCAAACCATACATTGCAAAACCATTTGCAATATAATCCTCATATTAATTACATTTCGTTACATCCCCTTGCAAAGTTGCAATCATCAAGGGGGAGCATTATCGTCACTAAGACGAAACCATTTGCAAACATAGTTGCAATGCATTAACTTAGTAGTTTTTATTTACTTGACGCCCTCACAAAGGGATGGACTCGTCAAGGGGGAGTTAAGACGAGAACTCTTCCCGTCACTTGATCTCTATATTTCTTTTCTTTTACATGTTTTTCTTAAAACATTGTGTTAGTTTCTTTTCGACGCTCTTTTTGTTTCGATAAAAAGGAGTAGAAGAGAGTAAAAACTCCAATTCGAACTTTTACGAATTTTAGTTTTTCCTTAAAATAATTTTATGTTTTGTCATCAACAAAAAGGGGGAGATTGTTAATACAAATAAGCCGTAAAAACGTTTATTTATATTTTACGATCTTCTAATGTTTTGTCGATAACAAACGTAAAATCATTTTAACGAAACAAATAAAATACGTAAATGGTTTGAGCCAATAGTTTACTAACACACTTATGTTTTTACATAAAACACTAAAACAAGTATAAGTGATTTTATTATTTTGTAATACATATGTACAACAACTAGTGTTTACATATTGGGCAAATATATACTTAACTAGTATGTATTATAATGGGTAATATAAATAGTTAGAAACTTAAGTATTTGACCCATTAACCAAATACATTGAATGTAGTCGGATATAACCCAAAGTCCATGACCTATACCCATAGAGCATGACCCATAACCCATTGCATGACATCATGCTTAAGTCATATATGGATATTATCCATGACCCATGGTTTTAATCCATGACCCATAGACAAGATGCATTGCATCTTGAGATACATTGTATCTACTTGGATACCCATTATCCATAACCATGACCCATGACCCAAAACCCATGGGCAAAAGGGAGTGTCCCACGGATCCCCAATATTACACTGGACGGATCCCTCAAGTGAGGGATCCGTGG
>OU343222.1:266507616-266554065 GCA_910596185.1 Chrysanthemum makinoi
CATATTCATGTTTATATATCATATTTATTGTTATATTCATTTCATCATATTTGAGAAAACATGCAAGTCTCATGGATGTTTATACCACTTTTACATGTTTTTAAGAGTTATATATATATTGTCATCCTATAATTACTCCTTGTTATAAATCACTCTTGGTGATGTCTAGGAACCCATGACACCCTAAGAAGGTGTATGGTAGGATTAGAATAGCTTCGGAGTTGTTTTGAATGGGTTAGAATAGGTTTGGCGCGAGAAAAACTCATTTCGACAAGTTTGCAAAAGGGTCTGTCCTTATTTTTGAAATCTGGAAAATTCGACAGTGGATAAAAATTTTTGGCCTAGATATTTAGAAGATACACTTTAAAACGAAAACGTGGCCGCTTGAACGGATTAAAACGAGCTATAACGAAGAAGTTATGAATTTTTCAATTTAGGCGACGAAAACTATATTTTCTGGAAATTTCAGCAAGTTACGTCTAATTTGTACGAGTCAAAAATGAAACTTAGGCGTTATAAATTATGTCGACTTATCAAAAATATATTAGTATACTTTGATACAAAGCTAAGGACCTATAAAACGTAGAAAACGGATTTGTAATGATTAAATTATACACGTTTACAAAAATTGCCGTAACTTTATTATATAAGAAAAACTATTAAATTTCTATTAGACAAAACTTACGTCAACAAAGTGACCATGTTGAAGAGCGTTTTTAACATTGATGTAGAACTTTTTATAAAGTGATGTCTTCTAGTAAAAGTAAGTTCGCCAAGTATATTTTCCAAAATGTCCGACCGTTTGACTAGCGGAGTTGTAATGAATTAAATATGGTTACTCAAACTTTGCCGAAAACCATCCTTAAACTATATTTTGGGACAAAAGTACTATACTTAACCTTTATTTTTCTTTATGTTCAAGACCTCTAGGATTGAAACTCATGTACTAAAACTTTGAAATAATGTTACAAGCTTCCCAAAACCGTTGAGTTCGTTTTCTAAAGCTCGACGTGCACCATTTTACGACTAGCTTTTAGAGGCCGTTTAGTCACTTTCATGAAAATTTCAACAACATTATTTTATTTAATTTACGAAAAGTTATAAATTTTAATAAATCACTAAATGATTATCTTCGGATATCATTTCAACGTAAATACATGTGGAGTAATTTAAAAATGGTCAAGACGTTAAAAGATTATTTTTCAACGAAAAGTATTATTTTCAAAAATTCATAAGTGGTATAGATATCATCCGAATTGCATGCATAACATTACATCATAACTTATTGCGAATCATATCATTCATAATAGGTCAAGTTTTGAGATTCACGCTACATTTCGGTGTACTCACTTTTGTCATCGCATCAATTCATCAAGTGAGTTTTCATAGCCCCGTTGTATACGTTTATACTTATTTTCAAACCTACGGGGGAGAATACATTGCACATCATTTTTATTACGATACCAAGTATATCAAATTCATTACCTTGCTTAAGTTACCTCATGCCAATTGAATGTCCCCATTATATAACATGAACCGTTAATTTCATAGAAGCGAGGGTGAGTGGATAAATCTATCGAGGGTGACTCCTCCATCCGGGTTGGTGGATTCCAACTGGTTAAACGGATGCATTTCATTTAATATCATTATTTGAGTTGTTTGGCAAACACTCTGTTGGGGCAAACATCATGATCAGTCTAGTTTCGGTGTCATGGACTTATAGCAATTGTAACATTTTTATGTGGCATGTTTGTCATATATGGTCTATACTTGTGTGGTTGTATAAAACATTTTTTTTATATAAACCTATGATTTCTCACCAACAATATTGTTGACCGTTTTAGCAATGTATTTTCAGGTAATTAAGACATTCGCATCATGGCACGAATAAGGAACCCTCATAGTGTCGTGGCGTCGACACATTTCATTGTATATTATGGCATTTTCAAAACATCGTAAACTTTATCAACTTTTGGGACCTATCTTGTAACTCTGGGTGTTTTAAATTAATATCAAACGATGTGTTTCTAAAACGACAATTTATGTCGTTCAATATAACTGTGATTGTGATGCTATGACAGTCAATCCCTAGGAATTCCATTCCGCAAAAGGGTAATTTGGGGTGTGATGATTGGTATCGAGCTTCAGCTTATAGAGAACTAGGTTACGTCATTGACCCTAGACTATAACTACATCATCATAGCATCTCATCATTTCATCATGAGTGCATGTTCACTTTACATGCAGATTCATATACATTTTATTCGAGTTATTTACTTTTATTTTACATCGGTTGTCACAGAGATGTCTTCTGATTCCGACACTATCCCTATATCATCCGACACGAACATGGAGGATGTCTCATCCGACACCAACATGAACGATGCCTTATCACACACTGTAGTTTTATCTTCTATTGGCTCTACTTCAGACTTACCACTTATAGAGACCGACATCGAGACCGAACCTTGAGGAGGGTGAAGTCGCACCTACACCACCTGTTAGCCCTACACATGGCCCGATTCATCCACCATCACCACTATTATCATCATCATCTTCATCATACTATCTTAGGGAGCCTATACCTACATTGGACTTGCCACTCAAAAGCGTGCACGTTTGACATCCCCGCATCACCCTCTACGAGCCCGAACCACCAGCTAGGTTCGAGATAGGGAGAGCTCAAAGGTCGCTGAGACGACCTTCTCTGAGACATTAGGGGCACGTATTGATAGCCAACAGGTTCAGATAGATAGGATGTTAGGACAGTTGGAGGAACTATCATTGGATCGAGTGGAGACCATTGAGGAGGAGGTTGAAGGCCTCGTGATAGGTAGGGTTTCGATTGATATGGCTCACCGTGGTTTAGAGTCTAGACAGCTTAGAGAACCGGGGACATATTGTTGAGTTGAGGCAGAAATGCCCGAGTTATATGATAGAGCCGAGATGGCACAGATCTAACTTCAGTCCAGCTCAGGAGTTGGCATTAGCTCGTGAGAGCATGGTTACACAGGGTGACGATTAGCGAGTTGAGGGGTTTGGTTGCTAGTTTGGCTACAGATTGAGATCTGCAGGGGATCGAGTACAGGGTGCCTAGTGTAGACTTTTATCATGTATAGTTTTATTTACTATTATCCTAGTCACAAGGTGTGTGACATAGTTTAAAGAACTTGTTGTCTTTGGCGGAGCACCAGGAGGTGCCTAGTGTAGACTTTTATCATGTATAGTTTTTATTTACTATTATCCTAGTCACAAGGTGTGTGACATAGTTTAAAGAACTTGTTGTCTTTTGGTTGTTGTACAAACAAAATCTCAAGTGTTGACTCAACTATGTAGGAATGGTTTTACTATCTATGATATCGGTCCATGAAGGCCGAAATTTTCATGTATATTATCCACGTGTGTTGTGATTATATTTGTGATATTTCGTGGTTGTTCCGTTGTGATTTCATTTATATTATGCATGTTGTGGTTGTGGATATATATTTGTAATGTTTGTTTCTACTTACGAGTTCTCATAATTGTTTCATCTTATGGTTTTGAAGAGCAATGGCACCAAAGAAAGCCACACCTGAATTGACACAAGCTATGAAGTATGTGAATGATAGCATAGCCAATGCATTAAGGACCGAGAGCATCGCTGGCGTCACGCCGCCGAGGCTGCGGGCACACGCCGAGGTCCGCTAGACATGCCGCCGCAGTATTGCATTGCAGAGGGTCCGGTTAGAAGTTGTACGTATAAGGATTTTAAAAGTGGAGATCCCACTAAGTTCAAGGGTAAGGGGCAACTACCATGGTTAGATGGTTCGAGAAAATGGAGTCCGTGTTTTTGCTATGTAATTGCCCGGAGGATAGCAAGGTTAAGTTTGCTACAAGTACACTACTTGATGGGGCAATGTCGTGGTGGAATTCGTATGCTCAGCCAATGGGAATGGAAAATGCGTACAAGCTCACCTGGAGCAATTCAAAAGGTTGATAACGAGGAAGTATTGTCCGCATTGAGGTGAAGAAGTTGGAGACCAAATTCTATGAGTTGGTAACTATTGGGTATGACATTGATACTTACATTCGAAGGTTCCAAGAATTGGCCGCGTTATGCCCATCTATGGTTTTGGATAATGAAAAGCTACTGGAGGCTTTCATTGGGAGACTTCCCCAGGTTGTTCAAGGAGACGTGATTTCTTTTGATCCGCAAACGATTGAGGAATCTATTCGAGTGACTCAAAAGCTCATGACACAAGTAATGAAGAGAAGCAACATCGCCAACACCAACCGAAACAACAATACCAACAACCGCTCCAATTTCAACAATAACCGAAACAATTACACCAACTATAACAACAATAAAAACAACAAACGGAAGTGGGACAACAATAGAGGTGGAAATGTCACTCAACAACCACCTAAGAGACAAGAGGTTGCAAAGGCCTATGTTGCAGGCCCAAAGGAGAAAAAGGGGTACACGGGGATTTTGCCTAATGTGAGATGTGTTCGAGTCATCACAACCCGGGACGTTGTCCTGAACCATGCGGGAATTGTAAGAAAGTGGGACATCAAACTAGGGAATGCAAGATGCCAGCTACCGGGGAAAATCGAAACCACCAGGACATGTTTTGTTATGAGAAAGGGGACACTATAAGACTGAGTGTCCAAGGAAGGAACCAGGAAAGCAGGAATCAAGGTGGAATGGCACAAGGAAGAGCCTATGTCATGGGAGGTGGAGAAGCTAGGGAGGACTCGAATGTCGTTACGGGTACGTTCCTTATCAATAATCGTTATGCATCAGTTTTATTTGATTCGGGAGCCGATAAGAGTTTTGTGTCCACTATATTTGCACCTTTACTCAATATCAAACCAACCACATTAGACACATCATACAACATTGAATTAGCTAATGGTAACTTAATTAGCACCGACACCATTGTCCGTGGTTGTACACTCAATTTTCTAAATCATCCCTTCAATATAGACCTTATGCCCATAGAACTTGGTAGTTTCGACGTCATCATCGGTATGGATTGGTTATCCAAACATCGTGCAAGAATCATTTGTGATGAAAAGGTTGTTCATCTTCCTTACAACGGCGAAACTTTGATCATTCATGGGGAACGAAGTGGAACTAGACTCAGTAATATATCATGCATCAAAACGGAGAAGTACATAAAGAAAGGTTGTTTTGCTTTCTTAGCACATATAACCGAGAAGAAGTCGAAGGAGAAGCGACTTGAGGATGTACCGATTGCTCGAGAATTTCCAAGTCTTTCCGAAGACTTACGGACTCCACCGCACGCCAAGTAGAATTTCATATTGACTTAGTGCCCAGAGCTGCACCAATTGCGCGAGCACCTTACCGATTAGCACCATCGGAAATGCAAGAGTTGTCTAATCAGTTGCAAGAACTTTTAGACAAAGGATTCATTAGGCCAAGTTCCTCGCCTTGGGGAGCACCGGTCTTGTTTGTGAAGAAGAAAGATGGATCCTTCCGTAATGTGTAGATTATAGAGAGCTGAACAAGTTAACGGTGAAGAATCGTTACCCACTCCCCATAATCGACGACTTGTTCGATCAGTTGCAAGGCTCTAGTATCTACTCAAAGATTGACCTAAGGTCAGGTTACCATCAACTTAGAGTGCGGAGGAGGATATTCAAAACAAATTTAGAACACGTTATGGACATTATGAGTTTCAAGTAATGCCATTCAGATTAACTAATGCACCTGCAGTATTCATGGATCTCATGAATAGGGTATGCAAACCATATTTGGATAAGTTTGTTATAGTATTCATCGACGACATATTGATTTAGTCAAAGAGCAAAGAAGAGCACGAAGGGCATTTAAGAACGATTTTAGGACTACTCAAGAATGAGAAGTTGTATGCCAAATTTTCAAAGTGTGATTTTTGGAATCGCAAAGTACAATTTCTTGGTCATGTCATTGATAGTCAAGGACTACAAGTTGATCCTACAAAGATTGAAGCCGTAAAAGATTGGGCTACTCCAACAAATCTGACAGAAATCCGACAATTTCTAGGACTCACGTATTACCCAAGATTCATCGAAGGTTTTTCAAAGATAGCTAAGGCTTTGACCAAGTTGACACATAAAAACAAGAGGTACGAATGGGGAAAGAAACAAGAAGCTTTTAGCTTGTTGAAGCAAAAGCTTTAAAGCAGGCGCCAATTTTGGCACTACCGAAGGAATTGAGAACCGTTGTATACGCGATGCTTCACATAAAGGGCTTGGAGTCAGTATTTAATGCAAAACGAGAAGGTGATAGCTTATGCTTCTCGACAACTTAAGGTCCATGAGAAGAATTACACCACTCATGATCTTGAGTTGGGGGCAGTAGTTTTTGCACTCAAGATTTGGAGACACTACCTTTACGGTACAAAGTGCACAAAGGTTTACGGACCACAATAGTTTACAATATGTTCTTGATCAGAAGGAACTTAACATGAGGCAACGTCGTTGGTTGGAATTACTCAGCGATTATGATTGTGAAATCATGTATCATCCGGGAAAAGCCAATGTTGTGGCTGATGCTCTTAGCCGGAAAGAAAGACCCAAACCTTTAAGAGTTCGATCATTAGGAATGACAATCAGTTCACCTTTACCATCAAAAATACTCGAGGCACAAATCGAGGCACTTAAGGAGGTAAACCGATCAAGTGAAAAGCTTTATGGTATGCCTGAAAATGCAAATGGCTTTGTAAAGAGAGCAGATGGAGTACTATGCTTCAAGGATAGAATGTGGGTACCATTTTATGGCGGGATACGAGAATTGATTATGCATGAGTCGCATAAGTCAAAGTATTCTATTCACCCAGGATCGATAAGATGTATCGTGATCTCAAGAAACTTTATTGGTGGCCGAACATGAAAGCGAAATTGCCACATGACGTGAGCAAATGTCTTACTTGCTCTAAAGTAAAAGTCAATATCGAAAACCTTTAGGATTACTTCAGCAACCAGAAATTCCCCAATGGAAATGGGAACGCATTACAATGGACTTTGTCACGAAACTTCCTAAGACATCGGGAGGTTATGACGCGATATGGGTAATCGTCGATCGTCTTACCAAATCAGCCCATTTCATACCAATTAGAGAGACTTATTCCATGGAACAACTTACTAGACTATATGTCAAGGAAATAGTCTCAAGGCATGGAGCACCAATTTCCATCATTTCCGACAGAGATAGTCGATTCACTTCAAACTTCGGGAAATCATTACAAGATTCATTTGGAACCAAATTAGAGATGAGCACAGGATATCATCCACAAACCGATGGTCAAAGTGAAAGGATAATTCAAACATTAGAAGATATGCTGAGAGCATGTGTGATTGATTTTGGAAATGGTTGGGCTAACCATTTGCCATTGATCGAATTCTCATACAACAATAGTTATCACACCAATATAAAAGCGGCACCATTTGAAGCACTCTATGGTCGAAAGTGCCGATCACCGGTTTGTTGGGCCGAGGTTGGAGACGACAACTCATTGGTCCGAAATGGTACGGAAACAACAGAAAAGATAGTCCAAATCCGAGATAGACTCGAATCGCTGTGAGTCGACAGAAAAGTTACGTAGATGTTAGACGTAAACCGTTAGAATTTCAAGTCGGCGACAAAGTGATGTTGAAAGTATCGCCTTGGAAAGGCGTGCTACGATTTGGAAAACGCGGGAAGTTGAACCCGAGGTACATTGGGCCATTCAAAATTTTGAGCGAGTCGCCCCTGAGCTTATCGACTTGATCTTCCGTCGTAACTTAGTCACGCATACACAACACGTTTCACGTTTCAAACCTCAAGAAATGTCTTTCGGACCGAATCACTGTTATTCTATTGGAAGAAATTCAACTCGACGATAAACTCAATTTCGTGGAGGAACCTCAGAGAAATCATGGACCGCGAGGTCAAGCAAATTGAAACAAAGTCGTATTCCTATCGAAGGTTCGCGGAATTCTAAGAGGTCCCGAGTTTACTTGGGAACGGGAAGACCGTGATACCAAATATCCTCATCTTTTCACCGACAACATCAGTAGGACCCAACAAGGACTGAATTCGTGGATGAATTCCTTTTTAGATGGGCGAATGTGACAACTCGTATTTTCAAGTCATATTTCAAAACATTACTCATGCTTCATCATTTATCATTTATCGTAAACTAGGTTTACGAGTATCCAATTCACGTAACCGTAATGGTTTAGCTGTGAATTCATGAACAATCATCAAGGACATTTCATATAGATTAGGTTTAGTCTACATATCATTAGCATCATTATTATCATATTAGTTCATGCATGGTTTTGCATTTTACATTAAACGTATAATTTCATATTAAATAAACGCTATCGCTTAATTAATTATTTTGAACAATTGATCCGTTACTTTCAAAAATTATTCCAATATATTTTTATACTTATATTAAGTTTATAAAAATTATATTATGAGTTTACCCAGTGTTTTAAATTTATTTTGTATATAAATTGTTATATTTATATAATTACGACGTTTTTCTTAAATACTACACGATAGTTATTATTTCACTCAAATTTTGCAAGAAATATATTTTTATAATTTTTATGATCTCAATATATTTTATCTTGACCCGTTAAAAGTTATTTTTATCTAACGCTACCCTAAATACTCAAATGCGTATACAACTTACCACATATCTTCAATTAACTTACACTAAATTATACTTAAACATAATTATAAAAAAAAAAAAAAAAAAAAGTATCTAAGGATGACTAACACCCCCTTGTCGACAAGGGGGGTGAGTCATTTGGTTTGTAAATATCTTCTAAGTATAATGAATTATACTCAAACACTTATCACATACACTTCATTATTCAAGTAAAAGATCAAACCATTTCTCTCTTTCTCTTCCTCACACAACCGGCCACACCAAGGACCAAGGGAGGATCATCCAAATATTTTCTAGACAAGATTTTTACACACTAGTATCACTCTTTATTAAGGTTATGCAATAAAAACCTTGGGTGATTAGGAAAAATCCTTTGTTCTCATAAACCTCATCAAGTTTACTAGTAAGCATCCATATTCATGTTTATATTTCATATTCATTGTTATATTCATTTCATCATATTTGAGAAAACATGCAAGTCTCATGGATGTTTATACCACTTTTACATGTTTTTAAGAGTTATATATATATTGTCATCCTATAATTACTCCTTGTTATAAATCACTCTTGGTGATGTCTAGGAACCCATGACACCCTAAGAAGGTGTATGGTAGGATTAGAATAGCTTCGGAGTTGTTTTGAATGGGTTAGAATAGGTTTGGCGCGAGAAAAACTCATTTCGACAAGTTTGCAAAGGGGTCTGTCCTTATTTTTAAAATCTGGAAAATTCGACAGTGGATAAAATTTTTTGGCCTAGATATTTAGAAAATACACTTTAAAACGAAAACGTGGCCGCTTGAACGGATTAAAACGGAGCTATAACTAAGAAGTTATGAATTTTCAATTTAGGCTTACGAAAACTATATTTTCTGGAAATTTCAGCAAGTTACGTCTAATTTGTACGAGTCAAAAATGAAACTTAGGCGTTATAAATTATGTCGACTTATCAAAATATATTAGTATACTTTGATACAAAGCTAAGGACCTATAAAACGTAGAAAACGGATTTGTAATGATTAAATTATACACGTTTACAAAAATTGCCGTAACTTTATTATATAAGAAAAACTATTAAATTTCTAATAGACAAAACTTACGTCAACAAAGTGACCATGTTGAAGAGCGTTTTTAACATTGATGTAGAACTTTTTATAAAGTGATGTCTTCTAGTAAAAGTAAGTTCGCCAAGTATATTTTCCAAAATGTCCGACCGTTTGACTAGCGGAGTTGTAATGAATTAAATATGGTTACTCAAACTTTGCCGAAAACCATCCTTAAACTATATTTTGGGACACAAGTACCATACTTAACCTTTATTTTTCTTTATGTTCAAGACCTCTAGGATGGAAACTCATGTACTAAAACTTTGAGATAATGATACAAGCTTCCCAAAACCGTTGAGTTCGTTTTCTAAAGCTCGACGTGCACCATTTTACGACTAGCTTTTAGAGGCCGTTTAGTCACTTTCATGAAAATTTCAACAACATTATTTTACGACGAAAAGTTATAAATTCTCAATAAATCACTAAATGATTATCGTCGGATATCATTTCAACGTAATTACATGTGGAGTAATTTAAAAATGGTCAAGACGTTAAAAGATTATTTTTCGACGAAAAGTATTATTTTCAAAATTCATAAGTGGTATAGATATCATCCGAATTGCATGCATAACATTACATCATAACTTATTGCGAATCATATCATTCATAATAGGTCAAGTTTAGAGATTCACGCTACATTTCGTGTACTCACTTTGTCATCGCATCAAATCATCAAGTGAGTTTTCATAGCCCCGTTGTATACGTTTATACTTATTTTCAAACCTACGGGGAGAATACATTGCACATCATTTTTATTACGATACCAAGTATATCAAATTCATTACATTGCTTAAGTTACCTCATGCCAATTGAATGTCCCCATTATATAACATGAACCGTTAATTTCATAGAAGCGAGGGTGAGTGGATAGATCTATCGAGGTGACGCCTCCATCCGGGTTGGTGGATTCCAACCGGTTAAACGGATGCATTTTATTTAATATCATTATTTGAGTTGTTTGGCAAACACTAAATAACATCATGATCAGTCTAGTTTCGGTGTCATGGACTTATAGCAATTGTAACATTTTTATTTGGCATGTTTGTCATATATGGTCTATACTTGTGTGGTTGTATAAAACATTTTTTTTATATAAACCTATGATTTCTCACCAACATTATTGTTGACCGTTTTAGCAATGTATTTTCGGGTAATTAAGACATTCGCATCATGGCACGAATAAGGAACCCTCATAGTGTCGCGGGCGACGCATTCATTGTATATTATGGCATTTTCAAAACATCGTTTGGACTTGTAATAAACTTATTTCCTCAAACTTTATCAACTTTTGGGACCTATCTTGTAACTCTGTATGTTTTAAATTAATATCAAACGATGTGTTTCTAAAACGACACTTTAGGTCGTTCAATATAACTGTGATTGTGATGCTATGACAGTCAATCCCCAGGAATTCCATTCCGCTGCAAAACAGGTAATTTGGGGGTGTGACATCACCCAAAAGGTTCCGGCTAAGGTACTTTCTAATAAATAACTTGTGATTTTACGTAAACTTGTACCATCACTAATCCTATGGACTTGTAGCATTGATGAGTGGAATTGTTTGACAGATTTGTAAGAAGATATATGATGAAATGTACTTCAAAAGGCTTAACTAGATTGTATGGGATATGTTCTTGAACCAAGGGGATTCGGTGAGGAAAAGTGGGGAAAATTAATTGAAGATTTTGGCTTAAAAGATCATAAGTGGATGACGAAGATGTTTACTATGCGTCGGCATCAAGATGGATACCGCTATTTTCTTGACTCGCCAATGCTTGGGTTAATGAGGACTACTTCAAGGTCGAAAGTGAAAATTGCCTTCTTCATTTCACAAACAGAAGGATCGCGATTAAATTCATGATCTACTAATCGGATAAGGTTTTAAAATGTACCTTTTGAGGGTCGTTATGCCCTTTTATTTGATCATTTTTGTATCCGCTTACTTAATATCGCTCCTTTTCACTTTTAGGTCTCTTGAAGGCAAATTGCTGTAATGGCAACTTATTTGACCTAAAGGCGGATATACGTAAGAAAATGGCCAAAGTCAAGAATCGAGACACTCCGCTAAAACACAGACGGGCGCCATCGCTAACTGCGGACGCTGCCTGAAAGCACTCTGTGACGGACATAGCCAAATTGCTTATTTTCGCGACGGTGTCGCTTTAAAAGAGTAGGCGTCGCAACTCGCATTTCGACGGCCTAGATTTGATCCGCATAAATAGCCGGTGCCGAAGAGGACGGGCGCCAGTAAGCACAAGGTGACGCCGTCCTTAAGACTAATGTGGCCAAGACGAAACCCTAATGATGGCGACCTACCGACGCGCCACAAATCATAAGGTGACGCCGCCGCACTTGTAATATTATATATAGAATCCTAATTTTTCAAGATAGTGTGTAGTCTTTGGAGTAAAAAACCTAAACCAACCAAGGTCGCCTTATGCATAAGATTTTAGGGTTCCATAACCTATCTTACATCAAGATAAGTGTTTTACTTCATTAATTCAATTATGTCTTCAATTATTTGTGTGTATGCTTGCATGTTCTCCATGTCCGGCTAATTTACTTGTGTGTTTGCTTAGGGAATATGAAACTTAATTATTGAATATTGATTGGTTGTCTATTATCTTAATTGTTAATGATCTAGTAATGCGATAGGTCATTCGTTGTGTAATTAATGCTTGATTAATCTTTGTGAACTTTAGACTATAGCACTTAGAGTAGTTGTAGGCTAAACCACCCAAAGAGTGCCTTAGAGTTAGAGTTTATAATCCCTAGAGGGCTTTGTAGACGAGACCCTTTGGTAAGTTCAAAGAGTTAGGGATAAACGCATACCCTACGACTTTAGACACACAACGATTAAGAATAAGGACGTGACAATTCAACCATCAATAGGAGATAATTAAGGAGTAATAAAACCTAAGTGAACACATCTGTAAACTATCATACGAGCACACAATAATTAGACATAGACTACATACACCTAGATTTGATAATTAGATAAGTAGAGTAATCGGTAGAAATACCAAACCCTCAAATCCAAACCCCGAGATTCGTACCTTTCCATTTTCTAAAAAAAACATAAAAAAGATAAAAAATAATCTTCCTCAACCCCAACCTTAGCGTAGTAACTTCTCACTAGCATTCCTATTCCCCTAGAGAACGATATCAATACCCGTGGCTTACCCTAATACTACACTACAAGGATTAGGTTCACTGCCTAGGGTGTTATAAAACTTGCTCGAAGAAAAGGAAGTTCCTTTGACCCCGAACGACGCGTGTAGCGTTATCAAGTTTTGGCCGCTGTCGGGCCGAATAGAATAGCTAGTTAGTAGTGCACCTCGTTTAGGTTTCTTTGCTTGATTCCTATCAAGTAAATTTTTCTCATTTTTAGCTTCCTCGTAGTCTATCCCCTTCTTCGTGACCTTTGTTCGTAACCCATCACTTTTTATCATGGAAGGTGATAACCACCCACCATTCATCAACCCACCACCAATTGACCCGGCCAAGAGCCCGTACTGGTGAATACTGAGACCAAGCCACCTAGGCTATAGGAACACCATTGAGCTTCCCGACCAAGCCCAAACTACGGCCCTGCTGATCCGACACCATCCGTTGGTGCAAAACGGATGTGATTCCATGGACTTCGTTCCGAAGATCCAAATCAACATCTAAGGGATTTCCTTAAAATTGTCAATTCCATTGACCTTGATGCTACTACTCGGGAGACCATGCGTCTGCAAGGCTCTCTTCCAATCTCTCTACCGGACCAAGCTAGTAATTGGCTTGAGAGACTTCCCCGCCGCTCCATATCAAGTTGGGATGATCTCACCTCTCGCCTTGCTCAATTTTTCCCACGGAGAACCACTAAGCTTAGAATGACATCTTGATGTTCCAACAACGTCAAGGTGAATCACTTTACTTAAGCATGGACCCGATTCAAGGACTTACTTCATAAAGTCCCTCATCACAGCATTGATCTTTGGCTCCAAGTCCAAATCTTTTATGATCATGTCAATTTCCCCACAAAGCGATCCATTGACCGTTGGCCGGTGGAAAACTTAGTGATCTCAACTGGAAGAATCATGGGGCATAATAGAGGACCTTGCCCTCTATGACAACGAAAGTTGGAATGTCCCCCGTGAGTTGCCCAAAACCATTAAGGAAATCTCCTTGCCTCCTATTGACTCACAATCTTATCGTAGGGATGATCGAGCCCTCAAGATCAAGTAAAATTCCTAATGAGCTCTTACGAAAATCCTAGGTCTTCACGCCATGTGAACAAAGTTTCTTCCTTGTGTGAGCCGTATAGTGATCCTCATAACAGCACAAGATTGCAGATCCCCCTAACATGCTTCCGCTGACTACGATCCTCGTACAATGGAACGGAGGAAGATTCCCTACAATACCCGAACCTAGAAATTTCAATGAAACCCGAGAAGCATGGAAGGGCAAGCCCAACTTCTATTGGGGACAAACCAAAGAATTCACATCCAATGATTTCTCTTGGCCCCCATCTCATGGCCCTACCCAACAAAACATAGAAGGGATGTTGCAAAACCTAGTCGCATACCAAGAAGCCCAAATAGCTAAGCTCTTCTCGGATCTTTAACCAACAACAGTTTGGGAAATGGATAGAAAGATAGATAACCTTTTGAAAGCCATGACCAATTGTGATAGGAAGGTTAATGCTATCTCAACCCCGAGCCTTCCTAAGATAGAGATTAAGGACCCAAGTAAGTTAGCTAAGCGCGTTCAATTCGTCAATACCATCGCTTTAGTGAAACCTAATAGAACAAATGACGAAGCGAACCATGAGATGATACTTGAGGTTAAGAAAACCAACTAATGAAACAACCGAGGAAGTGGATGAAGTAGACAATGAATATTTCAATAAGTTTCTACGAGAGAAGAACTATTCGCCACCCTCACTTAGCAATGCGCGACTCCGGCCACATGCATGTTAGGAAAAGCCCTAGAATTAAGTTTGGGAACCCTTGGAATCTTAACATACCATGTTGCATAGGACACTTTTCGTGGCAAAGGCCTACATTGATCGCAAGTCCCCAATCAACATAATGACTAGCACCTACTACAATTGGGTAATGAAGAAGCCTATCCCAACTAGGCAAGACCTCGATAATCCTAGGGTTAGGTGCAATTTTCTTGGTAGAATTAAGGGATTTCCGCTTATGTAGGTAGTTTCACGCCTCTACGGACTTCATAATTGTGGATGATATTAGTACGGCCATAGATCCTAGCTTGTCCCACGCTATTCTAGGAAAACCTTTCATAGAAAGCACCGGATGACCTATGACCGTTAAAGAATAGTGCGATTCAAGGATGAGATCGATGACATAGGTTACCAAATGCCGTTTAAGATTGAGAAGTTTTCATCACTCTCTGATGATGAAAAGGAACTTAAACTATCGGTCTATTATGTTATGGCTAAGATTTTCGGATTCTATAAGGATTGCTTGAACTTAGGACCGGAATATAGGACCGAGTGGGGAGAGGACGAACTCTTAGAGAAGTGTATCATAGGGCACTTCTACAACATGGAATCCCCCAATAGAGACCGTCATGAGGAAGGACATGACGGTAATGAAGTTACGTAGGAGCACCACTACGAGTCTAGCTACAAGACTCATAAATAAAGAAAAGCGCTTCGTGGAGGCAACCCATGCTTAATTGTTTGCTTGTTAGTGTCATATATCTTTTATTGATTGTTTAATCTCATGTTTAAATTTGTAAAAATGCTTTATTTTGTTTTTAACCTCGTCTTAATTGCATATAAAGGTATTTTACATAAAGGATAAGTGTAGGGAGGATTACACCCGTTTTCAAAAGAAACGTAAACATGAGAATAGCAATTAATTAAAAGATATATATGTGTGTTTGTTCGAGTCAAATGCTTGTATCGAGTCATAATGGATGTTTTGCGGAAATTTTTCCAGATTCTAAAGATGTAAATTTTCCGAATTTTTCCGTAAAATCGCTGACCGGTTTTGTCAGATAACTGACGGGCGCCGAGATCGCAAACCTCGACGGCGCGTCGAAGGAGTAAAACAACAGATTACTTTTTCTCGTTTTGAGCTACTTATAAATTTTTGAATTTTCCAGGTCTTAATTTTCCGTAAATTCTCGTAAACATCCATTCCACAAGCATTATATCCTAGTAGAGTCTTATATATATTATTACCGCCGATTTTACGCGAAGGTTTCGTTGTTTTCTTCAAGTGTGCAGGTTTTAATTTATCAAGAAGAAGTTACATAAGATTGGAAGGAGCTTTTCACGCATACATTCTTCTTGGAAAGGATTTAACCACTACTCTACACACGGATCCTACCGAGCTAATCAGGGGAGTATTAGTTTCTTTCGTTTTAATTACCTTCATTATCATAACTTTGATACTTTCGGGAACATTGGGGACAATGTTCAGTTTAAGTGTAGGGAGGGAAAATAAAACGGGAGCTTTGAAACTATGCTTATCCTTGACTATTTGCTTTGTCCAATTGTATTTGTGTAATAAACCATGAGAAAATGTCGGTTAGGGTAATTTTGGCACCAAATTAAAAAAATTTCATGACATATAGGAGTGGGCCATTAGTCTTAACAAAAGCGTCTCATGGATAGGAAGTTGCATGACTAGCACAAAAAACCCTTTACCACCTAAATTCCACCCAAAATGTGAGGATCGCCCATAGATTAGTAGGAATTAAAGCATTCATCTTTAATGCTTAGAGTGTGAACGGTAGTATTATAGATTCTAGAACTTGTTTTGTGATGCATTCCGAGATCGCTAGTAAGACTACACTTGTGTAGTTAGGAATAACTAAATGATAAGAGGCATTAGGATAACCCTTGTTTGATACCCGTAATATAATTACTTCTTCCACATCGGTTGAGTAATTCCCCCACACCCTTTGCGTTGTACTCATCTTTAGTACACGATACCCTAGTTAACCCCTCAGAGCCTATCCTTTTCGCGGTTCTCGTGATGTTTCGGTTTTTCCGAATATCAATGAAGAGCATTGTTTACACCCCACCCCAAATATACACCCAAATCGCCTTAGCCTACCTTGTATGCACTCACTTTTAGTGCATTATTGTTATCACCCTAAACCCTTAGTTCAATTATCTAGTTGCTTGCATGAGTTGCTAAGTCAAGTCATATCCTTTGTATACAGTTTTGGGACGATTGGGATTCATGGGAAAAGTTAGTTTAATGACTGGAAGGGAACGCTAAATTCCCTATTTGCGTATGCATAATATACCCAAGTGTTTTGATCTTTTCAATTCGGGTCAAATTAGTGTTAGAGTAATAAAACTCAAGTGTAGGGATGTGCCTATAAATCCCTATCATTTTGATGTTACCATAGAGGATGGTAGAGTAAAAGTGTATGAAAATAAAATGGAAAAAGAGAAAGAAAAAAAAATAGAGTGTTGAAAAAAAAACTACCATCCTACATCTATCCTTTAAATTTATGTTTGTTTGTTTCAGTTATCTAGAGTTTAGAGTGTCGAGTCTTGGCTTAGCAACGCCATTCTTCGTATGCTTGTAACATAGAGATTTTTGACTTACTACCACTAAATAGCCTATCCCACCAAACCCTTTGTTTCCCTACCGTAAGCCTAACGTTACAACCCTTTAAAGACCTCTTTGATAGTCTTTCCTAGGTGCTTACGCCAAAGCGATGGAGGTTTGATCTATTCTCAAGCCTATGGTAATCTATGTACTAGGACCGGTTAATGAGTGTTTATCTTCCATTTCCACTTTAATATATTTCATATACACCCGAGAGATGTGAGTATCCAAACACCCTCAGTGAGGTGCTAGTATGTAATTTCCATGCTTGTTATGACTTTTTCAGGGCTTATATGTGTTGTGGACTGTTTTAAACCAATGTTTCATGACCCCTAACTTATAAATTAATTGGCTAAAAGCACATTTGCTTGAGGACAAGCAAATACCAAGTGTAGAGATATTTGATAAGGTTTTAAAATGTACCTTTTTGAGGGGTCGTTTAAGCCCTTATTTGATCACTTTTGTATTCGTTATTACTTAATATCGTTCCTTTTCACTTTTTAGGTCTCTTGAAGGCAAATTGCTGTAATGGCACTTATTTGGACGAAAAGGCGCGGATATACGAAGAAAATGGCCAAAGTCAAGAATCGAAACACTCAAGCTGCTAAAACACAAGGTGATGGCGTCATTGCTTAACCGATGCCGTCGAGCACTTCGACGGACAAGAGCCAAATTGCTTATTTTCAAGTGACGGTGTCAGGCTTTAAAAGAGTAGGTCGTCGCAACTCAGACGGCCTAGATTTGATCCGACGGCGTCAAAGGCCGGTGAAGAGGACGGCGTTATAAGCACAAGGTGACGCCGTCGCAAGACTAACGTGGCCAAGACGAAACCCTAATGACGGCGACTGACGGCGCAGAATCATAAGGTGACACCGCCGCACTTGTAATATTATATATAGAATCAATTTTTCAGGTATAGTGTGTAGTCTTTTGGAGTAAAACCTAAACCGAACCAAGGCTGTCTTGTACAGTATTTTAGGGTTCCAAACCCTATCTTACCTCAAGATAAGTGTTTTACTTCATTAATTCAATTATGTCTTCAATTATTTGTGTGTATGCTTGCATGTTCTCCATGTCCAACTAATTTACTTGTGTGTTTGCTTAGGAATATGAAACTTAATTATTGAATATTGATTGGTTGTCTCTTATCTTAATTGTTAATGATCTAGTAATGCGATAGGTCATTCGTTGTGTAATTAATGCTTGATTAATCTTTGTGAACCTTAGACTATAGCACTTAGAGTAGTTGTAGGCTAAACCACTCAAAGAGTGCCTTAGAGTTAGAGTTTATAATCCCTAGAGGGCTTTGTAGACGAGACCCTTTGGTAAGTTCAAAGAGTTAGGGATAAACGCATACCCTACGAATTTAGACACACAACGCGATTAAGAATAAGGACGTGACAATTCAACCATCAATAGGAGATAATTAAGGAGTAATAAAACCTAAGTGAACACATCTTTAAAATATCATACGAGCACACAATAATTAGACATAGAATACATACACCTAGATTAGATAATTAGACAAGTAGAGTAATCGGTAGAAATACCAACCCCCAAATCCAAACCCCGAGATTCGTACCTTTCCATTTTCTAAGAAACATAAAAAGATAAAAAAATAATCTTCCTCAACCCTAACCTTAGCGTAGTAACTTCTCACTAGCATTCCTATTCCCCTAGAGAACGATATCAATACCCGTGGCTTACCCTAATACTACACTACAACGATTAGGTTCACTGCCTAGGGTGTTATAAAACTTGCTCGAAGAAAAGGAAGTTCCTTTGACCCCGAACGACGCGTGTAGCATTATCAATCTGCAATGGAAAAGCAAAGACACATTCAAGAGCAGTTAGACTTTGATTCAATGGATTCGATGCCCAAGTTAAAAAGAAAACTGATGATTGAAAAACATGGTGCTTTGGTATCCACAAGGACAATTTTTCTACGAGTTCAAATGAAATTTCGAAGGAATCGGGATTGTCGATACATAATGTACAAACTGAGAGGGTCAGGAGATAACACTCATTAGAGATAAGAATGTTGGTGAATATAGAACACTATACAAGGAAAAAAAGAAGGGCAAAAGCGAGGCGGTAGAAAAACCAAAGGTGGCGCGTGTTCAGGCAATGTATAAGGTACTAAAAAGCTCTTTTAATTTAATATTGTCTGTTTTTCTTCATTGTTATGCTTGCCTGAATCACTTGTGATTTGGAATAAATCACTTGTGATTTTGACAAATCACAAGTGATTCGTAAAAATCACAAGTGATTATTTGTTATGTTATTCATTTTTTTGTGTTTTTCTCTGCTAAGGTAATGCGCAATTTGAAAGATGGATCAGTGGTCTGTACATGTAGGCACTTCCTTCGATTTGGGTTTCTATGTCGCCACATATTTTGTGTTTTCAAGAATAATGGCATTGAAAAGATTCCCGAGAAGTACATTTTGAGGCGTTGGACAAGGGATATAATACCTCCTGATTTGAGAAGAAAGAGAAACCGATATGGTGAAAAGAATGAAACAATTGATAGAATCACAAATGAGGAAACTTGTTTAGTAGACGAGTGCCTACATCGTTTGAGCAATGATGAAGGAAAGATGGCTGAATTTGTAGAGCAGATTAGAACATTGAAGAAGAAGGTCGACATTGCTGTGCCAAATCCTCCAAGCAAAAAAGATGATATGGAGAAATTTATCGGGGTTCCAAAGCCAAAAATTGACGTCAACAACCCATAAGGTGCTAAAACAAAGGTGGTACAAGAGAGGTAATGTAGGAAGAGTGAGAGAGAGAGCAATAGATGCAAGTTTAAAGCCAAAGAGGAAATGCGGAGAATGTGGAGTGAAAACTAATACACATACCAAAAAAACTTGTCCTCTAGGTCCAAAGGCAATAGCGGCTGAAAAAGCAGCGGCTGAAAAATCAATGAATAACACTGCTTCAAACTAAGTGATTTTTTTTTTACTTTATAAATACTTTACATACTTTAAGTTTTAAATATTTGTGGATTGTTACCTCAGTTGTAACTGAGATGTTGATTGTTACTTTAGATAAAAACTTTGATCTTTTGATTACTTCTTGAATAAAAATGATAGTTGGATTTAAATTTGTACTTTTTTATTAACAAGTGATTTGATCTGTTGATAGTTGTATTCACAAGTGATTTGATCTGTTGATAGTTGTATTCACAAGTGATTTTATAGTTGGATAAAAACTTTGATCTGTTGATAGTTGTATTCACCTAAATCACAAGTGCTTTGTCACAAATCACAAGTGATTTGTGACAAATCACTTGTGATTTGGATCAAATCACTTGTGATTTGTTACAAAGCACTTGTGATTGGGAACAAATCACTTGTGATTTGTGACAGAGCACTTGTGATTTGGATCAAATCACTTGTGATTTGGATCAAAACACTTGTGATTTGCCCACACAAGTGAATAACCACCAAAAATTTAATAAGTCACATTAACTACACGCTCACTTTTCACAGTAGCTTAATAAGAAAATCTATTTAAATAGGCTAAATAGTTGTCCATAACTACAAGATGACTTTTCATAGATCCACCAAAACACGTGTCCATAACGACACATGACCAACAAAATTTGAAAAGTCAATCCACCTGCCAGGATAACGACATGACCAACACTTATCCATAAAGACACATGAACAAAGACCTTAAAACAAACACAATTACTAAACAGTTCATTACTACAACTACACGTCATACTTATAACGCTCAAGCGGTTTGCCCTAGCCGGATAGCATTCTTGATCATCTCCTTCTTTGTCACCGTATAAACCTCACATGAAATTCCTCAGAGTCTTTCATATTTTTCCTAGCATGCAAATTTATGTCATGTGACAAAATCTTCGTTGCATACTTGACCCTCAAGAGCAACAAGAGATGTTCTTTATCCGAGTCTCCCACAATTTCACAGTCCCACCTTGATAATGCTTCTCCCATGTACATATCCATATGATGCATACAGTAGATACCAGAGTCTTCGATATTATTCTCTGTCGTGGAACATTTTAGTTTCGAATGTGTGGAAGCTGCACGCAACAAATTTTGACTCTTTCTTGGCCAACACTTTCCAGGTACCTTGCAAACAACTTTATCTACAAAAAAACCAATGTTAAAAAATAGTCAGACTAGTAAATAACAAAATAATTATAAAATGGTTCCAAAAGTCAAAGAAGAAAAAAAAATAGAAATTATTTTGACTACTAAATTACCAATAGATCACATCTGTCTTTGTAAGCTTCATATGATGTTGTCTCGTCACGATTGTTGTTAAGGGTATTGATAGCCGTCTTTTTCATATTAATAACAACAACATAAAAACACTCGGAACCGAGAATGGGGAAGAACACCTGTTATACAAAGAACAAAAAATCAATAAATGAAAGTAATCTTTTTACTAAACTGTAAAAAATAAAAAAGTTACCAAATCAACGTCCTTGAGATTAGAGCCATCAGTATTGTCCTTGAAACTAAATGCAACTTGTGCATCAAATATTTCACACTGTTGCTCCCACGTGAGTCCGCCATGACACATATTCCTTGTCTGTATTAATAAAACAATAAGTCACTTAAGGAATAAAAACGCTCATGTAGTTTAATCCAAATTTATTAAAAAGATCGAAAACTTACAACACAACCCGTATGAAAGAAATGCCTCGACATAGCTCCTGGTTCTTTGAATTTTTCCTCATAATTAAGCAAAGTAGACCAACAATCAATGACACCAGAATCCACACGAAAACGCGGTGTTAATGACTCCATTTGATCTCTGATCAAAGAATCGCCAGATTACGTTTCAAAGACCACATTGCTGTATTAAAAATGTGGTTGTAAGAAAGTAGCCGTAAAATTGTGATTTTCAGGTACAAATCACAAGTGATTTGTACATACAAATCACAAGTGATTCGTACCTGCAAATCACAAGTGATTTGTACATACAAATCACTTGTTGTTTGCAGGTACGAATCGCAAGTAGTATTATTACCCATTCTCGCCAAACATCGAAAACAAATAGTTGGAAAATTTATACTCGTCCATCGTCATTATAGAGTCAACGACAGTCTTCTTATTAAGATAAGGAGAGCAAATGTGGAGAGCTTCGTTTAGCATGCATGTCTCGCAGAGCCTTTAGAGATGCATCAACTACGGGGCGCTCATGATGCTGAAATAAAAAACAAAATACTTATTAATTAAATGAAAAAATACAAAAGAAGGAAAATTAAGTATGTTAAAAGCCACATGGGTGTTTGGCAATTTTGTTTATAATAATTAAGAGCAAGAAAATCAACGTCGTTGCAATCGATCCTTGTTTTTGTCGAGCAATTGAAAGAGTTGTTCAGTTTCAGCATCAAGTTCTTGACTATCTTTGTTAGTGACCTCTTCATCCTTATTTTCTACTCCCTCACCATCATCCTCTTCACTATATTCCTCGCCATCATCCTCCTCACTATCTTCCTCGCCATCACTCTCCTCACTGGCGCCTTTCTCATCTTCATCTCCACCATCCTTACCGACCTCTTAATCATTCTTTTCTTCTTTCTCACCATCATCCTCATCACCATCCTCCTCACCATCACTCTCCTCCTCGCCTTTGGTTCAGGATTCGCCTTAGGCTTAGGATTTGCCTTTGGTTCAGGCTTTGGATCAGAAGGAGAGTCACGGGAGGCCGTATTCTTAGTTAATCTGGTTTTTTTTTGGTGTTTCATGAGAAGGACTGTCGCCGACCTTACTTACTTCACTGATGCGGGGTAAGGATGGGTTGGACTTCTTTTAGATGGTTTAGGATCGTGACACACTGATAAAACAATTGAAAAAAGGTTTGTAAGAAAACGTAAACTACTTTTAATTAAAAGTAAAATAACATGTTTTAGTTTTTGTAAGTAATTTCTGAATAGCCTACATTACATGTTCACTTCAGATCAGGGAAAACAACTTGTGTTTTTTGGAAAAATCACAACTGATTTGCATAAATCACTTGTGATTTGCACAAGTCACAAGTGATCTATCCAAATCAGTTTTGATTTTAAAAAAACACAAGTAATTTTCCCTGACCATAAGGGAAAATGTAATGTAGGCTAATCAGCTCCACATATGAGTTTGGCTACAATTAGTATGTTTGTCTGAAAAGTAAGGTCAAAACGAATAATTGCATTCGCCTTGATAGATAAGAAAGTAAAGATGATATGTGACTATAAATACCTTCGAACATCAATAGTTGTATCTGAAGCTTTGTCCTTTAAAAAAGGTGTTGTTTTCAAAAGCTTATCAAGTCCAGCATCATCGTCTGCAAAGTCATCAACATCAAAGGTTAAAACGCAAAAACCAAAACAAGCATATAATTAGCAATTAATTATAACCAAAATCGATATGCAAAAGAATTTATCGACTATGGACTGAAAAGAAAAACAGAAACTGAGACCAAAAGATACTCATTTGTAACTATATTCAAAGCGATTGGTAATTAGATTCCACCAAAATAGACTACTATAGACTGAAATGTAAAAGCATAATACAACTTCAGCTATGTAAAACCAAAAGGTTTATGTGCTTTGCGCCACAAATGACAATTACTATCACCGATAAGAAGAATCAGATTCAAATCAATTTAAAACTAAACAATCAAATATAAACTTAATAGTTGCGACACTTTAAAACCTTGGAGCATCAAAACAATTAAACACAAAAATGAAGATAAAAACCAATGCCTCAAAGCTCATAAAACCCCCAACGCCAACTCCATCCACCCTTCGTAACTATAACTACAAACCTGGTCCTAACCTTACCAAAATAAACTCGCGACTCTTGACCACAAATCACCATGACCTCGACCCGTAACCACAAACACTATGCTGAACTTCTACCCACAAATCTAAACAATTGAACTTCGCAACTGAATCACACGAACCACAACCTAATACTGACCCTAACCATTTGCAAACACAATACCAACTCGAACCAGGTACAAAACAACAGACCAACCCACATCTACCAAAAATCCTTCATCAGATCAACAACAGCTACACATAAACTAACAGCTACACATTAAACAACAAAAACTATTCATTATGAAAACCATCATTTTTGGGGGAAACAGCTAAAAACACACAATAACTAACACCTACACATTAAGTAACAGCTACGCATCATTTTTCACAGAACAAAATCATAATGAAAACCAAGACTTCATAAATCATAAACCCTAAAAACAACAATAATCAAACACTCTGAGCCTTCTATCCCCTAATCCTTCTAGCAAGCTGAAATAATTAAAAAGTACATAAATAGTGAGTTAGAAATTACCAGAAGTGCTAGAATCAGCCGGCGCTTTCTTTCATTTGGGCATTATAATCACTCCAATCTGAGCCTTCTATCCCCTAATACTTGTATGAAGAATCGGTTATTTAATTTTTATTGCGTGTGTTGTGAATCGTCGATGTTGATTGAGAGTGATTGTGAGTTAGGTTAAGGAGAGTGATTGTGAGTGTGTGTTAGTGTGTGAGTGAAGTACTGATTTAAGAGAGAGATCGGGTGGGTGGGGGGTTGGTGTTAGACATAAATGAGTATATGTGCTTATCACGTAGAATGTAATTTACTATTTTGTCCCCCCCTTTTTTTCTCTATCATGTATTTTTAAATCCTAACCATTAGATTAAAAGGAATGAAGGGTGGGGATCATCCCATTTGATCTTTGATAAAAATGTGATCTACAATGAACCAAACTCGTAATTTAATATGTTCCTTTCATATTTCTATGTTGATAACGAGGAACATAAACAAAATTTTGGTCACAATATATGTAGCGTATGTGTGTAGAAAAAGAAAAAAAAACCAATCACACTTTGTAAATTTTTTGAAACACAAATATATAATTGTCACATGTATTTGGTACTATGGTTTCTGTGACACATCGAGCAAAAACAAAAACACATAAACTTGGTATTTTTTGACATATGCGTGTAAGGAGACAAACAAGAGCAACTTTTATGGAGTCATTAGACAAAACCTTCACATGTAATTTTTGGTACAAGCTACCCCGGCCCTTGTCTCTGTGACTGAAACAATACAAAACACAAAGCCACCCTTGGTCTTTTGAGGATAGCATGTGTATGTGTAAGCAAAAGAAGAGACAAACCTAAACTAGCCACCCTAACCTTGAATCACTTTTGACCTAGAGCCCTAATGCTACCATGCCTACTTTGAAAATGACTCAACCTCAAGCATGCTTTGAACCATCTCTCTCACTTGACAAGGACAACACAAAAATGTATTCCCCTTTGCCCATATCGTGCACGTTCAAAGCTCACACAAACTCCATCTTCTCACTTTCTTACCATCTTCCTCTATATAAATTCCTAAGATCCTTTGTTAAACTCACCAACTCATTCAAATCTCAAAAATTATATCACACTTAGTCACGTCACCACTGTGGGAATAAACAAGGAAAAGGAAAAACGCAATGGAGCTTGGTCATTCGTTGGGTATAAGGAGACGATCTTGCCCTAGCTAGTCACGTACTTTTATCTTCGAATCATCACCACCTCTAGGGTGTCGTAAGTTCTTTCATCACAACCTCATTTCATTTCTCGTCTTAATATTTAAGTCACGTATCATGTTCATACCACCTTACTCTTTGCAAACGAGAACATAAAAGAAAACGTAAAGCTAAGTTAACATAAGTATTGACACCTCTTGTTCGAAGTGTTTATTTTAGTTCTTGACTCACTCATGGCTCATGAAGTTTATTTCTATAACTTATCGACTTAAAAACAAGCTCATAAGACGTGCCTATAAAATCGGTTTAAAGTTGGTTTTCGTTTGGATTTTTAGGTCGAAAACTCAACTAAGTTGAATAGTTGTGCTTAATTGGTCTCCTATTATAACACAAGTGCTTATTGGTGAACCTTGAGTTTATAAAGGTCTTCATGAAAATCTAATGGCAAAATAGTTTTGGAGAGGAAATAAAAACTCAACTCATGCATACATGCATACACGACAGTCACTGAGAAAGAATTAAACCAAAAACTGAAACAGTTAAAAGGAGGTTAAAAAGGATAATGTTGTAAATTAAAACACGAAACAAGCTTGGTCCAGATGGTTGGGGCGTTGGATTGTTAAGTGAATGGTCTCATGTTCGAAATCTGGGCGTTACACTTTGCTTATTTTTGTTATTTTTGCAACTTTCACCCTTTGACAGATTCAGCCCTCCAAATCTAAATGAGTTGTTACTTTTCTTAAAACTTGTATAAGTTTATGACTTATATAACTCTTTACAATTCCAACCCCTCAAATTATACTTGTCATTTTTTTTATCTACTTTTACATTCTAACAATTATTTTTTGACCTCAAACTTATACATTTTATAACTAATAATAAATATGACAAAACAATTTATTCCTGACACATCTTGTTCGTAATTTCATCAAATTAACATATTTAGTTTGAATACTAAAACCCGACTAAAAGACAAGAGAATATTTAAAACAAAAGTAATATAAATTACCGACATATCTCGAAATAAATAAACCAAACTCTCGGTAACATCGTCATATATATAAATCCACGCTAATAACGTTCTATTGAATTATATACTCAATGCTCTATCTATTGGTCGTAAACCAAACATTTATCATTATTCTGAGTCATGCCATCTCGTTCTTAGGTTCCGGGTAGGAGCCGTTGTTGTATCACACTCGATCTTTTTGTGCTTTATTCATCGAACTGCTAAGGTGAGTTTATAGCCCCACTTTTACTCTTATTTACTTGCTTTATAAAACTATGGGGTGAGAAACATGCAAAACTCTTTTCGGACCTGAAACTGAAAACACTATTACGTGAAACAACCTTGAATCCCAACTATGCTACCGTTAGTTCCCTTTGGGGAGGCGCGATTGTTATGAATAGATCTATTGGGGATGACACCCCCGTTCGAGTTTGACCGGATAGGCAAACGTCGGGTGTATATCATATCGTATTGATTGAGTGTGCTGGATATACACTTGCTGGGCTTTTATTTATCATGCTTCTAGATGCATGCACACTGTCGTAGTTTCGGTCGCATGAACTTGATATTAGCGTAATAGCCTTTTTGCATATAGTGTCATTCATGGAGATGCTATATGTGCAACTGTGGTCCAACTTGAAAACTTGATTACTTAACCTATGAACTCACCAACCTTTGTGTTGACATTTTAGCATATTTTTCTCATGTTCATTTCTTGGCATGGGCAATGGTAAGGGCATTCGTTGAATACTGGCATCCGAAGTGTTTTCAAGCAAATCTAACACAACTTTTAATGGGACAACATATATTTTTATGGGCTTTACTTCCGCACTTTGAAACAATATTGTAAAACTATTTCTTAAATTAATATATATTTTGAAAATGGAATAGATTTTCCATTCTTTATTACCTTGTGTTGTGATTATTGATTTAGTAGCACCCCATGACCCGAACGCTTCCGTTGTGAAATTTTGGGGGTGTTACAGTTTACTTGGACGTTGTTTTTGAAAACCAAAAATGAAGCTTTTGATAAATTTAAAATTCTTAGCAAGAAAATTCAAAATCAACTAGGTGTTAAAATTGTGTCGATTCAAACGGATCATGGTCGTGAATTTGACAATGAAACACAATTTGGAAACTTTTGTGATACAAATGGTATAACACATAACTTTTTCGGCTCCCGAACACCTCAATCAAATGAGTAGAACAATGCTTAATGAACAAAACATTCCTCAAAAGTTTTTTACACATTTTATATTTTAATATGCTTAAAAAACACCATATGAGCATGTGAGTGCCTAACAACATACTCTCAACACCTGTAATACTACCTATAAGTTACTTGTATTGCTACAACACAAAAGTTCTGTATACACACTCATGTTTGTTATGTTGAGTTATGATCAAACCCCCAACAAACCAATAAACAAGTTTAGTTAAATAGTTTATGTACAACAACTAGTGTTTACATATTAGGTAAATATATACATAGCTAGTATGTATTATAATGGGTAATATAAATGGGTAGAAACTTAAGTATTTGACCCATTGACCAAATACATTGAATGTAGTTGGGTAAAACCCAAAGTCCATTACCCATACTGTGACAACCCGTACTTTCAGGTCATTTCTCGAAACAATTCATACCTCACTATTTCAACATTTGTCGTAAACTAGGTTTACGTGTTCCAAATTCGCGTAACCTTAAAGGTTTAGCGGCGAATTCATGATCATATCATCACGAACATTTCATATGGACTAAGTTTAGTCTACATTTCATCAACATCATTTGCATCATATTAGTTCATTCATGACATTTCATTTCACATTTAATCGCGTGAATTTTATATTAAATAAACGTTATCGCGTGAGTTATTATTTGAACATTTAATCCGTTATTTTCAAAAATGATCCCGACATATTTTTATACTTACATTTAGTTATAAAAACTATATTTTGAGTTTAACTAGTGTTTTAAATTTATTTTGTATACAAATCGTTAAAGTTATATTAATTACGACGTGTTTCTTAAAAATTATACGATAATTATTTTATCACTCAATTTTTACAAGGAATGTATTTTTACAATTTTTATTATTTCATTACATTCTATTTTGATCTATTAAAAACTTACTTGTACCAAAAATCTACCATTTACCTTACAAGTTACATTTTCCTACCAATTTACTTACACTTTCTTACAAATTATTCAAGTAAACAATTACACAATAATTAGAAGAGAAAAAAGACATTTAAAATCCCTCCCCTACTCGACCGACCGGGGAGGGTGGTAATAAATGATGGAGTGGTTCTTGATTATATATGTTTTTACACTTCCATAAAAGTCTTACACTCTCAATCATATCTCATTCACCAAGTGAGACTTTGTTCTTCCTAACGGCCATCAAGAGAGTTCACAAAGGATCATCATTTTCTCAAGCTCAAGTTAATCACAATCTAGATAACACTCTTTATAAGGTTTTGAAATAAAAACCTAGAGTGTTTAGGCTAAACCTTGTTCCTTGCACCTCATCATATTAACTTGTAAGCATATCATTTACATTTTTCATGTTTCCTTTTCATTTCATAAGTATCTCTTCATTTTTGGAGCAAACATGCAAGACTTGTGTTGTTTATACCATTTTACATGATTTTAGAGTTATATATATATAAGGTCATCCTATAATTATCCCCTTGGTATACTTTGGTCTTGATGATGTTTAGGAACCCATGACACCCTAAGAAGGTGTATGGTAGGATTAGATTAGCTTTGGAGTTGATTTGAAGGGATTTAGGTTGTTTTAGAGAAAAACTATTTTCGATAAGTATAAAATGTGTTCTGTCCTTGTTTTGATTTTCTGGAAAATCCGACAGTAGGCACGAAATTTTGGCCTTGATAATTTGAAAATATACTTTAAAACGAATCCGTGGCCGCTTGAACGGATTAAAACGGAGTTATAACAAAGAAGTTATGGATTTTACAAGTTTGACGACGAAATATGTATTTTTCTGAAATTTCAGCAAGCTATTTTTACTTTATTCAAGTCAAAAACGAGTCCTAAGCTTTATAAATTATTTCGACTTATCAAAAATATATTAGTTTACTTCGATACGAATCTAAGGACGTATATGTAGAAAACGGATTTGAAACGCATTAAGATATGCACGTTTTCAAAAATTCGTCCGAACTATTATTTTCTGAAAAACTATATTATTTTTACGAGACAAGTGTTACGGTAACTAAAACGCCATGTTGAGGCTGTTTTTAACCATGATGTGGAACTTTTTGGAACGAATTGTCTTCTAATAAAATTTAGATCATCGAGCATATTTTTCAAAATGACTAACCGTTTGTATAGCGGAGTTGTAGTAAATTATTTACGAATGCTTAAACTTGGCCGAAACTCACTTTTGAACCACAATTCGACAAAATCACCATCTTTAACCTTTATTATCTTTATGTTCGAGACCTTTATGACGAAAACTCCTGAACTGAAACTTCTAGATTTCGATACAAACTTTCCAAAACCGTTGAGTTCGTTCTCTAACGTTCGACGACACCATTTATAATTAGTTTTTCAAGTCATTTTTGTCACTTTCAAGAAATTTCCGACGACATTGTTTTACGACGAAAAGTGATAATTTCACTATAAGTCATTACGAAACCATTGTAGGATGACACTTTGACGTAAATACTTGAAAAGTAATTTTTGAAGGGTCAAAACGTCAAAAGAGTATTTTTCGACGATAAGTTATATTTTTAAAACTCGAAATGGTATAAATAACATACGAAATGCATGGATAACATTACATTGCAACTCATTACATATCATATCATTCGTAATAGGTCCCGGTTAAAGTTTCACATTATACCTCGGTGTACTCACTCATGTCATCATACCAGTTTATCAAGTGAGTTTTCATAGCCCCGTTTTACAAGTTTTTACATTATTTCAAACCTACGGGGGAGAATACATTGCACAACATTTTTATTACGATACCAAGTATGTTAAATTCATTTACATTGCTTGAGTTACACGCTGCCGTTAAAAGTCCCCACTTCAAATGCATGAGCCGTTAATTTCCTAGAAGCGTGTGTGAGTGGATAGATCTATTGAGGGTGACGCTCCATCCGGTTGGTGAATCCCAACTAGTCATACGGATGCCTTTCATTCATAAACATTATTAGAGTTGTTTGGCACCTCTGTTGGGGCGTACATCAGTCGGAGCTTCGGTATCATGCGCTTAAGCAATTGTAACATTTTTATGTGACATAATTGTCATACCAATAACATTTTTACGTGACATGATTGTCATGCCTGATCTATACTTGCGTTGTCGTATAAAACATTTACATAAACCTATGATTTCTCACCAACATTATTGTTGACCGTTTTAGCAATGTATTTTCGGGTACTAAGGCATTATCATCATGGCATGGTTAAGGAACCTTTTGAGTCGCGGCGTCGACTTACATCATTGTACATTATGGCACTTTCTTTCAAAAACATCGTTTGGACTTGTAAAATATTTATATTTCCGCAAACTTTATAAACTTTTGGGACCTATGTTGTAACTCTGAACGTTTTTATTAAATATCCAACGATGTGTTTTAAACGACACTTTAGGTCGCTCAATGTAACGTGATTGTGGTGCTATGACAGTAAGCCCCCGTGAATTCCATTCCGCTGCAAAACAGGTAATTTGGGGGTGTGACAGATTGGTACCAGAGCTACAGTTATAGAGAACTAGGTTGCATCATTGACCCTAGACTATAACTACATTATCATAGCATCTCATCATTTCATCATAAGTGCGTGTTCACTTACATGCATTTATACGCACATTTTTCGAGTTATTCACTTTCATTTCACAATGTTGTCACATAGATGCCTTCAAATACCCATCCCATTATACTCACATCACTTTGACATGGAGAATGCCCTGTCATTCCCTATCACAATTTTAACATCAGTTGACTCAACACCGATAACATCGATGATGACACGAGACCTTTTAGGAGGACGGTTGCACCTACACCATCGCGATCACTATTGATTCATCAGAGGATCAGACAATTTTTATCACTCAATTGGGATGATCATGCCATTGGTAGAACTTATAAGCTTAGTCCTAATGAACCTATTTTCTTAACTCACCACAAGGATTTCCATTATCATCATTATCATTTCGAGCACCATCCGTACCATCACATCTCATACCCGATACTCATACACCCGACTTGCAGCTTGGGAAGCGTGCATGATTTGACACACCATTACCACCTACCACTAAGACTATAGACACTACACCATCTCATAGGTTTAAGGACTGTGAGAGTTCTAGGGCTATTGTTGCTAGACCGCCTACTACTCCTACACTTGAAACACGATTAGACCATCAACAGGAACATATAATAAGTACCTTTCTAGCTAATGTAATCTTTATCATTTATTATCTCTACGATAATCACCACCTTGTTTATTTCATTCCTTACTCCAATTGCCCAATTCTCCATCATTTCACGACGATACATCACTATCTTACTAGGGGTTAGGCCAACTTTATTCTCGACCAATTAGTAGACTATTACTACTCGATAAGGTTCTCCTATGTATCCTACAAACCATCCAACAAATTTTATTCCAAATTATCCTGCTACTATTTCATGAAATTATTTCACTTGATTTTATTTCGAACTATTTTATCCACCATCTCTTTAAACGCTTGTTTCATAAAGTTTTAACGCAAGTTGTTTTTATTACCAACTTATCAATTGGTTCCAAATATTTTATCAACTATTTAATATTCTCATGCGAAACGATTTTCATGTTACTCTGAAAAATCATTGAGCCATTATCTTACAAAACAAAACGTTGAATACCATCTAAAACTTCGGAGGAACATAATACCATTTCAACAAAAACAAGCATCACATCATTTGTCCTTGATTATACATAGCCTGATCACCTATGTATAATTCAGGAAGAATTATGTCATGAAAGTAACAAGCATTATTTCAAATCTCCTAAAACAATTCTCATTTGAAAGCAAAGTTTTATAATCAGATAAATCGTGCATAAACATTCCTTTTTGTTAACACTCTATAGATGCTTACGCCATTTATCTCTCACTCAACCGATAAGTTAGGATTTGACGAGTGACCTCTTAGGAAAGACTTCCTATACCATCTGTGAGGAGGATTTCTCGATACAAGAAAACAATGAAAGGATTTTGGAATTACCAACAAGGACTAGAACTAGGTGGTAGGATGATTCAAAACTCAACAAAAATCTTAAGACATCACGAGACATTCCGAACCACTATTTGGATTAGAATCCAAACTTTATCATTTCAAAAGTACTAGCTAGACCGAGTTAAGAGATTTAATACGAAGCGAATACCCATGAAGCAACACTATAGGGATATACCAAGTCTTCTAACTGAGGCTGCAGAACATTTCATTAAACAAGGCTTCAACAATATGTGAACTTCCCTACAATGAGTTTCCCTTAAAGGAAAAATTTAGTTAAATTAAGGTTATCGATATAAACTTCCCCTAAGGCATTGTGTTCTCTAGAAATTCCAAGTAACCTCACTTCCATATCAAGAGATGCCACAGGTGTGAACATGTCGGACAATCAATGACTCCCCATCTACAAGTGAAACTAGAACAAACATTCTTTGACATAGTTTGAGCTGATATCTATTGTCTTGCTAGCATGATAACAATATTAGTGATGAACTATTTTTGGAAGCACTCAATATCGGAACAAATCTTGAAAACCAACCACTACACCACCTGCTTAAATATTTAAAAGTGTGACTTTTTCAACATGGAGCATGGAAACACTTTGATAATCAAACAATAAACATTTTAGTCATAGAGACTAAGCACCTGAGGCAAGTAAGGCTCAGGTCATGACCTTCGATAGGACTAGAAACACGAGGAAATCGGCTACCTATAATCTATTCTTTTCAATAAGGTCCTTTTCGACAATTAACATTTGAAATCTAACGAGACACGTGGTGTCAATTCAAGTTGTACCTATTATAAGCTATTCGATTCACCTTAGACTGCACACAATCATTTCTCGGATTTCCATGAAACCTACTAGGACATGATTACTACTACTATCCTCACTCAATGGTTAGAGCGAGAGAGCAATTCCCACATTAGATAATATGCTCAAGCCAATATGACTTTTTAGAAATGGTTAGGTAAATCATTCTCCATCGACAAGTTTCTTTGCAACAATAGTTAGTTCAGGAGCATATTGACTACACCAATTGAGACAATCAGTAAGGTTGAGGTAATCAATCACTTATTCAAGGATTAAAATCAGGAAAGTCCGATTCATTAGTCCATAACCCATTCATGAAACAAACAAAGAAGTCATACAAATCCGAATCAGTACAAGTAACAACATATAGCTAGATAAGCTACATCGTTATACGATGCAAAATTTGAAGATATGTCCCATAAGCCGCAAACCATTAGAACCTCGGGTGGGCAACAAATTATGCACAAGGACCCGTCTTGGAAAGGCGTGGTAATGATTTAGAAAACTTCTTGGACGAACCAATTCGATCCAAATATTCTCATCTATCGTACTTTATTTTCTTTCCGATTTGTTATTACTTACGAGAATTTTAATTCCTTTTACTTAAACTATCATTGTAACGACACGGTTTAAATCCTTGTAAACATTGAGAGTTATAACAACTAAACTGAACGTCACGTCATCGTTCCTTAATTATACATAGCCTAGCTAACTATGTCTAATTCGGAGGGATCCGTTATGTTGGGGCGGTTAATTATAAATCTTAATGCAAGCAAAATCTTCACATATTTCAAAGTCAAAGTGTTACTTATGAGAGATTCATCCGATATTTTCTTTTCTACGATGTTTTGTACACTCTCAATCATCGATAACCGTAACGACACTTCTCCATGTCTTCTCTCACGATATTCATCACAAACTCAAATTCGATAGACCTAACAACGACTGAATTCAGGGACTGAATTCCTTTTTGGATGGGCGAATGTGACAACCCGTACTTTCAGGTCATTTCTCGAAACAATTCATACCTCACTATTTCAACATTTGTCGTAAACTAGGTTTACGTGTTCCAAATTCGCGTAACCTTAAAGGTTTAGCGGCGAATTCATGATCATATCATCACGAACATTTCATATGGACTAAGTTTAGTCTACATTTCATCAACATCATTTGCATCATATTAGTTCATTCATGACATTTCATTTCACATTTAATCGCGTGAATTTTATATTAAATAAACGTTATCGCGTGAGTTATTATTTGAACATTTAATCCGTTATTTTCAAAAATGATCCCGACATATTTTTATACTTACATTTAGTTATAAAAACTATATTTTGAGTTTAACTAGTGTTTTAAATTTATTTTGTATACAAATCGTTAAAGTTATATTAATTACGACGTGTTTCTTAAAAATTATACGATAATTATTTTATCACTCAATTTTTACAAGGAATGTATTTTTACAATTTTTATTATTTCATTACATTCTATTTTGATCTATTAAAAACTTACTTGTACCAAAAATCTACCATTTACCTTACAAGTTACATTTTCCTACCAATTTACTTACACTTTCTTACAAATTATTCAAGTAAACAATTACACAATAATTAGAAGAGAAAAAAAAAAGACATTTTACCAAATCCCTCCCCCTTGGCCGACCAAGGGGAGGGTGGTAATAAATGATGGAGTGGTTCTTGATTATATATGTTTTTACACTTCCATAAAAGTCTTACACTTTCAATCTACTCATTCATGCATCTCATAATTCACCAAGTGATAGAAAACTTTTTCTTTCTCTCTTTTGGTTCTTCCTAACCGGCCATCAAGAGAGTTCACAAAGGGATCATCATTTTTCTCAAGCTCAAGTTAATCACAATCTAGATAACACTCTTTATAAGGTTTTGAAGTAAAAACCTAGAGTGTTTAGGCTAAACCTTGTTCTTTGCACCTCATCATATTAACTTGTAAGCATATCATTTACATTTTCATGTTTCCTTTTCATTTCATAAGTATCTCTTCATTTTTGGAGCAAACATGCATGACTTGTGTTGTTTATACCATTTTTACATGATTTTTAGAGTTATATATATATAAGGTCATCCTATAATTATCCCCTTGGTATACTTTGGTCTTGATGATTTTTAGGAACCCATGACACCCTAAGAAGGTGTATGGTAGGATTAGATTAGCTTTGGAGTTGATTTGAAGGGATTGGAATAAGTTTAGTACGAGAAAAACTATTTTCGATAAGTATAAAATGTGTTCTGTCCTTGTTTTGATTTTCTGGAAAATCCGACAGTAGGCACGAAATTTTGGCCTTGATAATTTGAAAATATACTTTAAAACGAATCCGTGGCCGCTTGAACGGATTAAAACGGAGTTATAACGAAGAAGTTATGGATTTTACAAGTTTGACGACGAAATATGTATTTTTCTGAAATTTCAGCAAGCTATTTTTACTTTATTCAAGTCAAAAACGAGTCCTAAGCTTTATAAATTATTTCGACTTATCAAAAATATATTAGTTTACTTCGATACGAATCTAAGGACGTATTATACGTAGAAAACGGATTTGAAACGACAAAGATATGCACGTTTTCATAAAATTGCCGTAACTATTATTTTCTGAAAAACTATATTATTTTACGAGACAAGTGTTACGGTAACTAAAACGACCATGTTGGAGGCTGTTTTTAACCATGATGTGGAACTTTTTGGAACGAATTGTCTTCTAATAAAATTTAGATCATCGAGCATATTTTTCAAAATGACTAACCGTTTGTATAGCGGAGTTGTAGTAAATTATTTACGAATGCTTAAACTTGGCCGAAACTCACTTTTTGAACCACAATTCGACAAAATCACCATCTTTAACCTTTATTATCTTTATGTTCGAGACCTTTATGACGAAAACTCCTGAACTGAAACTTCTAGATTTCGATACAAACTTTCCAAAACCGTTGAGTTCGTTCTCTAACGTTCGACGTACACCATTTTACGACTAGTTTTTCGAAGTCATTTTTGTCACTTTCAAGAAATTTCCGACGACATTGTTTTACGACGAAAAGTGATGATTTCACTATAAGACATTACGAAACCATTGTAGGATGACACTTTGACGTAAATACTTGAAAAGTAATTTTTGAAGGGTCAAAACGTCAAAAGAGTATTTTTCGACGATAAGTTATATTTTTCAAAACTCGCAAATGGTATAAATAACATACGAAATGCATGCATAACATTACATTGCAACTCATTACATATTATATCATTCGTAATAGGTCCCGGTTAAAGTTTCACATTATACCTCGGTGTACTCACTCATGTCATCATACCAGTTTATCAAGTGAGTTTTCATAGCCCGTTTTACAAGTTTTTACATTATTTCAAACCTACAGGGGAGAATACATTGCACAACATTTTTATTACGATACCAAGTATGTTAAATTCATTTACATTGCTTGAGTTACACGTTGCCATTAAAAGTCCCATACTTCAAATGCATGAGCCGTTAATTTCCTAGAAGCGTGTGTGAGTGGATAGATCTATTGAGGGTGACGCCTCCATCCGGGTTGGTGAATCCCAACTAGTCATATGGATGCATTTCATTCATAAACATTATTAGAGTTGTTTGGCAAGACACTCTGTTGGGGATACATCGTCGGGCTCGTATCATGCGCTTAAGCAATTGTAACATTTTTATGTGACATAATTGTCATACCAAGAAACATTTTCGCATTGACATGATTGTCATGCGATCTATACTTTGCGTTGTCATATAAAACATTTACATAAACCTATGATTTCTCACCAACATTATTGTTGACCGTTTTAGCAATGTATTTTGGGTACTAAGGCATTATCATCATGGCATGGTTAAGGAACCACCTTTTGAGTCAGGCGTGACTTACATCATTGTACATTATGGCACTTTCTTTCAAAAACCATCGTTTGGACTTGTAAAATATTTATATTTCCGCAAACTTTATAAACTTTTGGGACCTATGTTGTAACTCTGAACGTTTTTATTAAATATCCAACGATGTGTTTTTAAACGACACTTTAGGTCGTTCAATGTAACTGTGATTGTGGTGCTATGACAGTCAAGCCCCCAGGAATTCCATTCCGCTGCAAAACAGGTAAATTGGGGGTGTGACACATACCCATTGCATGACATCATGCATAAGTCATATATGGATATTATCCATGACCCACGGTATTGACCCATACCCATAAGTCTAGATACATTGTACCTTGGTGGGCATTCAAAACCATAACCCATAACCCATTGTTTCAACCCAAAAACAATGGGTAAAGAGGAGCGTGCATGGATCCCTCATATGACCCACGGATCCCTTGGAATTACAAGGCCAGATCCCTCCAGAAGGGATCCTTGGGGTAGAACATGGTTTTGGTCTTTTTGCCTATAAATAGCAAGCCAATTCTTACCATTTCCACACACCTTCACACATAGTTTCTCTCCACCAAATCTAGGATATTTAGATCATTAGGAAACATGTAAACCACCCTTATCTCATATGATCATAATGCTTCTAACTCTCATTTGTTGTAAGCATACTCTCAAAGTGATCCTCCAAAGCAAGCTTAGAGATCTTGCTTCCTTACCTACTGAAGTGATCACCCATCACAAGATACAAGCACATGAAGATCTTATACAACAAGCTTGGGAAACTTGTCATCTTCATTCATAGAAGACTAACTACATCAAGCTTTGGGTTCTTGATGTTTAGTTTAGGAGTTTATATCCATTAGACACATTGTCTTGGATATTGTCTAGTATCATATTCTTGTAGCTATGACTAGACTAGATGGTTTATGTGTTTGTACCATAAAACACAAGGTTTGTTATGTTGGGCCACAAAACATAACGGATGTCATAGATGTGTCAAAGGCATTAGTGAAGAGTGCCGAAGATCCGTGTTGAATGCATTAGTGAAAGGTGCTGAAGGATCGTGTAAATGGCATTAGTGAAGAATTCCTAGGTCGTATAATCGATGAGTTGCATCGTTATACATATAGTATTTGTTTAGATCCAAGGATGGTGATATCCTTGATGGTGTTGTAACAAGGAGTAGATCTCCTTGAGATTAGGTGTTGTGTCGTGATGGGTAATAGTTCCTCCATAGTAATGGAACTAGGTGCTTAGCCTAGTACCTAATAAAGGGTAGGCGGCGTTGTGTAGGTGTGGTTCACCTTGGAGTGAAAGAACCCGGTGGTTAGCCTAGCACCGTATAAAGGGTAGGCGACGTTGTGATAGGTGTGGTTCGCCTTGGTGTGAAAGAACTCGGTATTTAACTTTGTACCGGAAAAAGGTGTAAGCGACGTTGTGAAGGCTTCTCCGCCATAAGGAGTTGGTGTAGTGATTACGAACTCTTGAGTAGGTGACTCGGGAGTGGAGTAGGGCAAGGAAGGTGTCCTTGTAGCTGAACCACTATAAATCCTCGTGTTGGTTTGTCTATCCTTTTACTTATCGCTTTACTCTTATTCTTGCATTACATTGTTTATTTTCTATGTGGTTGATGTCTATGTTTGTGACATATACTTGGTCTTTCATATAGTCACAAACTATATTTAACATTTACATATTATGACACGCTTGATCAAGAAAAAGCAACCGGACTAATAATGGTGAAACTTGATTTTTAATGAACCATTAATCTTGCGGAATCTTATGTGATATTAAGGGGTTGGCCTTACATGCCGTAATGCGTTAAATGCATCCTCGCGTCAAGATTAGCAAATGCAATGGTTTATACTATATTTGATACAAAAGTTTTAAGTTTGAAATGGAAACGTATTCACCCCTTCTACGTTTTCACAATTGGTATCAGAGCGGGTTGGCTCTAGTTTTTAAAACAAATGGTTTTCAAAACGAGTAAGATCCTTGTATCAAATTCTTGGTGAAGTCAAGCATAATATGAAAAGTGTTTTGTTGATTTTTTCTCTTTGAAGTTTTGTTGTTTGATATCTTGTTTATCAAGCTTGAATAAAGGTAAATATGGATAATATAACTTCACTAAAAAGTCTACAAAGGTTAAACCTTTTCGTCGGGTCAAAACGTGCATTTTTGTAATTCTGTGTCAGATCCGCGGATCCCTCAGGTTACACTGGACGGATCCCTCAAGCAAGGGATCCGTGGGATTTGCGGTACAGAAGACAGTTTTTGTCTGAATTTCAAAAATTCATATCTTTTTAACCGTAAGGTGTTAGAAGTCGTGCCACCTATCGTTTTAAAGGTATTTGAGTCTACTTTCATTTAAAAATGATTTCATAAACTGATTCAAAACAAAAATTTACAGAATCATTGATCTATAATAGAAAGTCATTTTTTAGTCATAACTTTTGCACAACTTTTGATCTAATTGGAGACGGATTTTTTCATCTTTGAATAACAATGTGTCCTCTTTTGAAATTAAGGTTTTGATCATATTTATAAATATAAAAGAAACTAATCAATCTTGGTATACATGTTTATATTTAACACAAAGCGATGAAAAGAACTTTTATATGCTATGATAAACGATAAATTGTCCTCTTTGCATTACCTGATTATTTGCTTATCTCAAATAGCTTGTGTGCTTATTTGATTGAGTAACCTATGTGGTTTTCTTACCTTGTTATTCATTCTCTTGCTTGTCGATTTAGTAACTTTCTACAAATCAATGTGCTACTTGAAGGAGTGTTTGGGATAACATCTAGTTGTGTAAAAAATGTTAGTTTTATAAATTGAAAAATGTTTAAAACATATAACACACCTAATGGCTTTTTGATTGAGTTTGTCATGTGTGAAACATAAATTTTTTATGTGCTTATATGATTTCTTGATTTCATATTTTCTTGTATCGTTTTCTAAAAACAACAAGAATGTACATCAGATCATAACCTACACTTGTGATGATGATGTACTCTCCCGTTTTCCTTTTCATGATCGCTCTCCAAGCTTCATAGTAGGATTGACAACTTGATTATTTCATCCGATATACTCAAGTAAATTATTTTGCAAACGCAAATATAATTGTTCATATCCGAAAGTCCAAACTCGAGCTTTCCAACAACATATGTTGAACTAGCTCATCCAACCATTTTTTTTGTTCACCATATGGACAACTTTTAATTTTTGACACCTTTGTCACCTTAGTTGTTTCAAGTATATTATTAATAAAACGAAGCAAAGTATCATCATTGTTACTCTTCGATAGACCATTGTAGGAATATAAATTTTTCTAACTTGAGAATGAATATTGGAGAACTTATTGCACTAGAAACTCAATTTGGCCTAACGGTTGAATTGCTTCCTTGATAGAAGTTGGGTATGTGGAATCGTCCGTAAAAATGGTCGTGTTTAGCCGTAATTGAGCACCGCTAGTAATAGTCTCATATTCATTCTCTCACCTGAGAAATTTATACTCCTATGTTTTCCTAAAGTAAGTTTACAATGGAAATACTTTGCATTGTCTTAGGATTACTAATAAAAAAAGTGGTAAAATTAATTTTTCTTTTAATTAATCACAACCACTTGCCTCATCAAGCGATTATCTTGCTTTGATCGAGAAGAGCTACATGACTTCATGGACGAAGCTCATTGTATGCTAATCGCCATCCGTAATGACTAGATTGTCCTAAACTAGCACCTCACAACTCTTTTGTCTTGAACACCATCTTGTGCTCTTTTCTTTCTAAACACATACCTTGCATGTCATTGTTAGTGTAAATGATTTACTAAACTAGACCGGAAATATGTTTTGGGCTAGTTGAATAGTGCTTGTTAAGTTTGCTAAACCTTTGTGTTATTTGTGAGCTTGATCTCATTTGATTGCCTATATATTACCTCTACATGCTCTCCTTGCTTTGCTTAATGTGTATACATGTATACTTGCTGTAGAAATCATTAGTTTCATAATTCGAAACTACGGATCCCTCAAGTGAAGGATCCGTGGGATCCGGGTGGACAGAAGTTCCTTTGTAGCCTCCTTGCATCAATCCAACATTTTAGACCTTATTGGATTAGTTGAACATGCTACATTATGATCACTTAAACCTCCCTTAGGCTCAGTTGATCTCACATTCACTCATGGATGACTTAGGATCACATTCGAAGTATTTTTTGATTTTTCATTAGTTTAAAACTCACCATCTTTCAGCTCCAATGTTTACACATTGTTCCTCTCATCTCAAAACACCTAGTTTGATATTTCTCTCAATTTTAGCAAATTGATTTTAGTCATCCTTACCTCAAAATAGGCCAAAAAATAATTTTTAATTTCTTAAGATTTTTATGGAATTTTCCAAATCTCTCTCAAGTCATCATATGATCTCTAGGATCATTTAACACCATTTGACACTCTCAAATTTCTTAGTGTCATCTTTGATCATCCACTAGTGCTCATAAAGCCCCATTTCTTTCCATAAAAGGCAATCATTAGCTACCATCACTCATTGCTCGTGATCATTTAAGTACTCTTTCATTTAAGACACTTAGGAAGACTAAAACACTCAAGGAGGTATAGGCGTTAGACCTTACAAACATCATTTTTATTCTTTCCTAGCTGCTGAGAGTCGGATCCCTAGGATTAGCCTAGACGGATCCCTCATTGGAGGGAACCTTGGGATCCGGGTGACAGATTCATGTCAACTCTAGCAAAAACGATCATTTAAGTCCATCTTCATATAAGACACTTAATAGACTAAGTAACTTAGGATATGTAGGTGCTAGACCTTGCTAGAACCCCATCACCTCATTTTCACCTCATGTGGAACAATAGGTACATTATCTCTTTAGATAATCATTTCAAATTTCCTTTTCCACACAAGCACTTGCTCAACACTTAGGATTATCATTTTCGTATATGTTTATAAATGAGTTGCATTTATATGATTCTATACGTGTTATTTCTTTTCGTTTCATGATTTTATGTGAACAATTTATCCATTTATATAAATGTTTTCCTTTTGTACTAACTCTTTTAGATTCTTGTAGGATGACAATGGTCGATTTGACCATCAAGTCAAGTTGTGCTCATTCGCACATTTCTTTAAATATTCCTAATCTTGCATCATCCTAACCATTTTACTCCACTTTTATCACCACTCACAAAGTCATCATGTCTACCACCTCTAATGAGTCATCAACCAAGTCAAAGATTTACCTTGATACCTTTCATCACCTCTACCACAACTTCCATACCTCTAAGTCATAATGATAATTTCTATCACTATCACCGTGTCCAAGGTCTAGTTCATGAACTACGTGATGAAGTATGTCTCATGTTCTACCACATCCTACTTGTGTCAACCACAACCTCAAACAACAAGCTACTTGTGTCAACCACATCCTACAAGTGTCTCACTACCACTACAATTCATGGTTGCTCAACCATCCATCACAAATATCTATGTTGCCAAAAGCCAAGTGAATTTCATAATTAAATGCGTCTCATCCCTAAGCACATTTTTTTTCTTAACTTGAACAAACCTTACAACCTCTAAACCAACCATGATGATGCAAGTAGTAGGATCATTCTCTTTTTTAACATTTTTTTTGTAGGTTCTTCTTGACGCCCTCGAGCTAGGGAGAGCTTCCGTCGAGCATTTATAAAGTGCAACATATGACTTACTCGTCCAAGGACGAATATAATTTTGCACTAACTTTTTGTTTTGTAGATTTTCAAAACATACTAGGAAAACTTGACGCTCTCAATAAAGGGGAGTTTTTCGTCAAAACAATAACATTGCAAATTTTGCAACAATTTCGTCTTAGCCTTCCTAAAATACTTGACGCCCTTAACAAGGGGGAGCAATCGTCAAGGGGGAGCATACACACAAGGGAAGATGCAAACTCGCCATTCTTGGGAGAAATTAAGTTTAAAGGACACACCCTTTTTGTTTCGACAAATGGGGGAGAAGAGTGTAAACGAAGAAGGTAATGTATAGGAAGTACGGACACAAGTAACTTTGACATTTTACATATCTATTACGTTTACATATATTTTGTCATCAACAAAAAGGGGGAGATTGTTAGTGAAAATATTACGATATTTAATCTATACATTCTCATTTGTTTTGTTGATGACAAACATGTAACATAACGTAAAATGTATAAGTTACTTGTAGTTAGATCTTGTCTCAACATACTCTCAACACCTCTCGACGACTCAAGTCCTTGTATGCTACAACATAGGTTCGTACATGTTTGTTATGTTGCATTATGATCAAACCCCCAACAAACCAATAAACAAGTTTAGTTAAATAGTTTATGTACAACAACTAGTGTTTACATATTGGGTAAATATATACATAGCTAGTATGTATTATAATGGGTAGAAACTTAAGTATTCGACCCATTGACCAAATACATTGAATGTAGTTGGGTAAAACCCAAAGTCCATTACCCATACCCATTGCATGACATCATACATAAGTCATATATGGATATTATCCATGACCCATGGTATTGACCCATACCCATAAGTCTAGATACATTGTACCTTGGTGGGCATTCAAAACCATAACCCATAACCTATGGTTTCAACCCAAAAACAATGGGTAAAGAGGAGCGTGCACGGATCCCTCATATGACCCACGGATCCCTTGTAATTACAAGGCCGAATCCCTCCAGAAGGGATCCTTGGGGCAGAACATGGTTTTGGTCTTTTTGCCAATAAATAGCAAGCCAATTCTTACCATTTCCACACACCTTCACACATAGTTTCTCTCCACCAAATCTAGGATATTTAGATCATTAGGAAACATGTAAACCACCCTCATCTCATATGATCATAATGCTTCTAACTCTCATTTGTTGTTAGCATACTCTCGAAGTGATCCTCCAAAGCAAGCTTAGAGATCTTGCTTCCTTACCTACTGAAGTGTTCACCCATCACAAGATACAAGCACATGAAGATCTTATACAACAAGCTTGGGAAACTTGTCATCTTCATTCATAGAAGACTAACTACATCATGCTTTGGGTTCTTGAGGTTTAGTCTAGGAGTTTATATCCATTAGACACATTGTCTTGGATATTGTCTAGTATCATATTCTTGTATCTATGACTAGACTAGATGGTTTATGTGTTTGTACCATAAAACAAAAGGTTTGTTATGTTGGGCCACAAAACATAACGGATGTCATAGATGTGTCAAAGGCATTAGTGAAGAGTGCCGAAGATCCGTGTTGAAGGCATTAGTGAAAGGTGCTGAAGGATCGTGTAAATGGCATTAGTGAAGAATTCCTAGGTCGTATAATCAATGAGGTGCATCGTTATACATATAGTATTTGTTTAGATCCAAGGATGGTGATATCCTTGATGGTGTTGTAACAAGGAGTAGATCTCCTTGAGATTAGATGTTGTGTCGTGATGGGTAGTAGTTCCTCCATAGTAATGGAACTAGGTGCTTAGCCTAGTACCTAATAAAGGGTAGGCGACGTTGTGTAGGTGTGGTTCACCTTGGAGTGAAAGAACCCGGTGGTAGCCTAGCACCGTATAAAGGGTAGGCGACGTTGTGATAGGTGTGGTTCGCCTTGGTGTGAAAGAACTCGGTATTTAGCTTTGTACCGGAAAAGGTGTAAGCGACGTTGTGAAGGCTTCTCCGCCATAAGGAGTTGGTGTAGTGATTACTAACTCTCGAGTAGGTGACTCGGGGAGTGGAGTAGGGCAAGGAAGGTGTCCTTGTAGCCTAACCACTATAAATCCTCGTGTTGGTTTGTCTATCCTTTTACTTATCTCTTTACTCTTATTCTTGCATTACATTGTTTATTTTCTATGTGGTTGATGTCTATGTTTGTGACATATACTTGGTCTTTCATATAGTCACAAACTATATTTAACACTTTACATATTATGACACGCTTGATCAAGAAAAAGCAACCGGACTAATAATGGTGAAACTTGATTTTTAATGAACCATTAATCTGGCGGAATCTTATGTGATATTAAGGGGTTGGCCTTACATGCCGTAATGCGTTAAATGCATCATCGCGTCAAGATTAGCAAATGCAATGGTTTATACTATATTTGATACAAAATTTTTAAGTTTGAAACGGAAACGTATTCACCCCCCCCCCCTCTACATTTTCACATAAAGGTAAAAAGCCAACTTTAGGATATTTTAGAGTATTTGGATATAAATGTTTCATTCTTAATACTAAAGATTGTCTCACCAAGTTTGACCCAAAGTCTTATGAAGGTGTATTTCTTAGTTACTCTCAAACTAGTAAAGCTTACATTGTCCTAAACAAAGAAACAATGAGAGTCGAGGAATCGTTGAACATAACATTCGACGAAAGTCCACCTCCCTCTAAGACATCACCTTTGGTAGATGATGACTTAGTTGAAAGTCAACTTGTAGAAAGTCAAGAAATAATTGAAAATGACAAGGAAGATGAACCATTAAATAATGAAATTATAAAAATCAAAGAATCCAAAAGTCATCCTTTAGAAAAGGTCATAGGACAACTTAACCAAAGAACCTTAAGGTCACAAGCCCAAAATC
>OU343222.1:266554165-266614122 GCA_910596185.1 Chrysanthemum makinoi
GAAGAGTCAAAAGATTTGACAATCCTCACCCTCGATGAACTCATAGGCAACCTAAAAGTCTACGAGCTTGTCCTTGCTAAAGATTCCGAAGCCTCAAAGGTGAAAGAGAAACACAAATATCTTGCCCTTAAAGCCAAAAAGGCTTCGAGCGATGAGGAGAACTCCTCTTCGAGTAGTGACGACGAAGAGTACGCTATGGTGGTAAGGGACTTTAAAAAGTTCTTTAGAAGAAAGGGAAGATACGTCAAACAACCGTATGACAATAAGAAAGGCTTTCGGAAAAGCAAAGAGGACGAGAAGCCAAAGGATGATCGTACTTGCTTTAAATGTGGGGACCCAAACCACTTTATTAGTAAGTGTCCCAAACGGGATGATCAAAAGGCGTTCGTGAGCGGCACATGGGGAATGAGCGACGAGGAGGACGAAGAAATTTGTCTCATGGCAAATGACGAGGTATGTCACGAATACTATAGTAGCTCATCACTTGATGACGACTCATTGCATAATGAATATGATAAACTATGCAATATTAGCTAAAAACTAGTTAACAAAAACAAGCTTTTGAAGAGTCAAAATCAACGTTTAGATAAAGAAGTCATAGAATTAAAAGCAAAAGTAAAACGTTTAGAAAAGGGTAAAATAGCAAGTGGTGAATGTGAACTTTGCGTTCAACTTCAAACACTAGTGGATCACTTAGATTCTAAAATTGCTAGAATGAGTACGAACACTTTAGAAACAATACTCGATGGCGTTAAAACCGGTAACAATCAAAAGGGTCTAGGTAGTCAACAACTTGATCCATCAACTAGCGAAAGTAAAGAAACAAAATTTGTTAAGGAACTAGAAAGACCAGCCACTGTTGTGGCGGATCCCACGGATCCTTTAAAAAGGGAACCGGCTAGTGTACAGAAAGGGATCCGTGGATCTGCTGTAGCAAACAGTAGCAATAACGTAGCTTCTTCATCTAGAACTGAGTTTGTCATAGTTAATAGGAAGAAACCAACTCATGTCACCACTAGACAACCACCTCCAAAATATAATCCTACTTTTGCAAGAAACAAAGCTCCATCTTTTTCAAAACCTAATTCATTTAGGAGACCTAATAACGTTTACCCGAAAAATAACCATCAAATGGGATGGAATCCAAACATGCAAAACGGTTTTCCTTTTCAAAACTTTGCTCCATGGAATGCATACTCATCTTATCCATACATGTCTAACATGAATGGAATGTTTAACACTAATGGACCCATGAACAAATGGGGACCAAACTTTTGAGTTTATTATTGTTTTAGGTATGCTTAAAGGTCGACCTAGACCCCGATGAATGGGTTAAGGATAGCGGATGCACGAGGCACATGACCGGCAATAGGGATCTATTCTCCACATATGAATCCTTCAATGGAGGTAATGTGGTGTTTGGAAATAGCAAAAGTAGAATCATCGGTAAAGGTACGATTTCTAACAAATCTCTAACCATTAACGATGTGTGTCACGTAGAAAACCTAAACTTTAACCTCTTAAGTATAGGACAAATATGTGATAAAAAGTGCAATGTACTTTTTACCGAAACCCGTAGTAAGATACTAAAAAATGGCATAACCATAGGAAGAGGAATTAGGAAACATGGAGTCTATGTCATTAAAATCGGTAATGAACCTAAAGACAAACTATGTCTTACCTCTATGGATGATACTTCGACCTTATGGCATCGAAGATTGGGTCACGCCAACATGCGACTTCTTCAATCGCTATCATCCAAAGATCTAGTAAGAGATCTACCTAAGTTAAAATATGAACATCATTTTTGTGATGCTTGTAATGTAGGAAAACAAGCTCATTCTAATCATAAAGCTAAAAACATGGTGTCTACAACTAGGTGTCTAGAATTACTACATATGGATTTATTTGGTCCATCCGTTATCCAAAGTTATGGAGGCAACTACTACACTTTGGTCATAGTGGATGGCTATTCTAGGTATACATGGACAAAATTCTTAAAGAACAAAACGGAAACCTTTAATTATTTTGAAATATTAAGCAAAAAGATCCAAAGACAACTAGGAATTCCCATAGTGTCTATTAGGACGGATCATGGTAGGGAATTCGATAATGCAGTGCAATTCGGAGCTTTTTGTGACGCTAATGGTATTACTCACAACTTCTCGGCTCCACGCACTCCACAATCGAATGGGGTAGTAGAAAGAAAGAATAGAACCCTACAAGAAATGAGTCGAACCATGCTTAATGAACAATCCATACCTCAAAAGTTTTGGTGTAATGCCGTTGATACTTCAACGTACATACTCAATCGACTAGATACAATGTATACTTAGATACATTGAATCTAAAGAAAACCCATGGACCAACCCATAACCCATAACCCATGACCCATAACCAAAAAACCCATGGGCAAAGAGGAGCGTTCCATGGATCCCTAGGATTACACTAGACGGATCCCAAGTGGAAGGGATCCGTGGGATCCGGGGAACAGTGAAGAATTTTGCCTATAAATAGAGAGCCATTTCTTCATTCTAACTCACCCCTCTTCTTACTAAATCTCTCATACACTCTCATTCTCTTCTAACATATAGATCACTTGATCTAGAGAGTTGTTCTTCTTTCTTTTTATTTGTGATCCTTATATAGGTCCTTCTCTAAGGCGAGATCACGAGCATTCTACAAGTCATCCAAGCAAGGGGTCCTTGATTGATTTGTCACTCCGCAAGATTTCTGTAGCGAAGATCTTGTATTAGATATTTCACATATTTGTTGTGTAATAGTTGTGTTGGTTTGGTCCACCGTGCTACGGACTCGGTATTTAGCTTTGTACCGGAAAAAGTGTAAGCGACGTTGTGAAGGCTTCTCCGCCAAGTGAAGGAGTTTGTTGACATAGTGCTTGAACTCTCGAGTAGGTGACTCGGGGAGTGGAGTAGGGCAAGGAAGGTGTCCTTGTAGCCGAACCACTATACATCGGTTGTGTCTTTTCTTTCCCTTCGCTTTACTTTATTTACTTGCTTTATCATTAGATCTATATTTTCTCTACATCCATAAGATCTCACATATTAACAAATCTAAAAGTTTTTGAAACTAACTTAAAATCGGCAAAACTATTCAACCCCCCCTTCTAGTTTTCCACAATATTAGTTACGGCGTAACTTTAGTTACGACGTAATTAATTTATTTAATTACGCCGTAACCATGTCGGGGCCTATAAATATAGCCCTAAATCTGCATTTTCCAGCATCTCTCTTCACCCCTCTCCCAGGGGTCGATTAGGGCACTACTCCAGGGCATTTTCCAGCAGTCCGAAGCCAGTTTTGAAGGAAGAATTCACTCGCAATCATCATCATTATTAGCTCTACATCAAGTAATTTGTATCAAACATTATGTTCAATTCAATTTATGATTTATTCATATTTGTTGGTATGATTTATTGTATGTTTGGCTAAGCACCCCGGTGCTGGCCTAGTTATGATTCTTTAATTGTTTTGTTTGCATTTACTTTACTTCCGTACAATTATTTCTAAGTGTATGCATGCATAGTTTATTGGTAGCCACCCTTGGTTCGGTAGTTTTGAATGGCGGTAGAGGCCAATTTCCTAGAAGATATGACCAACTGACCCTAGGTGAGCGGACTGAGACGGGAAGGGTAAGATATGACCAACTGACGACCCTTTCTACTTGTGCGATTTGACCAACTGATCACCTATCGTTTGGATGAACTTAAGAATTAGGGGGTGAGTGTCTAAGTTCCTAACGGCCGGGCACTCACTATTATAAATCTAGCATGTAGCGGTACTTAATGACTCGGCTTAGGGGACCAGGAACAACAGGACTTATGACGGTGCGCTTGATTTCTCCTGTGGTGGCATCTTTGATGATAGGTTAGGGCGAATAGACCAAATGATGTCCTCTCGACTTTGACCCCACCTGAAGTAATTGGAAGTAAGTAGACGCAGACATAACTAGCTAGGAGGAATAACTAGGTTAGCACCACTCTCCTTCATTGATCTCATCTCTTGCCTTTATCTGCTTTCTTGTTAGTTCATTTATTATTTCAATCTTAAAAACAATTAAAATCGTGACATAGACTTAAGTTAATTTCCGATCCTCGTAGCTCTTGGGACGACCTCGGTTTTACCGAATACTACACTACACACGACCGGGTACACTGCCCGTTAGTGCACTAGGGTAGACCATAGGTATAACGAGACACTATAAATTTAAGACCTGGTCAGTAAAACCTGCATCACTTTTCTTGATGGGCTATTTTTTGAAATGGAAGCTTTATTTCTCCCATTGAGATTGGGTGCAGACAAAGCTAGTGGTTTAGGACTATTAATTTGAGCACTGGCAGTGTAATTATTAAACTTTGTGTGGGTAACAAAGGTGCCTTATTCTTTTTCTTAATGGCTTCACTAGTAGTTGCTTGCAACCTTGGCAGTGAATAATCATTTGCTAGTTTGTGGCTTGAACATTCTAACAGATAGCTCAATATCAGTGGGTAAACCAGCCATGTAAAAACTAGTTGCTTGTTCCTCAGGAATGTCTACCTTACTTAACAACTGACCTTAGGCATTTTGATACTCTTCCACACAAGATTCAAATCTTACATTTTTCAATTCAGCTAAAGGGTCATCAAATGAGTTTCCAAATCTTTGTAAAATGGATTCTTTGTAACCAACCATGACACATTCTCACCTATAATTTTCAAGAACTGCATATGCCACATTAGTGCAAAATCAAAAAGATGGATAGAAATTAAGGATACCTTTTGATCATCTTGCACATTATCCACCCTAAAGAATTGCTCACACTTATATAACCACCTCTTCACATCTTCCCCACCAAACTTAGGGAATTCTATCTTTGTAACTCTACTTAAATTGCAGATTCTTTCTTTGATTATCACCATTGTTTCAAACAATTGCAAGCCCATTTTCTCCATTATCTCTAAGAGTTGCATTACTCATCTTCTCCTTTAACTTGTCCATTTCTTCCCTCATCAGCACTGTAATAGTACTTCTTAGACTCTCTATAGTTTCATCACTAACCATTACACTAGATCTAGTCTGACTAGGCACTTTCACTACTGAATCAAGAACTCTAGAAACCACATAATACCACAACCCTAACAGAAATGTAACTTACTACTTCAAGAACACAACTAACTAATCAAGCAAATGTAACTGACTCATGATACGTTTTTTAGATTAGGAAATGGAAAAGGAAATATTGTGAACGTATTTAAGATTAGGGGCGAAATTGTGACTGTGGTGAATGATGGTGGTATATATAGATGGTGTAACATGATTTCAAGATGTATATGGCCAAGAAAGGGCTTTGATACCAAATGATATGTTCTTTTTAGAAATCAACTAATGAAATGAGAAAGGAACTCTTTAACAAACAGGAATACTCAAGATTGAAGAAAGAGATTTGAATTAGAGAAAAGGGATTTGTTATTGGAATTAGATGGTTTGTTACAAGGGAGAATGATTATAGAGATTGATTAGCTAATGAGTTTGTACAATGATTATGTATTTATACAATGGAATGTAAATGAAATGTAAATGTAAATTGGGCGGGAAAAATAATTGGTTTAATTTTTGTGCTTGTTGACTTTTATCTTTGACTTTCGTTGACTTTTTTAATACACATCAACTCTTGTCTTCACTCGTGGAACCGAGTCTCTCATGTATAGATATATGATTGTGTCAAGCCTTATGCGGTCTGGATATAGACATATGGAATCATGACAAAGGCTTGTAAGAGAAATGTCGTCGGTGCAACTTGACATATATCTCAAGAAATCACTTAAAAAATAGTTAATGCATGTTCTCAAACAAAAATAGAAACCATGTTTAAGCTACAACTAGCATAGTATCCGTGCAATGCAGCGGCGGTACCCAAAATGTCAATTTTTGAGAGTCAGCTTTTGACTGTTTACCCGTTTGATGGTTCAAAAAGAGTAGATGCGTTGAATTTCTGTAAAGTATATTAATACAAATATAGATATTCATACTTATACTCATTTGGATTTTGTAAAACTTGAATGTTTATGAGAAAAATTACAACTATAAATTTGTATTATTGTAAGTTTGTAACATCCATTTTAATACTAAAATTTAATGTGTCATTAGTGTATATTACAATGCAATTATTATAGTTTAGAATTTAATTATATGAATTAGTACTAATTATAGTAAGATGTGTAGGCTTACATTTTTAAGACTTCCTTTTATAGAACGTCCTAAATGCATTAGTATGTAGTATAGATGATACGGAATTATAATTTAAAATAACAAAAGTACTGGTACATGCTAATCTTAGGGGCCGTTTGGTTTGTTCTCATGAATCACAATAGATATAAGTATGGGTATATAGTGAAATGACAATGAGTATATTCTTTCTAATATTATTGTTTGGAAATAAAAGAAAGTAGGCCAAAGGGATTGAAAATAATATGTATTTATGGTACATCAAATAAAATAAGGGTATGTTTGGTATGCGCCAATGGGAATCAATCAAATAATTTCATTCCATGTATAGGTATTTGGTTAGTTAACATCGGAATCAAAAAAGGGAATGATACTAAATAGGTTGCTATACTTAAAAGTCACCTAAAAGGTGTGGAATGAAAATTGATTCCTGGGCCCATCATTTTCCCTCACATAATTTAAAAACACTTTTCATCTAATTATCCTACCAAACAACATTTATGATATTGATACCTTAATTTATAGTCATTACTATTTCACCCTTATATCAAATCCATACCGATTATCATTCCGGACAACAAACCAAACTGCACCTAAGTGGGCCCAAAGGTATGGATTTCTCAAACCAGCATAATCACCCTACTATGAGGAATCCCTTAAAATTTGGTATCCTCAAACCCATTTACACATACCAAACGTAAATGATCATTGTCATTTCCATTCTTTTCATTCCATACCCCCAATCCAAACACTTCCTTAATTAATATGAGTCTATTAAGTTATTATGCTTTGATACTTTCATGGTCCCTGCTATTTATCGTTTCTAAGCCTATTTGTTAGTTAAAATGTATTCGTTCTTAATATATGTACGTTACCATAAACGTACATATTACAATGTCAAATCAAAAGGTTACATAAATATTAGATAATCATTTAATCGGTTTCTTTCTTTTGTACTACTTCATTAAGCAATAGTATCCCTACCACTTCATGATCCGTATTTGGAGTAAATTACAAAATTCTTCTGTTAAGTAGTGTTTGACATATACGCCTGGATTTGTGGATAGTAATAAATTATAATGACATACATACCTGAAAATAAGTAAAGAGGTGTGATTATACCAACAAAAGTTATGTGCACACCACAAAATTACATTAGTGATGCATATAGTACAACACCACATATGAATGATTGTGGTGTGCACATTATTTTTGGTGGCCCATATCACCTCTCATATGTAAAGGGGGTGATACTCACACCATATCTTTTGATGCATGCACCACAATTTGTGCATTATAGTATTTTACGGTACAATACTGTAATGCACAAATTATGATGCATGCATCAAAAGATGTGATGTAAGTATCAATTCTCAAAGGTAAAGCATACATATCTGTTAGACCGTTTTTAACATTTTTAAATATATGTTATGCAAAAGTAATTCTTTCTTTTTGAAAGGCATCTGATAGTAATTTATTTTATACACCAACTTATTTTGGTGAACATGTATATTGCTGTAAGATCAAGTATCAAATTTCTGGCAAGAGTCTATATATAAGAAACAAACTTTCAACCTAGAAGCGAAAACAAAATTACAAGAAAACAAGTAGGCACAGATTCTGTATCATTAAGAACATAGCGTGCCCACCCCTATGGTTTATGAGAGCAAAAAGTCGCATTTGGATTCTAGGTTCATACGCAATGTGCAACGCAGATCATGCAACACTGATCACTCGATTAACAATTCGTTTTGGACAAGTCCCATATGAAAAGCCAATTTATGTCCAAAAGAAAAACGTTTGTGATTAGCACTTTAGCGAAACATTTTACTCGTTGGAGCAATTTAAGCTAGATTGGCATGAACAGATGCCGAATAAGCTTCAAAACTTATGGTATAGCGTGTGAATTTCGTATTGCAATAAACAAGACTATTTCTAAATATATAGACACCGTACAATACGATTTCCATTGAGCAATCCATGATGATCAATAGCATGACAACGGTGATTCAGAGCATCACGAGTAGGTAGTACACACAAATATCATAATGCTAGATAGTTTAGTATTATTTGTACCCTTCAAAAGTTTTTCTGGGTAACTTATCATGGTAGGATCACTCCATGTCAGATCTATAAATGTTGTACACTTCTGTTTATGAACTAAATAGGTAGTCAAGTAATTCCACCAAATAAAAGAGAATTAAAATACCTGATTCATGCGTACACTAAAATCGAACAAACAGGCCAGGCTTCATTATTAGAGCTAGCCGAATGACCTAGTCTAGAGTCTACCTTAAACCAGAGTTCCTATTACAAACTACAATTCAGATGCAAAACTCGAACAAACTTTGCATATCTATCAGAAACTGCCACATTAGCCGCTACCAACACATTATTCATATAGTGACTAACTTCTCTAACACCCCTAACACTGTAAGGGACGAGGGAGGATCACATTTGCAGAATATAGCATTAAGAAAATTAAAGCTCGTGTTTGACGTTTGCTTAAACAGAAAAAACTACAGCAGGTATGCATGAAACAGAACCTAGTGAAATCATATGCATCAATCTACATTATCCACTGCATCATGCTGCTTCCAGAACTTTCTTAAGGCCAGCGAATAAATTGTTTTTCTCTTCACTGACGTTCCTGCAGCTACCAATTTCACTGCCTAACAACATAAGTTTCAGAATTCAAAAACCATTAAAAACTTCAATAAAGTAAATTTAGAACTACATAAAGAGGCTATGCTTGATCGTACCAAGACTAGAGATCACAATATGGTATGGATTTTTGAATGAGGTTGTGTTTTAGCTCAAACGGGTCAACTAAAAGAATTAGCTAAAACATGAACAAGTTGTAGGTGTCAAATGAGGTGAGCGTCACCTAAAGTGTAAATTACTACACACATTTCGTAATTAATTTGTATTAAAAAATTTGAGTTACTATTTCAATACCACAGTTTTTGGTAATAAATGCTAACTGCATTATTTAAGATAAATTAATAAATGATCAAAAGCACTGCGGGTCAACCCAATCCAATCCAGCCCATTTCAACCCACCCATCTAGCCACTTCTACAATGGATCATATTGAGTTAATGTGATATAGGAAGATGGAAAAGTAAATCAGCTAAGTGGAAGACATTCTTACTGTAGAAAGAGTATGCCCATTGGAGATCAACTCTCTCAATTCGTTTTCCAGCTGACCCTCTGATGGAGTTTCAACTTCACAAATCGGCTTTCCTTCGATCAAAAATGTGATTTCACCTTTCGGCTGGCGATCCAAGAATGCCGATTTGGCTTCCCCAAGGGTACCTCGCCAAAACTAACCAAGTGCATAGATATATTAGTCATACCATTTTAAATGTTACTGAAACTCAAAGCTTTTATGTGGCAAAATGCATCAACTAATACCCAAAACATCTCTTCTAAAAAAATAAAAAATCTATCTTTATAATGGTTTAACCAGTCACACGGATTAAATGGGTCCACCCGCCAACCCATTTAACATGTTTAACCTATATATTGTGCCAACACATTACGGGGTTGAATGAGTCATGTTCAGAATACGTGAGAAAAAGTTAGGGTTGACATGGTTGGCCTGATTATTTAACAAGCTCGTGTACAATTAGGAAATTCTGACACCCCACCAACCCCCACCCCCCCTCAAAAAAAAAGAAAAAAGAAAAAGAAAAAAAAGGACCCAAACTGCCACCTGTGCATAGAACATACCCAGATCAACTCGTTAACAAATGAAGGGTATTTTTTGCATAAACTATTCATTTACTTTCATTTTTGTCCCAAAGGGGACAATATAATTGTTTTGTCCGGCTGAGTTAACAAAAGTTATTTTAATGTTAAGTTTGTAACAATGGTTACCCTGATTAACAATTCACTAGGTAAAACTGATGCTTTGGCAGATAATGAGGCACACATGTCACAATTTATCTTGCTGAATTGGATTATATGTAACTTTGTGTCTAGCTTTCGTCTATTCACTTTTCAATTCTTCCCATATTAGTCAGTTTGTAAACTTGATTATTGTAAAAAAAATTAATGATTAAATCAATACAAAAAAATTAGATATTGAGCAAATAAAACAAATTCTATAAAAATTATAAATAAATAAAATATTTTTTTCGATAAAAATGACAGTTTATAATTAATCTTCCATTATTTTTTATATGATTGTCACATATAAAGACCAACATGGGACAAAGAAAAATATAAAATGACCAAATTTGGACATAAGATCAAATGCAAGTCATGTCAGCAAAAAAAAGTTTGTCATTTCCTGCTCGTCATTCACCACGTCACCAGTTTTACCTAGTAAACTGATCATCAAGTTACCCATTGTATCAAACAGGACAAAAAACCAACTTTTGATGATTTAGCTGGCAAACGAAATACATTCTACCATTTTCAATAACACAAAGTACGCTAGTATCTTATGCACGAAACCCATACTAGAGATTACTCAGGACCAAAAACATAGACGACAAGTCAACAAGAAATGCAAAAACACCATCCTGATGAAATAATGTAGTTATAAAGAAAATGCTACTTGATTAAATTGTTCAAGAAAAAATACATAGCGGTTGCTTCTTTGAATCATTATGCAAAAAAAAAGTTGTTGCGAAATAGATGACACAAATATAGTTTACTAGTAGTGTTTTCACAACACTAGTAAGACCGACTAGATATGATGAAAAAAGAACCACATTTACCTTCTTGAAAAGATAATTGATGTGTTACTCAACCAAGATTTTGAGATATAACTAAAATACACCCACCTCTTCATGGATTTTGGTGATCTCTCGTGCCATCACACATCGTCTACAATTTACAAAGGAATAAAAGAAAAAGAAACTATTAATCATTATAATACAAGGAGCTCATAGCATGATAATAGCAAGAAACATGTTATTTTTACATGCTGATAAATATATAGGACAATCAATATAATTCAAAAAAATCTAAAAAGAAAATAAGGGTTAAAGTTTACCTAGAGTCGCCAAAAAGAGTCGAGGTCTCTTCAAGAAACTGTGAAAGCTTATGTGGAGGAACATAGAATATTTGGGTGGCTGCTTCGTTTGCAGAAACCGTCAGCCTCTCCCTTCTCCCACTTGCATTTTTGGGAAGAAATCCGACTACACAAAGCATTTCATATTAAAAACATTGAGGTAGAAGTTTCATACAGCATACGTTCTAGTTGCATAATTTATGTGGGTTTTAGAAGTGATTACCAAATGCAAACTCAGTTGTAGACAGACCTGAAGCTGAAAGAGCAGATACAAAGGCACAAGGCCCCGGTATGGGTATGACGGATATATTTGCCTCCACACACAACTTAGCCTACATTTATCTCGTACATACACACTCAAATTAATAAGACATTTGCAAGAGTAACACAAGAAGCAAAAGAGGTAACAATAAGAACAAGCAACCAACTATAAAATAATGTATGAGCATATACAAAGATAACATCCACGGGTAAGGGTGTGTTTGGATTTGCATTTTATATCGAGTATCTGATTATCAGTTTCTAATTTTTGGATTAACATATTGTCCATTTGAATAACTGATCCTTTTAGGCGTCCAATAACTTTTTTTAGATAGTTAGTTTTATACTAGCTGCAACAAAAACTAATTATAAACAATTAAAATAAAATTACCACTGTTAACCTTATCCCAGAAACTTTTACATCCATATCGCAAGGCATAACTTTAAGTTTAAAAAATGTCCTTTTTGGTCATTTTTCGCTTTATAAGCAGAACTTATCAAACACTCAAACTAATTATTATCTGAATATTACAGCTTCATACAAAAGCATATCAAAAACACTATCTCCTAAACTTGTTTTGTTACTGCTGATAGCCTGATTTTGCATATTCAAATTGACATAATCACTTTCAAAATGCAAATCCAAACACTCCTCAACAGAAGAATCTGAAAGTAAACTGCAAGCAGAATATCATACACACCAGTTCAGAGCCAGGATCGCTGATGCCTGGTGTCCCGGCATCACTGATGAGTGCTACAATCTCACCCTCATTCAATCTCTTCAATACTGAGTGCTCTCTTTGGGACTCATTGAATTTATGATAGCTCAACTATAAAACTAAATCATGAAATTAGAAATAAAAAATAAAAATGAAAAAGCTAAAAAAACAAAGCTGCACTAATGAAGAACCGCATGAACTTACAAGGGGAGTTTTGATACTATAATGTTGAAGCAGTTTTCCTGAATGTCTTGTATCCTCTGCAAGTATCACATTGGCTGATTTTAGAACACGCAGAGCTCTGCATTTATTGAATTGAAGTTAATAATTCAATCATATATCGTTTCTTGATTGCTCTCTTTAGCCGCAAAAAGACAGTGCAGTTTTTTTATTTCCTATTTCCTAGCATAGTTAGTTTCTTGCTTTCTTAGCTGTTCTTCTGTAAATAGTGGTTCGATTAGTACACCAGACGTGTTCACTATTTACATGTACATTGCTCCGCCTAATTTTTTTGGTGTCTTGAATTTTCAACGAAATGATTCGTTTGATCGTTTCTAGAGAAAATATTATGTGGGGTTATCGATTGCTTTATCTGGAGCTCTTATAGCTTCAAACAATCAAAACTGCATATGTGCTTAGATTATAAGCAGATAACCAGTTTTAAATATGCAGTCTCAAACACCATGTACAAGTATGTTGCATAAATTAGAACACTTAAAATACCTTAAAGTGATATCTTCAAGGTTTCCAATTGGAGTACCAACTAGATACAACCCAGACTTCAAATTGCCCTATAACAAAAAATAACACAAGCGTATTATTACCGAGTATTAATTAATGTTCTTAGACATTAATCAATTTAATACGCGAGGGCTAAGTTTCATTACCTGTTTTGAAGGGTTTTCTTCTTTGACGGTGGAAGTATTGTCTGAATCGGAGCAATATAAGAGTGGGAAACGAAGGGTTGACGGCGGAGAAAACTTTATGCTTGCCCATGAAAACGGCGCCGCCGGTATACGGGATAGTGTCATCCTCGACATTGATGCTATGTCATATGTTTGGGTATTGCGTTTTACTTTTGAGGGATGATTTTTATCGGTGAAAAGTTATTTTTTCAAACATTTTATTTTCTTTTACTTTTTGAGGTAAATTGCAAAAATGATCTATAAAGTAGTTCAAATATGCAAAAAACACACCGAGATAAAAAAATGTTATAAAAATGACATTAGTGTATCATATTTTTGCAAACCACCGAAAGCTACTTTCTGCTAACCCTCGTTATGTTTCTCGTTAAGTGTCACGTCACTGAGGGCATCATTGTCATTTCACTCGTCTTATTGCCGCCAAATTTGTGATATAAATGTGACATGACCACAATGACTAAATTTGCAAAGTCATTTATCATATTTGCATATTAAATTGTCAAAGTCTTCCGTCATTACACACACACGCAAAAACAAAAACACACACGCCCTTAACAAAAAAATTATCATTTCCTTAACCAGTAACATGTCTCGCTGTCTTGATCTCGTGCTTGCCTGTAACTCATTTGTCATATCAAAAATGATGCTAGCCCATTACCAGCGAGAGGTTGGGGAAGACATTCACCATGCACTCGAATTGATGAATAGGTGCCGAAAGCTTTCTAATATGATCGAAATTAGGGGGACCTGATTGCTGAGCTCCAAAACTTAAGGGGTTCGAGAGTTGCAAGGTCCAATGTGAACAAGCTTAGGAGGATTCAGACAGTTGATATGCGAAGGATGAGAGGGTTGATGAGGATGCTTAAGAAAACTAACAACAGCATTGTTTCCAAGATTGAGTTTGCTGTGAGGCAAACGTACATGTGAGGGGTTGGGGACTGGAGGCTGGGATGGTTTCTTTTGGGATGTTTTTTTTTTTTTTTTTTTTTTTTTTAATGATGTATGTAGGTAGTAGGGGGTTGGGGACTTGTGGTTCTTTCGTTGTGTAAGAAATTGATTAACATAAACATCTTATATGTGTGGTTCGAATTATGTAAAGAGTTTAGAGAGAGAAAGAAGTTGGGAGTTTTCTAGAGAGAGAAAGTGAAAGAAAAAATGGAAGATTAGATTAGTAGAATGAAAGCTCCAACCCTCTCCTTAGGTGGGAGATGGCTTATATAGTGTCTTACAAAACGCCCTATGTCGGGTTGTGGATCGGGTGTACAGTGGGTAAAGACCCGTCCGTCCTCTACAGTGTTACGCAAACTCATCTACTACTAATAAATATTGTTAAGCCTACGAGGTAACTTATGCTAGACCATACTCGGGGTGACCGACTCTTCCATATGGATTTTCTCTAACAATCTTCCCCTAAGGTAGGTCACCCCTTAAATTATAATTTGAATCCTAGCATTCTATTACATGAAGTTAGTATTCTAGCTCGTAGTCTTTGATTCTTCAAAGTCCGCTATCTTTGTACTTCAGTAGTGATCTTTTGGATGAATGTTCCTTTTGCTTGAGTGATCGTTGAGCTTTCTTCGAGATCATCAGCCACCGTGAATCTCTAAATCATCCTTTATAGTATCGCTTCCATGTGATGTTGTGACTTTCGGACCAACATGCTCACACTTTTCTGGATCATGATATTTTGCATCAGAGTTGTGGAAGCATTGTTGAACGTCTTTTAATAATCATGATTTCTTTGATTGTGAGTGTGAAGTGTGAGCATGTGGTTATGAATTGACATCTCATTGACCATCGGCTGCAACCGTCAAGGATTCCTGCAAACAAAAGTTAGCAATAAACACACGAAAGTGTCTTTGTTCACTTTCATTGAATATGGTTGCAAGAACCACGGTTCCCCCTTGATCAATATAAATACTGCCTGTGATGAGTTAGAATTCTGAATAATCTCCTTGATAGGGTTTCGCAGCTTGTACTAGCCATTCTCAAACCAGAGCGTCTCAAAGTAGACAACACGGAGTGAGTGAACCAGCGAATTGGGATTCACTAATTAATGAGAAATTGATTTGAAACACAGTCGCGTATTGTTGAATAAAGAATTTTTGCAATACGACGAAAGTTTTATGAGCAAAATCAAGTTTCAATCACAAATGCTTTTGTTTGAAAATTTATGCGCAGTTAATGTGCTTGAAAACAATTTTTTGAGCACATCGAAGGGTTTTCCAAAAGCATACGTCAATTCCTTTACTGGAACAAGGTTGATTCAAATGCAATCGCCCCATCGTTGTTTTCTAGTTGTCACAAGTATGATCCATGAAGGATCTCACATGTCACCCACCAAGAGTTTGTTTGATGTTGGCTCTAGAATGATTTCCATCTTCATTGTGAATACTTTACGTATCACTCGGATGTTCTCGCAATACCACAAGGATAATGCGTAGGACTCTTAATGTATATCTTCTTGCTTTTCACGGTGTATGAAACAGCAAGCATATTGTAAGTGTGTACTAATGAGATTTATGGATGATCTTTTGGCTCTAGACTCAATGGTGCATTTTAGTTTTAGCAGTTTGAGACTTGAGCGGTGTCTCCTGTTTCAATATCAACATGACTCGTAATGAGCGATCGATAGATTATGCAGGGTTCCCCGTGAGAATGAAACAAGTCCTTTTAAGAGAGCTTGAGTGGTTAGAAGGTTTAGTGCAGTGCGTCACTGGGTCCATGACATCTTGTCTTCAATATTGGTGTTACCTTGGTAACCACCAGTAGCATATGAATTGAATCCGGTTTCTGCCCTAAGGTTGAATATTTGGAGAGTTATTTCTTTTCACCCTTTAGCTTTAATTTTCTTTTTCATTCTTCAACCTCTTCAGCGCTTATCGAGACTTCATCACTAGAATCTTGTTGGGTTTGTTCCAGTCCTAGCTCCATCTCAGTCGGCACTCTTCCCTTATTCTCACTTTTCTATTTTTTAAATCATACCTAAGGACTTCTACACTATCTTGAATTGTCCTTGGGTAGATCCCTCCGGCTCTAACGGGATCGTGGGAACTACTACCTAACCTTACCATCCTTATAACTCCAATAAAGTAAATGCAAGATCAGTCTTTTGGCACTATTCTCTCCGCCTTAAAACCAATTGAAAACTCAATCAAGATACTTGTGATATTTTATATCAAAGCATTTATACCTCAATTGTTTTTTATCTTTCAGAAATGCTCCCCCTCAACATGTGCATCGGTATTTGAAATCGTTTAGCACATGGAGGGAGGAGTGCCTGTTTGAGTCTTAAACAATCACAATTTTATCAGATTTAATATTTAAATCACATTCTCTCCCCCGATCAAAAATTTTAAACCTTTTGAGATTTGTGATCTCAATTGATTTAAATAAGTTTGAAAAATTGGGAGAAAATGTGGTCTATTTTAATACATACTGATAACGGAACATTACACCGCTCCCCCTGAATCTATGAGGGAGAATGTTAGTGTCAAGTATGATAGTGTTTTAAAAGATCTTTGAATATAATAAAAATCATTTTGAAAGATCTTATAATATACGAAAGATCATACACTGACACATAACAACAAAACATTTATTCACTACTTATAATGTACAAATGGACTCGTTTGATGATGTAACATTTGAAAATATGAAATTTGAAATCACTCTCCCCCTCAATCGATGACCCAATGTCACACCCTCGCCGGAGGCGGAAACGCGAGGTGTAACGGAAGGGAACATAAGCACAAGATAATAGAACATACCAACGTTAATATTTAAAAGAAAGAGTACACCATTACAATACTAGTTTAGCCGTCATCGGCAAATATATTACAAAGTTTAGATCCCAAAATATTGCGTTCTATTACATAATGATTTGTAGTGACAATTGAAAACTTCATTATGCAAGACTTGGTAGAAAAAGCTTACTAACGATCACCTGAAATGCATGAGAGAAAAACGGGTCAACTATGAAAATAGTTGGTGAGTAAACACGTTTAATAAAATAAGAAAACTCGTAAGAAAGAGTCCAAGGTTTCGGTCATCGGAAAATAGTCCACAAAGCAAAGGCATTGTGTATTCACTCAGTTCCAAGTTCCGCCCATACAAAACTTGCAACCTGTGTGTACACAACCCATTGCACAAAAATATAGTGTGTCAAGTAGTCAAGTGTAAGTGGTCATAATAGTTCACAATATAGTACCAAGTATATAATAATTTAGAGATGCTCCGAACATGGGAGACTTTGCACTGCTCCGAACAGGGGAGACTTAAATTGAAAATGCTCCGTTCCCATAGGGAGACATTTTGCTCCGGACCGGGGAGGCTTTAAGTTGATGCTCCGAACATGGGAGACTTTATAGTGATGCTCCGAACATGGGAGACTTTAGGACAAGGTCATAACACGTACGGTTCAATAAGTTCAAATAAGTCGTAATTTCGTAATTTAGTTCAAGGATTTGATTCGAGTTCACAAGTTCTAATCAAAGGAGTTCACAAAGTAAGAATCAATTTAGTTCAAGTATAGTTCATGCATTCAGCCCCAAAAATATAGTAAAACGGTAAAAAGGGGATGTGATTACTCACTTGATGAATAGATGCGAAGACAAAAGTGGGTACACCGAAATATAGCGTGAATCTCGAAACTGACCTATTATGAATGATATGATATGAAATAAGTCATGGTGTAATGTTATGCACGCAATTCGGATGATATTTATACCATTTGTGAGTTTTGAAAATAATACTTATCGTCGAAAAATACTCGTTTGACGTCTTGACCATTCAAAAATTACTTTACAAGTATTTACGTCAAAATGTCATCCTACAATGGTTTTATAATGATTTATGGTGAAATTATCACTTTTCGTCGCAAAACAATGTCGTCGGAATTTTCATGAAATTAACAAAAATGGCTCCGAAAAACTAGTCGTAAAATAGTGTATGTCGATCGTTAGAGAACGAACTCGACGGTTTTGGAAAGTTTGTATCGAAATCTAGAAGTTTCAGTTCAGGAGTTTTCGTCATAAAGGTCTCGAACATAAAGATAATAAGGGTTAAATATGGTGATTTTAGTTACCGTAACACTTATCTCGTAAAAATAATATAGTTTTTCTAAAAATAATAGTTACGGCAAGTTTATGAAAACGTGTATATCTTAGTCGTTTCAAATCCGTTTTCTACGTATTATACGTCCTTAGCTTCGTATCAAAGTATACTAATATATTTTTGATAAGTCGAAATAATTTGTAAAGCTTATGACTCGTTTTTGACTCGTACAAAACTAAAATAGGTTGCTGAAATTTCAGAAAATATATATTTCGTCGTCAAACTTGAAAAATTCATAACTTCTTCGTTATAACTCCGTTTTAATCCGTTCAAGCGGTCACGGATTCGTTTTAAAGTATATTTTCTAAATATCAAGGCCAAAAATTTGTGCCCACTGTCGGATTTTCCAGAAAAACAAAATAAGGACAGAACACTTTTTATACTAGTCGAAAATAGTTTTTCTCGGACAAAACTTATTCTAATCCCTTCAAATCAACTCCAAAACTAATCTATTCCTACCATACACCTTCTTAGGGTGTCATGGGTTCCTAAACATCATCAAGACCAACATATACCAAGGGGATAATTATAGGATGACCATATATATATATATAACTAAAAATCATGTAAAAATGGTATAAACAACACAAATCATGTATGCTTGCTCCAAAAATGAAGAGATAAATATGAGATGATAAGGAAACATGAAAAATAAAAGAAACATGCTTACTAGTTAATATGATGAGGTGATTAGAACCAAGGTTAACCTAAACACCCTAGGTTTTTATTTCAAAACCTTAAATAAGAGTGTAATCTAGATTGTATAAACACTTGAACTTGAAAAATTGATGATCCCTTGTGAAAACCTCTTGATGGCCGGTTTTTATGATGAGGAAGAAGGAGAGAAAAAGTTTTTACTATCACTTGAATTATTGAGTTCAATGAATGAGATAAGTAAATGAAGTGCAAATCTATACTTGTAAAATTTTTCTTACCAACTTAATAAATGCCACCCTATGGCCGGTTTTTAGGGGTCTTTGTCAACAAAATTTTTTTTTTTTTTTTTTTTATAAATTGTGTAAAAGTATTGTAATAAGTGTAGGAAAATGTATAAGTAAAATGTAACTTGTAAGATTTAATATACATTTGTGTATTTAAGGAAATTTTAGGTGAAAGTAATTTTTAATAGATCAAAGTAGAGTATAATGATATCATAAAAATTGTAAAAATACATTCCTTGTGAAATTTGAGTGATAAAATAATTATCGTGTAGTTTTTAAGAAAAACGTCGTAATAATATAAATTTAACAATTTATATACGAAATAAATTTAGAACACTAGGTAAACTCAAAATATAGTTTTTATAAACTAAATGTAAATATAAAAATATGTCGGGATCATTTTTAGAAGTAACGGATTAAATATTCAAAATAATAACTCACGCGATAACGTTTATTTAATATAAAATTCACGCGTTAAATGTGAATTGAAATGCCATGAATGAACTAAGATGATGCATATATAATTTAAGAAATGACCGGAATTTGAGAATTGTGACATTCTTCCCATGTCAACGGAATCATGTCCTCATGATTCGATTAACGATACTATGGTCCGAACCTCGACAAGAGTTCTAAAAGTTCATGCTCGTACGAACAGTCTAAATGATCATATCAATGCCCATGCGTACAGGTTCCCCATTCAACTAAGTACGTGCCCGTGATTAGATTTGATTGGGTAAACTTGCCCAATATCGAACGTAGCTCTCAAAAGACCTTTAGGTAGTCGATTCTAATTTAATCTCACAACTCATCAAACAAGAACTGTCATGAGATTAAACTAAACCGACTTGAGTAAACTTGTCTCTTAGCTTGATTTTCGCAACTCATCAAACAAGAACTGTCACTAGATCAAGCTAGGAAACAAGTTGTTAGAAAGGTAGGATTCAACATCCTTGAATGAAGTCTTTTGAAAGATTCGCTCGATATTCGATTTGCTTACACAATCAAATCAAATCAACAAAATATATAACAACTAAGGTCAATACCGATAGGTCTCAAATTAATCAATGTCGTGAACGTGGTAAGAATTGGAAGGAAGTTAAGCACTCAAAATCATGTCGTACAGAAATAAGGTAGTTGATCAAAGAAATGTACCCGTTAAGCGTTGCGGGCTTCCTCGGTGCCTAGATAGAATGCTCGACCACGTGCGGGGGGAATTTCAATGTTCTGATCTTGTGGGCCTTCTATTGCCAATGCCAAGTTTGGACGATTACCTCCTTGATTGGGAGTTCTTTTCAGCTTTGGACAGGTATTGCGAAGGTGATCTAGACTTCCACACGCGTAACATGCTTTTCTCGTCCTTGATTCCCATTCTGTTTGAGCAATTTCGCGCGAAGTGGCCCGTCTGTCCACATTTGTCGCACCTTGGGCAGTCTCCTAAGTGATGATAATTACATCGAGTGCACAAAGGATGTGGACCTGCATATCCTCTGCGCTCCTGGGTGGTCGCCCCATAGTTCTGAGTTATTCGCTGCCTCTTGTTTTGCTGATTCTGGTTTCGGTTTCCCTGGTGATCCTCCTGTCGCTTTTGTCCATTGTCGTTTGCTTTTGTTAGTTCTCCAGACCTGATCACATCATTTGTCAAGCGATACGCCATACTCACAGCGGCTTGCAGAGTGGTTGGTTTCGATGAAGTGACATCCCTCCTAATTTCTGGTATCAATCCCCATATATATCGGTCAATCAACTTCTCCACAGTGGAAACCATGTGAGGAACCATCCTAGTTAACTCGTGAAACCGGATCGTGTACTTGTCGATCTCTACTCCAACCATCAAGTGATTCCAAAATTCTTCTTCCAGTTTCTGCACTTCATCTTTTCTGCAGTACTCATCAGTTAGTAGTTTCTTAAATGCTTCCCAAGATAACGCATTTGCTGCCCCTCTTCCTCTAATCTGCAGTTGATTGTTCCACCAGGTCAAGGCTCGACCCTGTAGTAGACCAGCAGAGAACTCAACCTTGTTTCCTTCAGCACATTTCGTGATACTAAGTTTCGACTCAACATTCTCGAACCAGGTTAGCAGTCCAATGGCACCCTCAGTACCATGAAATTCCATTGGCTTGCATGTCATGAAAGTTTTGTAGCTGCATCCTTGACCAGCGTTTGAAGTACCTTCTCCGTTGTTGGTTCTTCTGGCATCGAGATGTGTTATAATTTGAGTGAGTAGATCCGCTATTCCAGTAGCGTTGTTGTTTGGATGGTCATTGTTGTTTGGGTTGCCGTTGTTGTTACCTCCTGAGCGTGTGTTTCTTGCAGCCATGATCCTACAGAGGACCAAAACATCGGGTTGAGCAAACGACATTCGAACGAAGTCAGATGAGGTGTAGAACGGTGGTAATGTGTGTTACAGTGAATCGAAATATGACAGGATCAGGGACATGCTATGTCTAACAAGTCGAAAGATGGAAAAGAGAAGATATGAACAAGGTACGGTAATGTAGACGTGAACGTAAAAACATGCTATGCATACCCACCCGACCAATGCAACTTCAGGTGACCAGACTCTAAAGACTCGACTAAACATGATTTAAATTTACCCTTCTTATCATTGCATGGTTCTTCATAAATTAGACATAGTTGATCAGGCTATGTATAATTTATGATTAACGATGCAACGATAGGACTAGATGACTCGGATGATGTTCAATGTTTAATAAAATAAAATAAAAAATTTTCCGGTTATAGCTGTGATTTTTATTTTTGAAAAATCGGCATTCTCTATAACCTTTGGCTCTGATACCAATCTGTCACACCCTCGCCGGAGGCGGAAACGCGAGGTGTAACGGAAGGGAACATAAGCACAAGATAATAGAACATACCAACGTTAATATTTAAAAGAAAGAGTACACCATTACAATACTAGTTTAGCCGTCATCGGCAAATATATTACAAAGTTTAGATCCCAAAATATTGCGTTCTATTACATAATGATTTGTAGTGACAATTGAAAACTTCATTATGCAAGACTTGGTAGAAAAAGCTTACTAACGATCACCTGAAATGCATGAGAGAAAAACGGGTCAACTATGAAAATAGTTGGTGAGTAAACACGTTTAATAAAATAAGAAAACTCGTAAGAAAGAGTCCAAGGTTTCGGTCATCGGAAAATAGTCCACAAAGCAAAGGCATTGTGTATCCACTCAGTTCCAAGTTCGCCCATACAAAACTTGCAACCTGTGTGTACACAACCCATTGCACAAAAATATAGTGTGTCAAGTAGTCAAGTGTAAGTGGTCATAATAGTTCACAATATAGTACCAAGTATATAATAATTTAGAGATGCTCCGTACATGGGAGACTTTGCCTGCTCCGACAGGGGAGACTTAAATTGAAAATGCTCCGTTCCCATAGGGAGACATTTTGCTCCGGACCGGGGAGGCTTTAAGTTGATGCTCGAACATGGGAGACTTTATAGTGATGCTCCGAACATGGGAGACTTTATAGTGATGCTTCGAACATGGGAGACTTTAGGACAAGGTCATAACACGTACGGTTCAATAAGTTCAAATAAGTCGTAATTTCGTAATTAAGTTCAAGGATTTGATTCGAGTTCACAAGTTCTAATCAAAGGAGTTCACAAAGTAAGAATCAATTTAATTCAAGTATAGTTCATGCATTCAGCCCCAAAATATAGTAAAACGGTAAAAAGGGGATGTGATTACTCACTTGATGAATAGATGCGAAGACAAAAGTGGGTACACCGAAATATAGCGTGAATCTCGAAACTGACCTATTATGAATGATATGATATGAAATAAGTCATGGTGTAATGTTATGCACGCAATTCGGATGATATTTATACCATTTGTGAGTTTTGAAAATAATACTTATCGTCGAAAAATACTCGTTTGACGTCTTGACCATTCTTAAATTACTTTACAAGTATTTACGTCAAAATGTCATCCTACAATGGTTTTATAATGATTTATGGTGAAATTATCACTTTTCGTCGCAAAACAATGTCGTCGGAATTTTCATGAAATTAACAAAAATGGCTCCGAAAAACTAGTCGTAAAATAGTGTATGTCGATCGTTAGAGAACGAACTCGACGGTTTTGGAAAGTTTGTATCGAAATCTAGAAGTTTCAGTTCAGGAGTTTTCGTCATAAAGGTCTCGAACATAAAGATAATAAGGGTTAAATATGGTGATTTTAGTTACCGTAACACTTATCTCGTAAAAATAATATAGTTTTTCTAAAAATAATAGTTACGGCAAGTTTATGAAAACGTGTATATCTTAGTCGTTTCAAATCCGTTTCTTACGTATTATACGTCCTTAGCTTCGTATCAAAGTATACTAATATATTTTTGATAAGTCGAAATAATTTGTAAAGCTTAGGACTCGTTTTTGACTCATACAAAACTAAAATAGGTTGCTGAAATTTCAGAAAATATATATTTCGTCGTCAAACTTGAAAAATTCATAACTTCTTCGTTATAACTCCGTTTTAATCCGTTCAAGCCGCCACGGATTCGTTTTAAAGTATATTTTCTAAATATCAAGGCCAAAAATTTGTGCCCACTGTCGGATTTTCCAGAAAAACAAAATAAGGACAGAACACTTTTTATACTAGTCGAAAATAGTTTTTCTCGGACAAAACTTATTCTAATCCCTTCAAATCAACTCCAAAACTAATCTATTCCTACCATACACCTTCTTAGGGTGTCATGGGTTCCTAAACATCATCAAGACCAACATATACCAAGGGGATAATTATAGGATGACCATATATATATATATATCTAAAAATCATGTAAAATGGTATAAACAACACAAATCATGTATGCTTGCTCCAAAAATGAAGAGATAAATATGAGATGATAAGGAAACATGAAAAATAAAAGAAACATGCTTACTAGTTAATATGATGAGGTGATTAGAACCAAGGTTAACCTAAACACCCTAGGTTTTTATTTCAAAACCTTAAATAAGAGTGTAATCTAGATTGTATAAACACTTGAACTTGAAAAATTGATGATCCCTTGTGAAAACCTCTTGATGGCCGGTTTTTATGATGAGGAAGAAGGAGAGAAAAAGTTTTTACTATCACTTGAATTATTGAGTTCAATGAATGAGATAAGTAAATGAAGTGCAAATCTATACTTGTAAAAATTTTCTTACCAACTTAATAAATGCCACCCTATGGCCGGTTTTTAGGGGTCTTTGTCAACAAAAATATATATTTTTTTTTTTTATAAATTGTGTAAAAGTATTGTAATAAGTGTAGGAAAATGTATAAGTAAAATGTAACTTGTAAGATTTAATATACATTTGTGTATTTAAGGAAATTTTAGGTGAAAGTAATTTTTAATAGATCAAAGTAGAGTATAATGATATCATAAAAATTGTAAAAATACATTCCTTGTGAAATTTGAGTGATAAAATAATTATCGTGTAGTTTTTAAGAAAAACGTCGTAATAATATAAATTTAACAATTTATATACGAAATAAATTTAGAACACTAGGTAAACTCAAAATATAGTTTTTATAAACTAAATGTAAATATAAAAATATGTCGGGATCATTTTTAGAAGTAACGGATTAAATATTCAAAATAATAACTCACGCGATAACGTTTATTTAATATAAAATTCACGCGTTAAATGTGAATTGAAATGCCATGAATGAACTAAGATGATGCATATATAATTTAAGAAATGACCAGAATTTGAGAATTGTGACACCCAATTCATTGATTGAGTGACAAATTTTATTAAAACTTAAGTCCAATTGGTTTTAAAAAATTTGAGTCCAGTGTATTTTTAAACAATATGTTACCACCATGTGAAATACAAATATTTTTATGAAAAATCATATAAGGAAAAACATTTGTATAAGAACAGCCGTCTTTTTGACGACGTGGTTTCCTAATTTTGTTTTAGGATAATTGCTCGATATTTATGAAAATCGATTTTGTGTAGCACTTTCCTTGTTTGAAAAGCGAGTTGCATATCTGAAATAATAGCAAGTCATTGTATAAGCGCGGGTTACAGTCTGAAATAACTGTAAGCCATGTAAGCATGTTTTGAAAACATTTTTGAACTTCTGTTCGAACTTCATTTAAAGACCCGTGTCATTATTAAATGACATTTCTACGATCGTAAATGTTATCGATACCAAAAGACATGCCTTGAAAAACTATTTTTGGTATTTTAAATTTTTCTGATTTTTATGGTTTTTGTTGGTTTTATATTTTTCTATTTACATTATCGCGTATTGTAGAGAACCATTTTAGATTCATTATTTTTAGCAAGTTTCTTTTTAAGATCATCGGATTCTTTTCATAAGGAACAATATCATCTTTTTGTGTGGTACCGCTCTTTTCAATAGGTTGAAAATCACCCTCGATAATAACATGCCAAAGATCAAGATATTTTGATTTCACATAAGTTTCAAATCTACTTTTTCAATATATAAATCCATCGCTTTTGAAAAGTGGTGGTCTTTGCATAGATTAACCTTCCTTGTAGTTTTCAAAATTCATATATCGATTCAAGTTTTAAATTCCAATGAATTATAACAATCTTTTTCAACATATCTTTGATGCCAATTGTGAAAAATTAGTAGGGGGGTTGAATTATTTTTACCGTTTAAAAGTCCGTTTTAAGAAATCTTAGATTCGATTGCTTGATGTGACATCAACACGACACGCTAGTAAATATATGCAATAAGTAATAAGTAAATACAAGATAGAAATATAGAGAACAAACCAAATACATGATGATTTATAGTGGTTCGGAACGAAGCTTCCTTTCTCGCCTTCTTCACTCCCCGAGTACCCAACTCGAGAGTTCGTAAGCACTATATCAACAAGCTCCTCCGGAGAAAACCTTACAACGTTATTTAACTTCTTCACCGATACTAAGCTAGATATTGAGTATTTCCCATGGCAAGACTAACCTTTCCTCTCTATTTATTTTAAGGCCTAAAATAATAACTAATCCTTCTACGTTGGTGTGTGATATGACAAACAACTTTTGTGTATGATAGTGGAGTATAATGGCACAACAACAATATACAAAGTTAAGCAACTATGTATACAAGTACACACTAACAACTATAACACTTAGAAGCTTGGAGATCTTCTTGTGTTCTTCAATTGTTGACAAAGTGGTAATTGGTGGATCACTTGTAATGAGTTATATAACAAGTGGAATGATCAAAGAGTGTGTAATGAAGTTAGTATGTAAGAAGATGTTAAATTAGAATGCAAAAAGATGAGCCAAAAATATGAAATATCCGCTCTATTTATAGGCAAAGTTGTCTGCCCAAAATATTGTCTCCGGCAGATCCGCAGATCTTTATTTAAGGATCCGCCCGTGTATTTTAAGGATCTGCGCAGCATATAAAGACAGTTTTTTGTCTAGTGAATTAACAAGTGTTTAACTACAATCTTTCTAAAAGATTTAGATGCTAGAATCTTAATTAAATTGAAAAATTTACTAGATTAGACTTAAAGGTCTTAGATTCCTTTCTCAAAATAGCCTAATTATTTTGTCTTATTTGGTTAATCTTTTTTCTTATGTGATTAACAAGTGACTAGTTATTTAATCATGGTTTATCTTGAAAAACATTTGTTTGTTTATGTGTAAGAAAGCTTTACCGAATGTTTAATGCTATGTGTATGCAATTGGGTTCTTCGATCATTCGACGAGCTTTATAATCTCATTGTTCATACCTTAAGTGATTGTCGTCGAGATGGAAACGTACGACTATAACTTGGTTACATATACTTTTACGTCATACAATTTTGTAATTATCATTATCAAAGTGTTGAGAGGCTATAAAATAGAAATAGCGTTTTTATGCAATATTTGTATTAACAGATACATCACATCCAAATAATATGGCATCGAAGATTGGGTCACGCCTAAAGACAAACTATGTCTTACCTCTATGGATGATACTTCGACCTTATGGCATCGAAGATTGGGTCACGCCAACATGCGACTTCTTCAATCGCTATCATCCAAAGATCTAGTAAGAGATCTACCTAAGTTAAAATATGAACATCATTTTTGTGATGCTTGTAATGTAGGAAAACAAGCTCATTCTAATCATAAAGCTAAAAACATGGTGTCTACAACTAGGTGTCTAGAATTACTACATATGGATTTATTTGGTCCATCCGTTATCCAAAGTTATGGAGGCAACTACTACACTTTGGTCATAGTGGATGGCTATTCTAGGTATACATGGACAAAATTCTTAAAGAACAAAACGGAAACCTTTAATTATTTTGAAATATTAAGCAAAAGATCCAAAGACAACTAGGAAGTCCCATAGTGTCTATTAGGACGGATCATGGTAGGGAATTCGATAATGAAGTGCAATTCGGAGCTTTTGTGACGCTAATGGTATTACTCACAACTTCTCGGCCCCACGCACTCCACAATCGAATGGGGTAGTAGAAAGAAAGAATAGAACCCTACAAGAAATGAGTCGAACCATGCTTAATGAACAATCCATACCTCAAAAGTTTTGGTGTAATGCCGTTGATACTTCAACGTACATACTCAATCGACTAGATACAATGTATACTTAGATACATTGAATCTAAAGAAAACCCATGGACCAACCCATAACCCATAACCCATGACCCATAACCAAAAAACCCATGGGCAAAGAGGAGCGTTCCATGGATCCCTAGGTTTACACTAGACGGATCCCAAGTGGAAGGGATCCGTGGGATCCGGGGAACAGTGAAGAATTTTGCCTATAAATAGAGAGCCATTTCTTCATTCTAACTCACCCTCTTCTTACTAAATCTCTCATACACTCTCATTCTCTTCTAACATATAGATCACTTGATCTAGAGAGTTGTTCTTCTTTCTTTCTATTTGTGATCCTTATATAGGTCCTTCTCTAAGGCGAGATCACGAGCATTCTACAAGTCATCCAAGCAAGGGGTCCTTGATTGATTTGTCACTCCGCAAGATTTCTGTAGCGAAGATCTTGTATTAGATATTTCACATATTTGTTGTGTAATAGTTGTGTTGGTTTGGTCCACCGTGCTACGGACTCGGTATTTAGCTTTGTACCGGAAAAAGTGTAAGCGACGTTGTGAAGGCTTCTCCGCCAAGTGAAGGAGTTTGTTGACATAGTGCTTGAACTCTCGAGTAGGTGACTCGGGGAGTGGAGTAGGGCAAGGAAGGTGTCCTTGTAGCCGAACCACTATACATCGGTTGTGTCTTTTCTTTCCCTTCGCTTTACTTTATTTACTTGCTTTATCATTAGATCTATACTTTCTCTACATCCATAAGATCTCACATATTAACAAATCTAAAAGTTTTTGAAACTAACTTAAAATCGGCAAAACTATTCAACCCCCCATTTTAGTTTTCCACAATATTAGTTACAGTAACTTTAGTTACGACGTAATTAATTTATTTAATTACGCCGTAACCATGTCGGGGCCTATAAATATAGCCCTAAATCTGCATTTTCCAGCATCTCTCTTCACCCCTCTCCCAGGGGTCGATTAGGGCACTACTCCAGGGCATTTTCCAGCAGTCCGAAGCCAGTTTTGAAGGAAGAATTCACTCACAATCATCATCATTATTAGCTCTACATCAAGTAATTTGTATCAAACATTATGTTCAATTCAATTTATGATTTATTCATATTTGTTGGTATGATTTATTGTATGTTTGGCTAAGCACCCCGGTGCTGGCCTAGTTATGATTCTTTAATTGTTTTGTTTGCATTTACTTTACTTCCGTACAATTATTTCTAAGTGTATGCATGCATAGTTTATTGGTAGCCACCCTTGGTTCGGTAGTTTTGAATGGCGGTAGAGGCCAATTTCCTAGAAGATATGACCAACTGACCCTAGGTGAGCGGACTGAGACGGGAAGGGTAAGATATGACCAACTGACGACCCTTTCTACTTGTGCGATTTGACCAACCGATCACCTATCGTTTGGATGAACTTAAGAATTAGGGGTGAGTGTCTAAGTTCCTAACGGCCGGGCACTCACTATTATAAATCTAGCATGTAGCGGTACTTAATGACTCGGCTTAGGGGACCAGAACAACAGGACTTATGACGGTGCGCTTGATTTCTCCTGTGGTGGCATCTTTGATGATAGGTTAGGGCGAATAGACCAAATGTTGTCCTCTCGACTTTGACCCCACCTGAAGTAATTGGAAGTAAGTAGACGTAGACATAACTAGCTAGGAGGAATAACTAGGTTAGCACCACTCTCCTTCATTGATCACATCTCTTGCCTTTATCTGCTTTCTTGTTAGTTAATTTATTATTTCAATCTTAAAAGCAATTAAAATCGTGACATAGACTTAAGTTAATTTCCGATCCTCGTAGCTCTTGGGACGACCTCGGTTTTACCGAATACTACACTACACACGACCGGGTACACTGCCCGTTAGTGCACTAGGGTAGACCATAGGTATAACGAGACACTATAAATTTAAGACCTGGTCAGTAAAACCTGCATCACTTTTCTTGATGGGCTATTTTTTGAAATGGAAGCTTTATTTCTCCCATTGAGATTGGGTGCAGACAAAGCTAGTGGTTTAGGACTATTAATTTGAGCACTGGCAGTGTAATTATTAAACTTTGTGTGGGTAACAAAGGTGCCTTATTCTTTTTCTTAATGGCTTCACTAGTAGTTGCTTGCAACCTTGGCAGTGAATAATCATTTGCTAGTTTGTGGCTTGAACATTCTAACAGATAGCTCAATATCAGTGGGTAAACCAGCCATGTAAAAACTAGTTGCTTGTTCCTCAGGAATGTCTACCTTACTTAACAACTGACCTTAGGCATTTTGATACTCTTCCACACAAGATTCAAATCTTACATTTTTCAATTCAGCTAAAGGGTCATCAAATGAGTTTCCAAATCTTTGTAAAATGGATTCTTTGTAACCAACCATGACACATTCTCACCTATAATTTTCAAGAACTGCATATGCCACATTAGTGCAAAATCAAAAAGATGGATAGAAATTAAGGATACCTTTTGATCATCTTGCACATTATCCACCCTAAAGAATTGCTCACACTTATATAACCACCTCTTCACATCTTCCCCACCAAACTTAGGGAATTCTATCTTTGTAACTCTACTTAAATTGCAGATTCTTTCTTTGATTATCACCATTGTTTCAAACAATTGCAAGCCCATTTTCTCCATTATCTCTAAGAGTTGCATTACTCATCTTCTCCTTTAACTTGTCCATTTCTTCCCTCATCAGCACTGTAATAGTACTTCTTAGACTCTCTATAGTTTCATCACTAACCATTACACTAGATCTAGTCTGACTAGGCACTTTCACTACTGAATCAAGAACTCTAGAAACCACATAATACCACAACCCTAACAGAAATGTAACTTACTACTTCAAGAACACAACTAACTAATCAAGCAAATGTAACTGACTCATGATACGTTTTTTAGATTAGGAAATGGAAAAGGAAATATTGTGAACGTATTTAAGATTAGGGGCGAAATTGTGACTGTGGTGAATGATGGTGGTATATATAGATGGTGTAACATGATTTCAAGATGTATATGGCCAAGAAAGGGCTTTGATACCAAATGATATGTTCTTTTTAGAAATCAACTAATGAAATGAGAAAGGAACTCTTTAACAAACAGGAATACTCAAGATTGAAGAAAGAGATTTGAATTAGAGAAAAGGGATTTGTTATTGGAATTAGATGGTTTGTTACAAGGGAGAATGATTATAGAGATTGATTAGCTAATGAGTTTGTACAATGATTATGTATTTATACAATGGAATGTAAATGAAATGTAAATGTAAATTGGGCGGGAAAAATAATTGGTTTAATTTTTGTGCTTGTTGACTTTTATCTTTGACTTTCGTTGACTTTTTTAATACACATCAACTCTTGTCTTCACTCGTGGAACCGAGTCTCTCATGTATAGATATATGATTGTGTCAAGCCTTATGCGGTCTGGATATAGACATATGGAATCATGACAAAGGCTTGTAAGAGAAATGTCGTCGGTGCAACTTGACATATATCTCAAGAAATCACTTAAAAAATAGTTAATGCATGTTCTCAAACAAAAATAGAAACCATGTTTAAGCTACAACTAGCATAGTATCCGATGCAATGCATGGCGGTACCCAACATGTCAATTTTGAGAGTCACTTTTGACTGTTTACCGTTTGATGGTTCAAAAGAGTAGATGCGTTGAATTTCTGTAAAGTATATTAATACAAATATAGATATTCATACTTATACTCATTTGGATTTTGTAAAACTTGAATGTTTATGAGAAAAATTACAACTATAAATTTGTATTATTGTAAGTTTGTAACATCCATTTTAATACTAAAATTTAATGTGTCATTAGTGTATATTACAATGCAATTATTATAGTTTAGAATTTAATTATATGAATTAGTACTAATTATTTTTAAGACTTCCTTTTATAGGAAGTCCTAAATGCATTAGTATGTAGTATAGATGATACGGAATTATAATTTAAAATAACAAAAGTACTGGTACATGCTAATCTTAGGGGCCGTTTGGTTTGTTCTCATGAATCACAATAGATATAAGTATGGGTATATAGTGAAATGACAATGAGTATATTCTTTCTAATATTATTGTTTGGAAATAAAAGAAAGTAGGCCAAAGGGATTGAAAATAATATGTATTTATGGTACATCAAATAAAATAAGGGTATGTTTGGTATGCGCCAATGGGAATCAATCAAATAATTTCATTCCATGTATAGGTATTTATTTAGTTAACATCGAAATCAAAAAAGGGAATGATACTAAATATGTTGCTATACTTTAAAGTCACGTAAAAGGTGTGGAATGAAAATTGATTCCTGGGCCCATCATTTTCCCTCACATAATTTAAAAACACTTTTCATCTAATTATCCTACCAAACAACATTTATGATATTGATACCTTAATTTATAGTCATTACTATTTCACCCTTATATCAAATCCATACCGATTATCATTCCGGACAACAAACCAAACTGCACCTAAGTGGGCCCAAAGGTATGGATTTCTCAAACCAGCATAATCACCCTACTATGAGGAATCCCTTAAAATTTGGTATCCTCAAACCCATTTACACATACCAAACGTAAATGATCATTGTCATTTCCATTCTTTTCATTCCATACCCCCAATCCAAACACTTCCTTAATTAATATGAGTCTATTAAGTTATCATGCTTTGATACTTTCATGGTCCCTGCTATTTATCGTTTCTAAGCCTATTTGTTAGTTAAAATGTATTCGTTCTTAATATATGTACGTTACCATAAACGTACATATTACAATGTCAAATCAAAAGGTTACATAAATATTAGATAATCATTTAATCGGTTTCTTTCTTTTGTACTACTTCATTAAGCAATAGTATCCCTACCACTTCATGATCCGTATTTGGAGTAAATTACAAAATTCTTCTGTTAAGTAGTGTTTGACATATACGCCTGGATTTGTGGATAGTAATGAATTATAATGACATACATACCAGTAAATAAGTAAAGATGTGTGATTATACCAACAAAAGTTATGTGCACACCACAAAATCACATTAGTGATGCATATAGTACAACACCACATATGAATGATTGTGGTGTGCATTATTTTGGTGGCCCATATCACCTCTCATAAGTAAGGGGTGATATATATCTTTTGATGCATGCACCACAATTTGTGCATTATAGTATTTTACGGTGCAATACTGTAATGCACAAATTATGATGCATGCATCAAAAGATGTGATGTAAGTATCAATTCTCAAAGGTAAAGCATACATGAGTTAGGATCAAATAAGAAGAAAAATTAAAATAAGAATGATAAGAAGAAACTACAACCACTCATTTCAGATGCATCTACAAAAATGGATGCATCTCCCCTAAAAATTCTCCACTCTATTTGAAATGTGTGGCTAAAAATCCTTCTTATTCTTCTCATTTTAGTTTTTCTTCTTACTGGATCCCTTCCCAAGCATACATATCTGTTAGACCGTTTTTAACATTTTTAAATATATGTTATGCAAAAGTAATTCTTTCTTTTTGAAAGGCATCTGATAGTAATTTATTTTATACACCAACTTATTTTGGTGAACATGTATATTGCTGTAAGATCAAGTATCAAATTTCTGGCAAGAGTCTATATATAAGAAACAAACTTTCAACCTAGAAGCGAAAACAAAATTACAAGAAAACAAGTAGGCACAGATTCTGCATCATTAAGAACATAGCGTGCCCACCCCTATGGTTTATGAGAGCAAAAAGTCGCATTTGGATTCTAGGTTCATACGCGGTGTGCAACGCAGATCATGCAACACTGATCACTCGATTAACAATTCGTTTTGGACAAGTCCCATATGAAAAGCCAATTTATGTCCAAAAGAAAAACGTTTGTGATTAGCACTTTAGCGAAACATTTTACTCGTTGGAGCAATTTAAGCTAGACTGGCATGAACAGATGCCGAATAAGCTTCAAAACTTATGGTATAGCGTGTGAATTTCGTATTGCAATAAACAAGACTATTTCTAAATATATAGACACCGTACAATACGATTTCCATTGAGCAATCCATGATGATCAATAGCATGACAACGGTGATTCAGAGCATCACGAGTAGGTAGTACACACAAATATCATAATGCTAGATAGTTTAGTATTATTTGTACCCTTCAAAAGTTTTTCTGGGTAACTTATCATGGTAGGATCACTCCATGTCAGATCTATAAATGTTGTACACTTCTGTTTATGAACTAAATAGGTAGTCAAGTAATTCCACCAAATAAAAGAGAATTAAAATACCTGATTCATGCGTACACTAAAATCGAACAAACAGGCCAGGCTTCATTATTAGAGCTAGCCGAATGACCTAGTCTAGAGTCTACCTTAAACCAGAGTTCCTATTACAAACTACAATTCAGATGCAAAACTCGAACAAACTTTGCATATCTATCAGAAACTGCCACATTAGCCGCTACCAACACATTATTCATATAGTGACTAACTTCTCTAACACCCCTAACACTGTAAGGGACGAGGGAGGATCACATTTGCAGAATATAGCATTAAGAAAATTAAAGCTCGTGTTTGACGTTTGCTTAAACAGAAAAAACTACAGCAGGTATGCATGAAACAGAACCTAGTGAAATCATATGCATCAATCTACATTATCCACTGCATCATGCTGCTTCCAGAACTTTCTTAAGGCCAGCGAATAAATTGTTTTTCTCTTCACTGACGTTCCTGCAGCTACCAATTTCACTGCCTAACAACATAAGTTTCAGAATTCAAAAACCATTAAAAACTTCAATAAAGTAAATTTAGTACTACATAAAGAGGCTATGCTTGATCGTACCAAGACTAGAGATCACAATATGGTATGGATTTTTGAATGAGGTTGTGTTTTAGCTCAAACGGGTCAACTAAAAGAATTAGCTAAAACATGAACAAGTTGTAGGTGTCAAATGAGGTGAGCGTCACCTAAAGTGTAAATTACTACACACATTTCGTAATTAATTTGTATTAAAAAATTTGAGTTACTATTTCAATACCACAGTTTTTGGTAATAAATGCTAACTGCATTATTTAAGATAAATTAATAAATGATCAAAAGCACTGCGGGTCAACCCAATCCAATCCAGCCCATTTCAACCCACCCATCTAGCCACTTCTACAATGGATCATATTGAGTTAATGTGATATAGGAAGATGGAAAAGTAAATCAGCTAAGTGGAAGACATTCTTACTGTAGAAAGAGTATGCCCATTGGAGATCAACTCTCTCAATTCGTTTTCCAGCTGACCCTCTGATGGAGTTTCAACTTCACAAATCGGCTTTCCTTCGATCAAAAATGTGATTTCACCTTTCGGCTGGCGATCCAAGAATGCCGATTTGGCTTCCCCAAGGGTACCTCGCCAAAACTAACCAAGTGCATAGATATATTAGTCATACCATTTTAAATGTTACTGAAACTCAAAGCTTTTATGTGGCAAAATGCATCAACTAATACCCAAAACATCTCTTCTAAAAAAATAAAAAATCTATCTTTATAATGGTTTAACCAGTCACACGGATTAAATGGGTCCACCCGCCAACCCATTTAACATGTTTAACCTATATATTGTGCCAACACATTACGGGGTTGAATGAGTCATGTTCAGAATACGTGAGAAAAAGTTAGGGTTGACATGGTTGGCCTGATTATTTAACAAGCTCGTGTACAATTAGGAATTTCTGACACCCCACCAACCCCCACCCCCCCTCAAAAAAAAAGAAAAAAGAAAAAGAAAAAAAAAGGACCCAAACTGCCACCTGTGCATAGAACATACCCAGATCAACTCGTTAACAAATGAAGGGTATTTTTTGCATAAACTATTCATTTACTTTCATTTTTGTCCCAAAGGGGACAATATAATTGTTTTGTCCGGCTGAGTTAACAAAAGTTATTTTAATGTTAAGTTTGTAACAATGGTTACCCTGATTAACAATTCACTAGGTAAAACTGATGCTTTGGCAGATAATGAGGCACACATGTCACAACTTATCTTGCTGAATTGGATTATATGTAACTTTGTGTCTAGCTTTCGTCTATTCACTTTTCAATTCTTCCCATATTAGTCAGTATGTAAACTTGATTATTGTAAAAAAAATTAATGATTAAATCAATACAAAAAAATTAGATATTGAGCAAATAAAACAAATTCTATAAAAATTATAAATAAATAAAATATTTTTTTCGATAAAAATGACAGTTTATAATTAATCTTCCATTATTTTTTATATGATTGTCACATATAAAGACCAACATGGGACAAAGAAAAATATAAAATGACCAAATTTGGACATAAGATCAAATGCAAGTCATGTCAGCAAAAAAAAGTTTGTCATTTCCTGCTCGTCATTCACCACGTCACCAGTTTTACCTAGTAAACTGTTCATCAAGTTACCCATTGTATCAAACAGGACAAAAAACCAACTTTTGATGATTTAGCTGGCAAACGAAATACATTCTACCATTTTCAATAACACAAAGTACGCTAGTATCTTATGCACGAAACCCATACTAGAGATTACTCAGGACCAAAAACATAGACGACAAGTCAACAAGAAATGCAAAAACACCATCCTGATGAAATAATGTAGTTATAAAGAAAATGCTACTTGATTAAATTGTTCAAGAAAAAATACATAGCGGTTGCTTCTTTGAATCATTATGCAAAAAAAAAGTTGTTGCGAAATAGATGACACAAATATAGTTTACTAGTAGTGTTTTCACAACACTAGTAAGACCGACTAGATATGATGAAAAAAGAACCACATTTACCTTCTTGAAAAGATAATTGATGTGTTACTCAACCAAGATTTTGAGATATAACTAAAATACACCCACCTCTTCATGGATTTTGGTGATCTCTCGTGCCATCACACATCGTCTACAATTTACAAAGGAATAAAAGAAAAAGAAACTATTAATCATTATAATACAAGGAGCTCATAGCATGATAATAGCAAGAAACATGTTATTTTTACATGCTGATAAATATATAGGACAATCAATATAATTCAAAAAAATCTAAAAAGAAAATAAGGGTTAAAGTTTACCTAGAGTCGCCAAAAAGAGTCGAGGTCTCTTCAAGAAACTGTGAAAGCTTATGTGGAGGAACATAGAATATTTGGGTGGCTGCTTCGTTTGCAGAAACCGTCAGCCTCTCCCTTCTCCCACTTGCATTTTTGGGAAGAAATCCGACTACACAAAGCATTTCATATTAAAAACATTGAGGTAGAAGTTTCATACAGCATACGTTCTAGTTGCATAATTTATGTGGGTTTTAGAAGTGATTACCAAATGCAAACTCAGTTGTAGACAGACCTGAAGCTGAAAGAGCAGATACAAAGGCACAAGGCCCCGGTATGGGTATGACGGATATATTTGCCTCCACACACAACTTAGCCTACATTTATCTCGTACATACACACTCAAATTAATAAGACATTTGCAAGAGTAACACAAGAAGCAAAAGAGGTAACAATAAGAACAAGCAACCAACTATAAAATAATGTATGAGCATATACAAAGATAACATCCACGGGTAAGGGTGTGTTTGGATTTGCATTTTATATCGAGTATCTGATTTTCAGTTTCTAATTTTTGGATTAACATATTGTCCATTTGAATAACTGATCCTTTTAGGCGTCCAATAACTTTTTTTAGATAGTTAGTTTTATACTAGCTGCAACAAAAACTAATTATAAACAATTAAAATAAAATTACCACTGTTAACCTTATCCCAGAAACTTTTACATCCATATCGCAAGGCATAACTTTAAGTTTAAAAATGTCCTTTTGGTCATTTTTCGCTTTATAAGCAGAACTTATCAAACACTCAAACTAATTATTATCTGAATATTACAGCTTCATACAAAAGCATATCAAAAACACTATCTCCTAAACTTGTTTTGTTACTGCTGATAGCCTGATTTTGCATATTCAAATTGACATAATCACTTTCAAAATGCAAATCCAAACACTCCTCAACAGAAGAATCTGAAAGTAAACTGCAAGCAGAATATCATACACACCAGTTCAGAGCCAGGATCGCTGATGCCTGGTGTCCCGGCATCACTGATGAGTGCTACAATCTCACCCTCATTCAATCTCTTCAATACTGAGTGCTCTCTTTGGGACTCATTGAATTTATGATAGCTCAACTATAAAACTAAATCATGAAATTAGAAATAAAAAATAAAAATGAAAAAGCTAAAAAAACAAAGCTGCACTAATGAAGAACCGCATGAACTTACAAGGGGAGTTTTGATACTATAATGTTGAAGCAGTTTTCCTGAATGTCTTGTATCCTCTGCAAGTATCACATTGGCTGATTTTAGAACACGCAGAGCTCTGCATTTATTGAATTGAAGTTAATAATTCAATCATATATCGTTTCTTGATTGCTCTCTTTAGCCGCAAAAAGACAGTGCAGTTTTTTTATTTCCTATTTCCTAGCATAGTTAGTTTCTTGCTTTCTTAGCTGTTCTTCTGTAAATAGTGGTTCGATTAGTACACCAGACGTGTTCACTATTTACATGTACATTGCTCCGCCTAATTTTTTTGGTGTCTTGAATTTTCAACGAAATGATTCGTTTGATCGTTTCTAGAGAAAATATTATGTGGGGTTATCGATTGCTTTATCTGGAGCTCTTATAGCTTCAAACAATCAAAACTGCATATGTGCTTAGATTATAAGCAGATAACCAGTTTTAAATATGCAGTCTCAAACACCATGTACAAGTATGTTGCATAAATTAGAACACTTAAAATACCTTAAAGTGATATCTTCAAGGTTTCCAATTGGAGTACCAACTAGATACAACCCAGACTTCAAATTGCCCTATAACAAAAAATAACACAAGCGTATTATTACCGAGTATTAATTAATGTTCTTAGACATTAATCAATTTAATACGCGAGGGCTAAGTTTCATTACCTGTTTTGAAGGGTTTTCTTCTTTGACGGTGGAAGTATTGTCTGAATCGGAGCAATATAAGAGTGGGAAACGAAGGGCTGACGGCGGAGAAAACTTTATGCTTGCCCATGAAAACGGCGCCGCCGGTATACGGGATAGTGTCATCCTCGACATTGATGCTATGTCATATGTTTGGGTATTGCGTTTTACTTTTGAGGGATGATTTTTATCGGTGAAAAGTTATTTTTTCAAACATTTTATTTTCTTTTACTTTTTGGGGTAAATTGCAAAAATGATCTATAAACTAGTTTAAATATGCAAAAAACACACCGAGATAAAAAAATGTTATAAAAATGACATTAGTGTATCATATTTTTGCAAACCACAGAAAGCTACTTTCTGCTAACCCTCGTTATGTTTCTCGTTAAGTGTCACGTCACTGAAGGCATCATTGTCATTTCACTCGTCTTATTGCCGCCAAATTTGTGATATAAATGTGACATGACCACAATGACTAAATTTGCAAAGTCATTTATCATATTTGCATATTAAATTGTCAAAGTCTTCCGTCATTACACACACACGCAAAAACAGAAACACACACGCCTTAACAAAAATTATCATTTCCTTAACCAGTAACATGTCTCGCTGTCTTGATCTCGTACTTGCCTGTAACTCATTTGTCATATCAGAAATGATGCTAGCCCATTACCAGCTAGAGGTTGGGGAAGACATTCAACATGCACTCGAATTGATGAATAGGTGCCGAAAGCTTTCTAATATGATCGAAATTAGGGGGACCTGATTGGTAAGCTCCGAAACTTAAGGGGTTTGAGAGTTGCAAGGTCCAATGTGAACAAGCTTAGGAGGATTGAGACAGCTAGTATGCGAAGGATGAGAGGGTTGATGAGGATGCTTAAGAAAACTAACAACAGCATTGTTTCCAAGATTGAGTTTGCTGTGAGGCAAACGTACATGTGAGGGGTTGGGGACTGGAGGCTGGGATGGTTTCTTTTGGGATGTTTTTTTTTTTTTTTTTTTTTGGTTTTATGATGAATGTAGGTAGTAGGGGGTTGGGGACTTGTGGTTCTTTCGTTGTGTAAGAAATTGATTAACATAAACATCTTATATGTGTGGTTCGAATTATGTAAAGAGTTTAGAGAGAGAAAGAAGTTGGGAGTTTTCTAGAGAGAGAAAGTGAAAGAAAAAATGGAAGATTAGATTAGTAGAATGAAAGCTCCAACCCTCTCCTTAGGTGGGAGATGGCTTATATAGTGTCTTACAAAACGCCCTCTATCGGGTTGTGGATCGGGTGTACAGTGGGTAAAGACCCGTCCGTCCTCTATAGTGTTACGCAAACTCATCTACTACTAATAAATATTGTTAAGCCTACGAGGTAACTTATGCTAGACCATACTCGGGGTGACCGACTCTTCCATATGGCTTTTCTCTAACAATCTTCCCCTAAGGGAGGTCACCCCATAAATTATAATTTGAATCCTAGCATTCTATTACATGAAGTTAGTATTCTAGCTCGTAGTCTTTGATTCTTCAAAGTCCGCTATCTTTGTACTTCAGTAGTGATCTTTTGGATGAATGTTCCTTTTGCTTGAGTGATCGTTGAGCTTTCTTCGAGATCATCAGCCACCGTGAATCTCTAAATCATCCTTTATAGTATCGCTTCCATGTGATGTTGTGACTTTCGGACCAACATGCTCACACTTTTCTGGATCATGATATTTTGCATCAGAGTTGTGGAAGCATTGTTGAACGTCTTTTAATAATCATGATTTCTTTGATTGTGAGTGTGAAGTGTGAGCATGTGGTTATGAATTGACATCTCATTGACCATCAGCTGCAACCGTCAAGGATTCCTGCAAACAAAAGTTAGCAATAAACACACGAAAGTGTCTTTGTTCACTTTCATTGAATAGGGTTGCAAGAACCACGGTTCCCCCTAGATCAATATAAATACTGCCTGTGATGAGTTAGAATTCTGAATAATCTCCTTGATAGGGTTTCGCAGCTTGTACTAGCCATTCTCAAACCAGAGCGTCTCAAAGTAGACAACACGGAGTGAGTGAACCAGCGAATTGGGATTCACTAATTAATGAGAAATTGATTTGAAACACAGTCGCGTATTGCTGAATAAAGATTTTTTGCAATACGGCGAAAGTTTTATGAGCAAAATCAAGTTTCAATCACAAATGCTTTTGTTTGAAAATTTATGCGCAGTCAATGTGCTTGAAAACAATTTTTTGAGCACATCGAAGGGTTTTCCAAAAGCATACGTCAATTCCTTTACTGGAACAAGGTTGATTCAAATGCAATCGCCCCATCGTTGTTTTCTAGTTTTCACAAGTATGATCCATGAAGGATCTCACATGTCACCCACCAAGAGTTTGTTTGATGTTGGCTCTAGAATGATTTCCATCTTCATTGTGAATACTTTATGTATCACTCGGATGTTCTCGCAATACCACAAGGATAATGCGTAGGACTCTTAATGTATATCTTCTTGCTTTTCACGGTGTATGAAACAGAAAGCATATTGTAAGTGTGTACTAATGAGATTTATGGATGATCTTTTGGCTCTAGACTCAATGGTGCATTTTAGTTTTAGCAGTTTGAGACTGGAGCGGTGTCTCCTGTTTCAATATCAACATGACTCGTAATGAGCGATCGATAGATTATGCAGGGTTCCCCGTGAGAATGAAACAAGTCTTTTTAAGAGAGCTTGAGTGGTTAGAAGGTTTAGTGCAGTGCGTCACTGGGTCCATGACATCTTGTCTTCAATATCGGTGTTACCTTGGTAACCACCAGTAGCATATGAATTGAATCCGGTTTCTGCCCTAAGGTTGAATATTTGGAGAGCTATTTCTTTTCACCCTTTAGCTTTAATTTTATTTTTCATTCTTCAACCTCTTCAGCGCTTATCGAGACTTCATCACTAGAATCTTGTTGGGTTTGTTCCAGTCCTAGCTCCATCTCAGTCGGCACTCTTCCCTTATTCTCACTTTTCTATTTTTTAAATCATACCTAAGGACTTCTACACTATCTTGAATTGTCCTTGGGTAGATCCCTCCGGCTCTAACGGGATCGTGGGAACTACTACCTAACCTTACCATCCTTATAACTCCAATAAAGTAAATGCAAGATCAGTCTTTTGGCACTATTCTCTCCGCCTTAAAACCAATTGAAAACTCAATCAAGATACTTGTGATATTTGATATCAAAGCATTTGTACCTCAATTGTTTTTTATCTTTCAGAAATGCTCCCCCTCAACATGTGCATCGGTATTTGAAATCGTTTAGCACATGGAGGGAGGAGTGCCTGTTTGAGTCTTAAACAATCACAATTTTATCAGATTTAATATTTAAATCACATTCTCTCCCCCGATCAAAAATTTTAAACCTTTTGAGATTTGTGATCTCAATTGATTTAAATAAGTTTGAAAATTTGGGAGAAAATGTGGTCTATTTTAATACATACTGATAACGGAACATTACACCGCTCCCCCTTAATCTATGAGGGAGAATGTTAGTGTCAAGTATGATAGTGTTTTAAAAGATCTTTGAATATAATAAAAATCATTTTGAAAGATCTTAGAATATACGAAAGATCATACACTGACACATAACAACAAAACATTTATTCACTACTTATAATGTACAAATGGACTCATTTGATGATGTAACATTTGAAAATATGAAATTTGAAATCACTCTCCCCTCAATCGATGACCCAATTCATTGATTGAGTGACAAATTTTATTAAAACTTAAGTCCAATTGGTTTTCAAAAATTTGAGTCCAGTGTATTTTTAAACAATATGTTACCACCATGTGAAATACAAATATTTTTATGAAAAATCATATAAGGAAAAACATTTGTATAAGAACAGCCGTCTTTTTGACGACGTGGTTTCCTAATTTTGTTTTAGGATAATTGCTCGATATTTATGAAAATCGATTTTGTGTAGCACTTTTCTTGTTTGAAAAGCGAGTTGCATATCTGAAATAATAGCAAGTCATTGTATAAGCCGAGTTACTGATCTGAAATAACTGTAAGCAATGTAAGCATGTTTTGAAAACATTTTTGAACTTCTGTTTGAACTTCATTTAAAGACCCGTGTCATTATTGAATGCCATTTCTAGGATCGTAGATGTTATCGATACCAAAAGACATGCCTTGAAAAACTATTTTTGGTATTTTAAATTTTTCTGATTTTTATGGTTTTGTTGGTTTTATATTTTTCTATTTACATTATCGCGTATTGTAGAGAACCATTTTAGATTCATTATTTTTAGCAAGTTTCTTTTTAAGATCATCGGATTCTTTTCATAAGGAACAATATCATCTTTTTGTGTGGTACCGCTCTTTTCAATAGGTTGAAAATCACCCTCGATAATAACATGCCAAAGATCAAGATATTTTGATTTCACATAAGTTTCAAATCTACTTTTTCAATATATAAATCCATCGCTTTTGAAAAGTGGTGGTCTTTGCATAGATTAACCTTCCTTGTAGTTTTCAAAATTCATAGATCGATTCAAGTTTTAAATTCCAATGAATTATAACAATCTTTTTCAACATATCTTTGATGCCAATTGTGAAAAATTAGTAGGGGGGTTGAATTATTTTTACCGTTTAAAAGTCCGTTTTAAGAAATCTTAGATTCGATTGCTTGATGTGGCATCAACACGACACGCTAGTAAATATATGCAATAAGTAATAAGTAAATACAAGATAGAAATATAGAGAACAAACCAAATACATGATGATTTATAGTGGTTCGGAACGAAGCTTCCTTTCTCGCCTTCTTCACTCCCCGAGTACCCAACTCGAGAGTTCGTAAGCACTATATCAACAAGCTCCTCCTCGGCGGAGAAAACCTTACAACGTTATTTAACTTCTTCACCGATACTAAGCTAGATATTGAGTATTTCCCATGGCAAGACTAACCTTTCCTCTCTATTTATTTTAAGGCCTAAAATAATAACTAATCCTTCTACGTTGGTGTGTGATATGACAAACAACTTTTGTGTATAATAGTGGAGTATAATGGCACAACAACAATATACAAAGTTAAGCAACTATGTATACAAGTACACACTAACAACTATAACACTTAGAAGCTTGGAGATCTTCTTGTGTTCTTCAATTGTTGACAAAGTGGTAATTGGTGGATCACTTGTAATGAGTTATATAACAAGTGGAATGATCAAAGAGTGTGTAATGAAGTTAGTATGTAAGAAGATGTTAAATTAGAATGCAAAAAGATGAGCCAAAAATATGAAATATCCGCTCTATTTATAGGCAAAGTTGTCTGCCCAAAATATTGTCTCCGGCAGATCCGCAGATCTTTATTTAAGGATCCGCCCGTGTATTTTAAGGATCTGCGCAGCATATAAAGACAGTTTTTTGTCTAGTGAATTAACAAGTGTTTAACTACAATCTTTCTAAAAGATTTAGATGCTAGAATCTTAATTAAATTGAAAATTTACTAGATTAGACTTAAAGGTCTTAGATTCCTTTCTTAAAATAGCCTAATTATTTTGTCTTATTTGGTTAATCTTTTTTCTTATGTGATTAACAAGTGACTAGTTATTTAATCATGGTTTATCTTGAAAAACATTTGTTTGTTTATGTGTAAGCAAGCTTTACCGAATGTTTAATGCTATGTGTATGCAATTGGGTTCTTCGATCATTCGACGAGCTTTATAATCTCATTGTTCATACCTTAAGTGATTGTCGTCGAGATGGAAACGTACGACTATAACTTGGTTACATATACTTTTACGTCATACAATTTTGTAATTATCATTATCAAAGTGTTGAGAGGCTATAAAATAGAAATAACGTTTTTATGCAATATTTGTATTAACAGATACATCACATCCAAATAATATTACGATGTCCTTCCCGACAAAACATGGCAGACTCTTAAATCAACCACATCACAAGCAACTTTCTCTTAAAAAGAATTCCAATAATGAATGAAATCTTACAAACCTCGCTTACCTTGACTTATGGGCCTTTTTTCATCCAACCAATCTTGTATGGATTTGTATGTTGTTTGGTTAGCAATTTCAATGCTTTCACTAAATGCTTGGACATTAAAATTTTATAGTTTTCCATCAACGATGCGCACTCTTTTCGACCAAACACCTAGTCTCAAAAATATTGTTCCAGTGTGAAGATTCATTTTACTTTTATGAACATAAGATACGTTGAACCATTAGGGTCACTGGTGCACCTTCAAGTTCGACATGATGATAGAAAAGAAAGTACTGTTGTTTACTTAAAAGTGATATGCTTCACTACGCCATTCTACTAGCATTATATTGAACTAGATGATGCATTATATGCAAGAATTAATTGACTTTGATCGGGTTGGTTTACTAGAGTAACTTTAGAATAAGAATTCTCATTTACTCTTTGTAAACCAACCATAACAACAAACCAAATCGATGTCGAACTAATTATTTTAAAATAATCTGATTCAACTCACTCATGTGCCTAACAACCGTTTTTCTTGCATTTTGTTTAAGTTTCATCTTTCTTTCAACCTTAAAAATTCGATAGTATATATAATAACAATCTCTTACCTTGAACACGATTGTTATATTATTGATATAAAATCTACTTATAATAAAAAGTTCCTTACAATAGATTTAAACCCTACATTTATAGGGATAGAAAACTTGGATGTAAAGAAACAGAAAGTCACAAAACACAAAAGAGGTAGGCATCTAGGTAGTACTCGGATAGTTATCAAAATAAACATATACCACTATGAAAGTAAACATATATCTAGTGAGTTATCGGCATGTATGTCCTACATAGATGGCAAACATTTTTTCACTTACTCATAATTTCATTTTTCACTTGATTCTGACTCATGTGCCAAGTTCTAATTGGTTTATATATTGTTTGGCTTAGCGGTGTATTTAAGTTCTTAGCATATGAAACCGAAAACCAAACCAAACCAAACAAGTCTAAAAGCGAAACAAATTCATAAAATTCAGATCCGGACCAATCGGTTTAAATATTCGGATTTCAATTCGTTTTTGGTTTTGGCCAAGCGTAAATTGAATCGAAAATCGAGTTCATATATTTATTGTATACATATTCACATACATTAAAAACCATTAGAATTTTTTCCTATTACAAATAGAATGTATATTTTCTTACTTTATAATTTTTACTCTTTGTAAGTGAAGGGTGATCTATTTATTATGCCTATGATTATACGTTGTTTTAGCTTTATAAGTTTATATACTTTAACTTTCTCATGGGAAAAAATCATGCAATTCGAGTTCTTTAAGTCACAACAGAAACCTAACCAAATTCGAAATTGATTTTTGGGTTGAATTGGTAACACCCCAGAATTTAAGTTTTTCTTATAAATGTTTGAATAGTGCACATGAGGCTTTAGAGAGTTATAGTAGTTAGTACTTAACAGAAAAAGGAACAGGAATGCAAATATTTAACAAAAAAGAGGACTTCCAGTGCAATAGACTTAACGACAGGGACTAACGATAAAAATAATTGTTAAAATATAAAATTACTAAATTACCCTTATGGCTTATATGGCTTAAATCTCAGGAAGTTAGCCCATAGGAGGCCACATATAAGGGGGACGTGGTTATCACAGGTTAAGGAAGGAAATTGCAATAATCATCTCATTACACAAGAACATTACAGGAGGGTTACAAGAGTTGGTGAATTTAGTATTAAACTTAGAAAATTCAAGTATCCTTGTTAGTGCTTAATTCTCAATTCAAGGTTAGTTTGGGAATTGTTAGTTTTGATTTTTTTCTCGTTATATATGAAACTAGATTTTTTTATTTTTTTTTATTATTTTTTTAGGATTCACCCTATGATAATTTAGAATCTATTATGATTTATAAACAATGAAATTGTGTTTAGAAATTGATTTGAAGAATTTTTATAGAAATTATGTTATGATGTTTGGTAGAAATTATGACATATCTATATTAGGCAAAAGTTCAATATAGAACCAAAATTTACCATAGATCCAATCAACCAATAATAGTCATTCATTTTTTTATTCTGATAAACTTTCACCCTTTTTAAAAAATTAAATATCTCGCAAACCGTTAATCGTTACGCGATAAAAATTATATATCGTGAGAATTAAATTATCTTTCTATAGATATGCACTACTATATATTTTTAACAACTTTTTTTTTCAAAATTTCAGTCAACAAAAATCATATATGATTTGTGAAAATCATATATGATTTGTGAAAATCATATATGATTCGATTTTTACGAATCACATATGATTTTTGAGAATCATATATGATTGTAAAAATCATATATGATTCTCAAAAATCATATATGATTCGTAAAAATCGAATCATACATGATTTTTTAAAATCATATATGATTCGTAAAAATCATATATGATTTTTTCGGACGGAATTTTTGAAAAAAAATGTTTGTCGAAAATATGTAAAAGTGCATATCTATAGAAAGATAATTTAATTCTCGTCACGATAGTGTATTTTTTGTATTTTGAAGATTTACCGTTTGTAAGATATGTTGTTTTAAAAAAAAGGTGGAAAATGATTTTGTATTAATTTAGATAAAAAATGGAGGGTTATGATTGGTTCATTTGTTCTATGACAAATATGAGTTCTATATTGATCTCAACTCATCTATGTTATTAACTAGTTATGGTGTCAAAAAGAGTATTTGGAACAAGGTTGATTTTAGAACAAAAATGGTAGTTTAGAGTCAAGTTTATACGAGAAAGTTGTTCTAACCATGTTAAAATGATCATGTTGTGTTAAGGTGATCGTGGGGAGCACGGGAATCCTCATATTTAAACCTAAGGTGATTACTGATTAGTAGCAAGTTTAGTAGTTTGATTACTGATTAGTAGCAAGTTTAGTAGTTTGGTTATGCATAGCTTGTATGAATTTTTTTATCTACATGTTTAGTAGTGATTAAGAGTTAGTGATAATTTAGATGAATTATAAATATCAGTTGATGTCATGGGTGCCTAAGAAATGCACCACTAGTTAAAATTACGGGTGCCTAAGCGATGCATCATTAGTTATGTAGTGTGCCTAAGAGATGCACAACGAGGAACTCCCATTCATGACATCCCATGTGGAGTACCCGTGCTTGAATATCACTCATGATCCTTCGTGGATATAGTGCTTTATGCACTTACGTCAAGTATGAAAATAAGACCCGGATCGGATTGCACCCGTGCAAGAGGGTAAAGAGGTCACATATGAGTACTCACCTCCTATGGAATTCCTTACATATACCATGATGATTAGATATCATGTAGTTAGTGGAAAATGTGATTAGATTTCACGACATGTTAGCACGACGATTATGTATCGTCATATTAGTAGACATGTGATTATACATCACCTATCAATAGTATGACGACCAAATGTCCTATCTTTAATAGCAAGTATCCAGATATTATAATGTTTTATAATTCAAGTAGACATTAGTTATATAAGTAAAATTGCTTCTTAGTATTAATATTATCATAGATATGTTAGGACCAGTATAGAAATAGGCGGAGTAGTATCAAGATAGAAATTAGCTTTTAGTACTTGCCATAATTAGTTTATTTCTGTACACTCACTAAGTCTAAATGACTTATGGTGTTCAGTGACATTTTTGTTGGTAAATGATGAAGAATGGATCTTGTAGAGGCTAGAAGGAAGCGGTGTGTGGAAAACTAGAAGGGGGTTGAATAGTTTACTGATTAAAAACTTTGTTTTGAAACTTATTGAAAGATCAATTGATATTGATCTTAGATGTGTTAGTGAAATATGCAAACAATATATGAAGAGTAGATAAGGAAAGAAACAATCAAACCACAACACGTTTTATGCTAGTTGGTGGCCTCCTTTCATTGTGATATGGTAAGTTGTCTAATGTGTTATATGCTGCATGAATGTGTATCTGGTCTGTTTCGGTATGTTACTTGTTACCTATATGTTATCCGTTTTGTTCTGATATTAGTTATGTGGTTTTGTCATGACCCGAGACTGAATATAGTGACAATAAGAACTGGTTATGTGATGCAAGTATTATGACGCCTGATCAACGTAATAATACCGAGATCATATAATCTGAACTTATTGAAGGTATACGACGTCTGGGAAATGCCTGTAGTTGATGTGTGTATAGACTTTGACTTGTATCTGTTATTTGGTGCTTCTCATGTTCGTTTGAATTCCGTACTTATTTGAGAGATTTCGTCGATATTTGTTACGTATAAGTTTTGTACGTTTGGAATCCGAAGTTGTTATGATCTGTACGAACCTATAGATTGCTATGACCACCTTAACCTTATATGTCTCCCCATATTTCTGCGACTATTGAGGCCATAGAATTTATTTCGTCTATGCATATGATGTCCTCATCATTAGATATCTGAATAAGTCAGAAATTGTCGTTTGACTTTCTGCGTCTCATCTGTTCTCCAACATTATTCTGATAAGTATATAATTATCTAATATAAGTAATCGATTATTGATATGATTTCTGAATAAGTTTGAATTCAATTATTCTGATAAGAAATCCATTTGTTCCGAGATAAGATTAACGTTCTACATATTCCTAGAATTTCTGAAATCCGATTCGTTTTCTGTTCTGTTCCGTCTTGTCCAATTTCGAGGACGAAATTTTCTTTTAGAGGGGAAGAATTGTAATACCTGGAATTTCTAAAGTTCACAAAAAGACCAAAGTACCCTTATGATCAAAAGTAAGAATAATTAAATAAACAAAATACCAAATGAGCTACGTAAATTCAGAAAACTTATAAGAAAATCACATATGATTCAAAATAAATCTTGAATGACTTTGTAAAGTTAATTTTTATAGATTATAATTTAATAAAATCAATTATGTAATTTTATTAATTAGCCGAATATATTTAGGAGTTTTATAAAAGAAATTAATTAGTAAAAGCCCAATATAAATTTATATTATTAAGAGACCATTTATTTTAAGTCCAATGCATAATAAAGCCCACAAGAAAAATAGTAGCTTAAGTATATATACATATATTCGGTTCCTCATAATCCCTAAACACCGATTATTCCCAAACCGACTTCAAAACCCCTAACAAATCGAATTCCAATTTCCAGAGCTTGAGACCAATTTTCTTGGACAGTTTGGAGGTAAACAAGGTGGGAAAAATAGTTATCGAGTTCCTAAGTTGCTGTTGTAGTCGTGGTTAGTTTTTGAAACAATTAGGGTTTCGGCAAATAGAAGTTTTTGTGCCTCTTTTGTTCTAACGATCCAAGCTCATCAAGGGTATGTTACTAATGTTGCTTTCAGTCCTACAAGTCACATATAACACATAAAAATTGGCCATGCATGTTTTATAAGTCGTATGGAATTAATTTGATTTAAAACCCTAGAAAGCGTATAAATATAACGAATGAGCTTATGATAATTTTTAAGACCATGATTTGATTTTTCCAGAAGCTATTACATGTTATAAGACCTGAATAAAATACATATTTATGAATTCGAAGCTTGTGTGATTTGTTTGGGGTTTTATGGTTTGATCGAATATAAAAAAGGAAAGATTTAAAAAGGGACGATTAGGGTTTATGAAAACTAGGGTTTTCTTGTTATCATTAAGGTTCATTAATGCAGTGGTAATGATGGATTAATGATGGGTTACATCTAGGGTTAGGGCTTGTACTTGAATTGTACATTATTCGGTTCTAAATAAAAGGTTTGGGTTGGTTTTGTAAATTTTGAAACTTAAAGGTTATTTTTGTAAAACAGTAAAAGACATGTACTAAACGTATAAAATAAGTGTGGGGGTTAAACGTGTGATTTTGGATATTTAGAGGGCTATTCGAATTATATTTAACTAAAAGGGTATGTTTTGTAAATTCTAAAACCTTTGGGCTAGAAGTGTAAAATCTGATAATAGAAGGTTAGATCGTATAATTAAAGCGGTTAAAGGTGCAACATGTAATTTTGGGTAATTATGGGTCAACATGTGTAAATAAATTACGTAAGGACATGCGTGAGTTTGAGTTAATTTCCGTTTGAGTTTTCGTACGTTCTAGGTCAAAGTGGAAATCATTAAAGGAAGTAACATGTTAATTGAATGCGTAATAAATGATGTTAAAAGTATGGAAACCCTAGAACCTAAATAGGAAGTTGATTTGGGTTAAAAGCTAATTGTGTAATTTCGTTATTTCATGTGAGTTATAGATTATGTAAACTATTTTGAAAGAGAGTCTTAAAATCCGTCTTTGACATTTGTAAACCCTAAGCTATGAATAATGATCATATAAGCTCTTAAATAAGATAATTATCATATTAAACCCTTAAGTTTACTATTTGTCATTTGCAACCCATAAGATTGTAAATTAATGATTAATACCCTAAAACGTTGTAATTCCGTCCGTCACTAAGAATGAGAATATTCTGACAACTCTAAAAGTATTAATGAGATTTATCCGTTATACTAATAAGTATTAAATAAATCATAATCCGTGTAGATTCGTTGGAGGGGACGCGACGTTACATCTTCGTATTCGTTCATTTGTTGCTTTTCTCTCATTTGCTTTAAGGTACGGATATTCTGTCTTACTTTAAGACACTTATGTTATCGTACATGAGTTCTGACCTTTTCAGTAGAGGTCCCTCATGTTTTCCTTCTTCGTCATATCTCTTATGTTTATTAGGATTTCCGATGCCATTGCTATGAACCCTTTCTGAATGTTCGATCTGTTACTTATCTGAATTATGTTCTAGTGAACTATGCAATATCTGATGTGAACTTATGTTAGGAAGACTTTGTTATATACATTTGTTGAACCCTGCTATATTTGGATTATGAACTTATGATTATGAACCTCTGGTTATGAACTTCTGTTTATGAATATATGATAGGCCTTTATGATATGAACTTATGATATCCGATTATCGAATATGGACTTTATGATATGAACTATCTGATATGATTCTGTGACCTTATGATTGTCTATGATCTGTGCTATATCTGAAAATCTGTTTGACTTAAGTTGGTTGATAATAACCAAATATTTAACTAGTCATGGGGGTTCCATGTCCGTATCAGTGATGCACCTCTGATATGACTCTAGGGCAGTAGAGTGATGTTCTGCCACGTCTCTGGATGGTGAAGCATATTTGTGAATATGTAGGAAGGGGCGTATGGATGCATCCTAGATCTGATCTGTTATCTGATATGTTATCTGGTGAATGATGTCGTGTGCAATACGCGTCTTCACAAAATTCTGGGAGCTAGCTACTCCATGTACATGTATATTTTCTGATGTTACCTTTATAAGAAGAAAGATGTTTCTGATATGATAGGTTAGAGAATGTGTTTATGACGTATTTGTTTAAGTGATTATTAGTAACATGCTAGGATAGGATTACTATGTTTGAAACATGATTCGTATATCTAATATTATGATTTGTTATAGTTACATGAATACGTTGATCTGTGAGATGAATGTGCTAGTATATAATTGAGTGTTTTGAAGGTTTAATTATCTGTATGCGTATGTGACCTGCCATGTTGAAACTCTACTAAGGTTAGGAATTGATATGAGAACTGGTTTAGCTATTATGTCTGCCATGACCTGTTTGCTTTTTCCGCTGCTATATTATTGATTTAAGAGTATTAAATGTTGATTAATTGTTTTGTATGAATGCCATGTTTATTTTCTAAGACTGTTTCCGTTAGTCTCTAGACTTTCCGTTTGGCTTATACGTAATTTGTTATTCGATATGTTGTGCGTTTGGTTGTTCTGATGTGTATGTTTTTGTATCTTTAACTTGCTATGTGATGTTTAAACTGTATATGTGGTTGTTTGGATTTCTGTATATATATGTGCTACCGCAGAATCCTAAAAGATCCTTCGTCATTATTTCATTTTATTTTCGTTATTCGTATATTTGTTTTGTTTTAGTTTTTTTTGTTTCTGTTATATCTGTTCACTGGGCTTTGTAAGCTCAGCCGCACTTTTCTTTTCCTGCGGCAGGTATTTAGCATTCAAGATGAGCTTATGGGATAGCTGATCTGGGTTTGAGAGTATAGACGAGAGCAAGATTTGGCCATAGAGATCTTAGATTTATTTTGAATATAAGTTAATTATATTATCTTTTGTAAGTTTTTGTAAAGGCTTCCGCTATTGTATAGTTATTAAAGTTCTGATATGAAACCGTATTGTGATATCTTTACCCTTGTCGGGTCGGGGTGTTACACCTTTACACTTCGCTTACACACTATTTCCGACACTAAGCTAAATATCGAGTTCTTTTCAAGGGTACAACCACTCCCATACACAATGTATTTTAAGGAATAAAATACTAACCACTCACACTCACAAGATTATGATGGTTTGGTACAACAATGATGTATGAATCAACACAAAATCATACAACAACAAACAAACAAGACTTCCAACTTCTCGTTGAAGCTTGAATGTACCTTGATCTTCTTTGCTACAAAAGAGATCACTAATATGATATGAAACTGAGTTAGAAAGGTTAGAGAGAAGGAATGTATGAGAGTATAATGGAAAGGGATGAAAAACTACTTGGTTTGGATTTGCTATTTATAGTCAAAAACATCAGCAAGCACCACGGACCACGGAACCCTTGAAAGGGTTCCGCCCGTGTTAATATTTGGTGCCGCCGAGGTCTGACAGCAAGATCTCAAAATCTTGCCAAAGTCAACCATATCTATGCAAGATTGTGTAAAATATGTAGAGCCTAAATCTACACAAAGTATCTAGTGAAATCTTCTAAGGATTTCAATGATGCATCACATGATGTCATGTGTTTGTTTTTCTATTTTTAGAAATATGTAAATACATATGTAATGTTTAGTTATTAAAAAACCAAAAATTCTAAAAACTACTATCATACATTATGGTTTAGAGTCATATCAAGATATGATTAATCACAATGTAAATGCTTGAGTGATGAAGATATTATTTGATAAAGCTTGTTTTAATATCTATTAAACTTGACAAGCTTTAAGCTTTATAAAAATTAAATTTACTTTTGTCGTTAACAAAACTTAGGTAAAGATCAAAAATATAAATAACGGTTAATGACGATATTTGTATTAACAATCTCCCCCTTTTTGTTGAGGACAAAACATAAATTTTATTTTTATAAAAGATGTAAAGATTGTACAAGAGTTATAAAAATATTAGTTTTAGAACTTGAAAGAAGCATGATAATGCAAGTATGTCCAATATAGACATGATGTTGACTTTTTCAGAAAGTCAAAGTCTTCACTAGTTGAAGCATGATGTTGACTTTTTCAGAAAGTCAAAGTGTGCAGTTGACTTTTTCAGAAAGTCAAATATTACCAATGAAGTATCATGTTGACTTTTTCAGAAAGTCAATGTATGCCGTTTGACTTTTTCAGAAAGTCGAATATAACCAAGTTCTATATATTTCTCCCCCTTTTTGTCTCAACAAAAAGAAGATGCGAAGCGGAATGTGTAATGAGCCCGAGCCATTATCTCCCCCTTGACCAATGCTCCCTCTAAATTGGGTGCCAAGAGAAAGATACATGGATTCTGAAAAAGCTACAAAAAGAATGTTTGTAATAAGCATCATCACAAGCATATCCAAACACCATGTAACAACCCATAACAACATAATAGACACCAATCATTTGTTAAAATTTTTCATGATATGAAGATCATGAAAAGGGAACACAATGAAGTGTTGATACAATAATGAAATCCTAGAAAATAAAAAGAAATACAAGACAAATCCTATAAAAATAAGAATGCTTAAAAAGATAAGCTAAGACCCTCCTATTGAGGTGGTGGATGAGCAAGAGCATTGATGCGCTCTAGGATGTGATTGAGGATGAACCTCATTTCGTCTTGAAGCTCATGGACCATCACCCGGGTCCTTTCGGTTATTTGGGCGGTACGCTCACAATTGGAGCAACCATGTCTAGGGGGTAGTATGGTTCATGGTTTTGTGGTCGTGGAATGGTGGAGGTGTTGGTGTTGGTGTTTGGAGTGGTGATTATGGAGTCTAGCAAAGCACTTTGCATTTGCATAGTCTCACTTAGGTGAGAATCCACCATATTTGAAAATTGGTGGAGATGATGGAGTTCGGTTTGAATCTCATCTTTGGTGGGGTGATCTTCCCACATGGATTCCTCAATGTCTTCTATATGAGGAGACATTGATGTAGGAAGTGGTTGATCCCCATACAAAGGACCATGGATTTCCTTGTGGATGGGGTGGAAGAGAAGAGGTCTTGGCCCTAACGGGGCGTTTGGGTCAAAAGCGGGTCGTGGAGACTCATGAGCAATACGCTCAATAGTACCAAATGATGGTAGTTGTGGTGGATGATTGGGCCTAGGAGGCAAATCTTCCAAGTCCTCCAAGAAAGGATTTGGAGAAGTAGGTGGTGTAGAGAATAACTCTAATGGGATGAGTGTTGGAGATTTTGGAGGTGATGGCGTTTTTGATGTTTGGATGGGAGCCGGTGGTGGTGAGCTAGGAGTCTTTGTTGGTGGTGGAGTAGTGATGATGATAGGTGGTTGTGGAGATGGTGTAGGAGTAGCCAAAGTGAGGTTTGTGTCATCCCTTATAGGAGATGAGATGGTTAGTGGAGATGACTCAGAAGAAGAACTTATGTTGACAAAGCAACAAGGTCTTGCGCTAATTCTAGCGGTTTTCTTGCAAGGCTTGGTTGATGGTGAAGTTTTTGTGATTTTGACTTAAGCTTTTGCTAGTAGATGGTGAGAATTGAGAAGGTGTGAAGATGATCATGGTAAAAGCTCTTAATTTATAGGAATGGAAAATTATGGAGAAATGTGTTTGATTTTATGTTAAACCATAGAGGAGATGAGGTTCCTAATTATTTGGAAGTGGGTTTAATGCTAGTCATATCACCCAAGTCAATCCATACAAGAAGGATGGAGTGAAGAGACAAAGATTTGCAATAAATGAGTTCTAATGATTATGAGATCCTAACAATCTGATTACCCACGGATTGCAAGGAACCAAATTTTTGGTTCCTTCTTTTATGCAAAACCTTGGTTGTATTTTTATTTTTTTTGAATTTTGGTGGGAAATGGATATCCTATGTGTCTAAGTGTGTTATACTAGTTCTAATATGGGTAATAACTAGTTAAGATTAACTTAGAAGCAATGTATGGTAATTTGGAATGTCGGAATAAGCGAAATTCAGAAAATTACCTGTAGGATCCACGACACCAAAATTTTACACAGGCGGAACCCTTAAAAGGGTGCCGCCTGGTCCACCTGTACAGGTACGGCAGTACCAATTTCTATAACAGACGGTACCAAATTTTTGGTGCCATCTGATCCGTGGACACTAGAAATCACCACATAACAGTTTTTTAGGTGTTGAGAACTTTTCCGAAACCTGAAATTTTGCTCAATACATGTGACATTAATTATTTCTAGTTAGGAAAAGTAAATAACATATGCACAAACATAGTGGAGCATAGACTTTGACCAAAGGCTAACGATTTTCACATAAAAGTGAAAATGGGTAAAATTTGATAACACACTTGTGCTATCCCCCTGCATGAAATTGTTAGCATACATCATTGTTTTAAGTTATATTATCATCCTACAAAATAAAAACAACCAAATTGTATCATACACTAAAGTTATTGTCTTGATCCAAACACTCCTTCAAATGAACCTTACTTGTTCATCTTCTTGTAGATCTTAGTCATCATCCTACCAAGGCACTTGAACATCCCCATGGTTTGCTTGAACTCCTCCGATGCATTCTCAATCTCAGGGAGAGATGCATAGTACTCTTGAGGTGGAAGGCGAGAATTTGGAAGACCATCCTCGGAGCTATTTGATGATGATGATGATGGAGTTGGAGGTTTTGCTCTTTTGCCTTTAGTTTTAGCCACTCGCTCATCACTCAAGGGCACAAAGATGTGAGGGATGAGCTCATAGTCAAGCTTCAAACCTTTTGGGCTTGGTGGAATTGGTGCAAAGGCTCTATAGAGACGGGTGAGAAGCATCCCGTAAGGAAAAGCAACCGATCCTTGAGTTGGAATATCAATCATTCTCCTAGCAATGTAGTAGGCTAAATTGAATGGTTGATGGGTGGACAAGTTGTAGAGCATGTGACAAAGGCAAGCGTTGATATGGTCCCTATTCCCTATGGTGCTAATGACGTTGGCTCTAAGAAGTTCCTCCCATTTCTTAAATTCGGGCTTAAGTTCATTGAGCTCCATTCCATATGGATCTCGGTTCACCTCCTTTCCCTTTCGGGTGACACGGGTTGGAGCGGCTCTTGGGTTAAAGCGGCGCTCACGGATGACATCCTTATCCGCTAGAGGAGTTTGGTAGGGAAGAGAGCGGTCATTGATTCCATCAAGGATAGTGAGTGACCACTTATCCGAGTAGACACATGTCCCTCGGTTGGGAATTCCTAGCACTTGAGCAAATTGGGTTAAGGAGATGGTGTAGTCGTTTTGATTGATCCTAAACCTAAGGCTAAACTCATCATCCTCATCAATGAAACCGGTTACACTAGCATAGAATTCTAACACAAACCTAGGACAAATAGGTTCATCGATGTCAAGGAGACAATCGAATTGAATAGCGGCTAGTTCTTGACGGAGATTGGTATTGTCGACAAAAGAGGAGTGAATTGTTCTACCCTCATGGAAGTACCTTGTTTCTAGACTCTTAAAGATTTTGACTTGTTCCTTGGAGAGTCCCTTGGTTTTGTGATGTTTGGGAATGTAGTTAAGGGTATCCTTGTGATCATAGAATTTTGCGGCTACCATGGTTATTCCAATGAGCAAGAATTTACATGTTAAAAATGAGAATAAACTTAACGTTTTGGTTCTAGTGTGTGCCTATATGAAAACGATTTGGAGTTGCGGTTATCTCGACTCATTTTATGCATAAAATGGTTTTTAGTGAGGGTGTTTGGCAAACGGCATGAGATAACCCAAACGCTCCTAATTCAATTTGGCTTCATTTGAATATACCCGGGAATGCATATTAGTTATGCAATACCTTTAGTATTCAAGAGCATGTAAGTGATGAATATTTAACGTTTCTATTTGTATTAACAATGAAAAATTGTTTTCCTACAAGTGAGAAGCTTTTCAAATTTTTTGACATGGGGTGTTTGGTTATAAAACCTTATAGTCATTATCTTTTGATTATAGGGAAACATGATTTGTTTATGCAATATGACAATGTAGTACCTAATTTCAATTACTAGTTATGCAATTTGCCAATTAAATTCATGTTTTGTACAAGAATATACATAATCCCCATGTAATGATTTTGTGCACAAATTAGAATCCTAGACTCAGATTTAAGAGATAAAATGTAGTTAGGATACTTACAACGATGTTATCTCCAGTGATTAGTGGGTGAGAAAATGTCAACAATGAGTTAGGTATAATGTTTACACGTTTTGGTAAAGTGGGTTGTGAGGAAGAAGATGTTTTGTAGGTAGCATTTTTGCCATTGTTGTCACCACGGACCAGACGACACCAAAAATATGGTTACGCCTTTGTTGTCGTTTGGTGCCGTGGGAACAGTAGCAGGATCAAAACAAATTTGTTTTGTTTTGTTTGTTCTAAGGTTTAGACTATGTTTTACCTACATGTTTGGTTCCATTAACCCCAAACCAAGTCTAAGAAGATTAAATGGTTCTCATTTGAGAGGCTTGGTTAGAATGTCGGCAATGTTGTCTTCGGAGGATACTTTCTCAATTGAGATTTTTCCTTTTTGAACATTGTCGCGAAGAAAGTGGTGACGGATTTCAATATGCTTTATACGAGCATGTTGGACGGGATTTTTGCTGAGATCAATAGCTCATTTGTTGTCGCAAAATATAACGATATCATTGAGATGAATTCCGTAATCCACGAGAGCTTGCTTCATCCAAAGAGCTTGTTGACATGCCTTTCCGGTTGAGACATAATCGGCTTCAGTAGTTGAGATAGCTAAAGCCGTTTGCTTCTTTGCAAACCATGAGGTGAGACAATGTCCGACAAAAGTGTAAATACCACTTGTACTTTTTCTATCGACATAGTCACCGGAATGATCCGAATCGGCATACACTATAGTTTCCACACCCGTTCTTTTGGGATACCATAATCCTAAACATGTCGTTCCTTTAATGTATCTAAATATCCTTTTCAAGGTTTCTAAGTGTGATACATTTGGATTTTCTTGAAAGCGAGCACATAGACAAACACTAAACATAATGTCGGGTCTACTAGCCGTGAGATAGAGTAAGCTACCGATCATTCCTCTATATTTAGTATTATCTACCGATTCACCTTCCTCATCCTTGGTGAGTTTAGTGTCCGAGGACATGGGTGTCTTAGTTGGTTTTGAGTCTTCAAGACCAAATTTCTTAAGCATATCTTTTATATATTTAGATTGGTTAAAGAATATGCCATATTCTAGTTGTTTAATTTGAAGTCCTAGAAAGAAGTTTAATTCACCCATCATACTCATCTCAAACTCATCGTGCATAATTTTAGAGAAATCATCACATAGCTCTTGACAAGTTGATCCGAATATGATGTCATCAACATATATTTGAACAATGATAATACGTGATTCCTTTTTCTTGGTAAAAAGAGTATTATCTACTAACCCCATAGTGTATTTGTTTTTAACAAGAAAAGTCTTAAGTCTATCGTACCAAGCTTTTGGTGCTTGCTTAAGACCGTATAATGCTTTCTTGAGTTTGAAGACATGATGTGGTTTCTCAAAGTCGCTAAAACCGAGAGGTTGAGCAACATATACTTCTTCGTTAATAAACCCATTAAGAAATGCATTCTTAACATCCATTTGAAATAATTTAAAGTCATAAGCACATGCATAAGCAAGTAATATTCTAATAGACTCGAGCCTAGCTACCGATGCATAAGTTTCATCATAATCAATCCCCTTTTGTTGATTATAACCTGGTGCGACAAGCCTAGCTTTGTTTCTAGATACTACACCATTTTCATCCATTTTATTTCGAAAAACCCATTTCGTTCCAGTTATAGTCTGATCTTTAGGTTTTGGAACTAACTTCCAAACATCATTTCTAACAAATTGGTTTAACTCTTCTTGCATAGCAATTACCCAAATTCATCTTTTATTGCTTCATTTATGTTTTTCGGTTCAATGGTGGATACAAAACAAAAATAATTACTTT
>OU343222.1:266614222-266670836 GCA_910596185.1 Chrysanthemum makinoi
GATCGCCGTCACATTGGATCTCCACTTCGATGGAAGTTCCCTTAGATATCTCCTAACATGGTTACGGCTAGAAAAAGATTCATCAAGTGCTTGTAAAGATGTAATAATAGTGTTAAAGTTAGCAAATGAATGATCTATAGTTTCCTCATCCGATATTGAAAATTGTTCATATTGTTGAACAAATAAATCAATTTTATTATTTTTAACTTGTTGGTTGCCTTGATGAGTTACAACTAAATAATTCCAAATTTCTTTAGAGGTTTTAAGCATAGAAATTCTTTCGAATTCCTTTTTCGGTAAAGCATTATATAAAACCATTTTTGCTTCACTATTTTTAGAAAGCTTTTTCTTCATTTCATCGTTTAGTTTATCGTGAGGTATGTGAACTAAATTTCCTTTATCATCATTTGAGGTAGCCTCAAAATCACCTTCAACAATAATGTACCAAAGATCAATATCTTTAGACTTCACATATGTTTCGAATCTATTTTTCCAATATATAAAACCATTAGTTTCAAGTAGTGGTGGTCGTTGCATAGATTGCCATTCCTTATAATTTTCAGAACCCATAGTGATCGAAAAGTTTTTAAAATACAATTTTATTTTAAAACTTTTATAAACTTAGCTCTTGATGCCAATTGTGGAAAACTAGAAGGGGGGGTTGAATAGTTTTGCCGATTTTAAGTTAGTTTCAAAAACTTTTAGATTCGTTAATATGTGAGATCTTATGGATGTAGAGAAAATATAGATCTAATGATAAAGCAAGTAAATAAAGTAAAGCGAAGGGAAAGAAAAGACACAACGATGTATAGTGGTTCGGCTACAAGGACACCTTCTTTGCCCTACTCCACTCCCCGAGTCACCTACTCGAGAGTTCAAGCACTATGTCAACAAACTCCTTCACTTGGCGGAGAAGCCTTCACAACGTCGCTTACACTTTTTCCGGTACAAAGCTAAATACCGAGTCCGTAGCACGATGGACCAAACCAACACAACTATTACACAACAAATATGTGAAATATCTAATACAAGATCTTCGCTACAGAAATCTTGCGGAGTGACAAATCAATCAAGGACCCCTTGCTTGGATGACTTGTAGAATGCTCGTGATCTCGCCTTAGAGAAGGACCTATATAAGGATCACAAATAGAAAGAAAGAAGAACAACTCTCTAGATCAAGTGATCTATATGTTAGAAGAGAATGAGAGTGTATGAGAGATTTAGTAAGAAGAGGGGTGAGTTAGAATGAAGAAATGGCTCTCTATTTATAGGCAAAATTCTTCACTGTTCCCTGGATCCCACGGATCCCTTCCACTTGGGATCCGTCTAGTGTAATCCTAGAGATCCGTGGAACGCTCCTCTTTGCCCATGGGTTTTTTGGTTATGGGTCATGGGTTATGGGTTGGTCCATGGGTTTTCTTTAGATTCAATGTATCTAAGTATACATTGTATCTAGTCTACTTGGGTATGGGTTAAGATCCATGGGTTATGGTTTTTACCCATCCTAATAAACTATTACAACAAATGCTTAATTATTACATTTTTGTATTTAAATGGCTATATGTAAATGCTTTACAAAAATAACATGTATCATTATAATTATACTTAAGATAACATTATATTTGTTATCAACAAAACACAAAGAAATCGCAAAATATTAATAAACGTTTTAAGATTTATTTGTATTAACAAATATAATTAGTTAAATCGTAACTAAGTTACGCCGTAACTAATACTGTAACTTCCAACTTCGTAGTTTTCATTATCCATTCCATAAATTGAAACATTTTTGCACTAGATGTCACTTTTGACCCCTCATCGTTCTTCTTCATTTAAATTGTAGTCTTTGAAGTAAATAAACTTCATATAAGTTGTCACCTTTAGTCCCTGATCGCACTTGTTATTTTTACTTTTCATCCTCGGAGTAAATATTATCTTCATTTAGCCACGGGACTTCAACTCCTTAGCGCCCAAGTAATAATTACGGCGTAATTAAATTACCGAGTTACGCCGTAACTCTTCAACCGTATATATTTATCTGCTCCGTAATTATCTCTACGGCGTAACTAAATTTCCATGTTACGCCGTAACCTTCATAAAAATAATTACGACATAACCATAAGAGATGGTTACGCCGTATCCTTCAAAGCTCATATTTACGCCGTAACACTATTAGCTAGTTACGGCGTAGTCTTCACATAAAATCCAAAGGTCCTCGTAAATCAATCTTCAGAACATATACTTGGCCTTTTATCACTTCTTTTCCGCTCCAACGCCTCATTTATCCTGAAATGCAAATATGAACGAATATGAAAGAATTAAGTACCATATTAATGCAAATAAGGCCATAAACACGGGAATTTGATATATAAAAGATCAGGAAATTTGATGTTATCAAATATCCCCCCACTTGAATCCTACTTGTCCTCAAGTAGACCCTTTAAATAATTCTTAAAAAGATATCTCCTAAGGTTAATTGGAAGATATGAGTCTAAAAATCACCTAGCTAGAAAATTCCAAACCGAGCACCTCACGAAAAGGGAATTGAAATCACACTCTCTCTCATAATTCACGTGTTTAATATTTTTGGGGTGATCACTCAACTGCTCAGTCATGGCGAGTATTCTATCATAGGCTTGGTAAAGATACTAATCTCCACCACTAGAGTCTATAGGTGCAGCTATTCTAAAAGGCAATGGGTTGACACAACACAGGCTTATGGGGTTATTTTGTCATTACTAACGAGCTACAGCGAAGGGGACAAAACCAATGATACATGACCAAATCCATGGCCAAGACACCAATGATTGCTCGCTTCCTCACCTAAACTCGATTCATGACTAAGGGTAAGATAAGATATGGGATATTTTAATGGGTGTAAACAAAAATACACTAAACAAATAGATTCCTAAGTCCACAGTCGCCCCACCACTAGTCGCATTCAATCCCGTAGCAAAAATCGAGGGTCAAGAGTCAAGGGGTCTTCAATAATCCAATACACGAGTTAATGCATAAGACATGTAATGTGGTGCCTCATAAACTCCATAATCTAGGCAAATAAGATGCATTAACTCGGCCTTCATCATCAATGAAAAAAGAATGTGCTATATAATTTTTTTTAAAGTTTGGGTCAATTTAGCACATATTTCTATCAAAATCGACCATTTCTATCTCCCATCCCCCCACTTGAAATGTACAATGTCCTCATTGTACGAATATTAAAATTTGAAAGGCGAGATAGAAATGTACGGGTTTCTAATTTTATCCATAGTACAAAACGGATTTGTAAAAATTTGCGCCAGATGAAACAAGGCGAGAATACTCAACACAATACGACACACAAGCTGATTTATATTACGATCAGCAATAAACAACTAATAAACTCTTGCTTGCATTCTCATCATTTTTTTTTATTTTTTTTGATGCAAGATAAGGTATACATGAATAAACAATACGAACATAAAAAGTATCCCCCCACTTGAGATCAAATATCATCTAAACCCGATTTTCTTCCAAAACCCTTTATTCAAAACCCGCGACTTTCACTAGTGGAACCAAAATTAACCAACAGCGCCCGGACCATGGACATAAGGAAACTACAGGGTAGGCTAGGCGATGGGTGTAACGAAACATGTATTGGGTGGAAAAAATGAAAGGAAAGGCTCTGAAGGGTGTTTCTAGGGGTATCTTGCACTAATGATGAGTGCAAACAAAAAGGGTTTAACAGGGGGATTGACTAATCGATGTGAAAAGTCAATATACACAAACATATATGGGCTATTTGGGTTTACTCCTAAAATTGCCTTACATCCTAGCTGCACCGATCACACCAAGTTTCCTCAGTGTAATGCTCATTATTGTGGTCTCGAAAAGATATACAAGGCCAAGTTCTAAAGTCTACTACAGCCACCGGCACACTCATCTTTATGGAATTATGTATAAGGGGAAAACGGAAAGGCTTATCCTCACACAATGGAAATATAGGGTAGGTGTGCTCAGTCTAGATTAATCCAGTTAAGTAATGAAAAACATGTCAAAATTTTACTAATGAAACACTTTTCATTAAAAACTAGAAAAATAAGGGCAAATAAAATCAAGCGGGTGTCTATGTGACAACCCGTACTTTCAGGTCATTTCTCGAAACAATTTATGCCTCACTATTTCAACATTTATCGTAAACTAGGTTTACGTGTTCCAAATTCGCGTAACCTTTATGGTTTAGCGGCGAATTCATGATCATATCACCACGAACATTTCATATGGACTAAGATTAGTCTACATTTCATTGACATCATTTGCATCACATTAATTCATTCATGACATTTCATTTCGCATTTAACGCGTAATTTTTATATTTAATAAACGTTATCGCGTGAGTTATTATTTTGAACATTTAATCCAATACTTCCAAAAATGATCCCGGTATATTTTTATACTTACATTTAGTTTATAAAAACTATATTTTGAGTTTACCTAGTGTTTTAAATTTATTTTGTATATAAATTGTTAAATTTATATTATTACGACGCTTTTCTTAAAAATTACACGATAATGATTATATCACTCAAATTTTACAAGGAATGTATTTTTACAATTTTTATGATCTCATTATACTTCACTTTGATCCATTAAAGCTTATTTTAGTCCATACTACTCAAAGTTCACAACTATATACAAGTTTCAACATCTTTCACTTAACTACATTTTTCTTACAAATAATTACTTACACAATTTTTTACAATATATAAAAGAAAAAAAAATATTTTGAGATACATCCCCTCCCCCAAAACCGGTCATGTGGGGAGGGTAGGCATTTATTGATTGGGTAGATAATTCTTTGATAGTATAGATATACACTCCAACTTCATTTACCACATTCATTCCTTCACTCAATAATTCAAGTCATCTATTCTCTCTTTTTCTTCTCTCTAAAAACGCCCAAGCTACAAGAAGAAGAAGAGATCATCAAAATTTTCAAGATCAAGTTCTAAACAATCTAGATTACACTCTTATTAAGGTTTTGAAATAAAAACCTAGGGTGTTTAGGTTAATCCTTGTTCTAATCACCTCATCATAATAACTTGTAAGCATATCACTTCATTTTACCTCTTTCACTTTCATTTCATATTTATTTCTTCATATTTGGAGCAAACATGCAAGACTTATGTTGATTTATACCATTTTACATGATTTTAGAGTTATATATATATAAAGTCATCCTATAATTATTCCCTTGGTATATATTGGTCTTGATGATGTTTAGGAACCCATGACACCCTAAGAAGGTGTATGGTAGGATTAGATTAGTTTTGGAGTTGATTTGAAGGGATTGAAATAGGTTTAGTACGAGAAAAACTATTTTCGACAAGTATTAAAAGTGGTCTGTCCTTATTTTGTTTTTCTGGAAAATCCGACAGTAGGCACGAATTTTTGGCCTTGATATTTAGAAAATATACATTAAAACGAATCCGTGGCCGCTTGAACGGATTAAAACGGAGTTATAACGAAGAAGTTATGAATTTTTCAAGTTGACGACGAAATATATATTTTTCAGAAAATTTCAGCATACTATTTTTGGTTTGTACGAGTCAAAAACGAGCCTTAAGCTTCACAAATTATTTCGACTTGTCAAAAATATATTAGTATACTTTGATACGAAGCTAAGGGCGTATTATACGTAGAAAGCGGATTTGAAGACAAATATATGCGTTTTCATAAACTTGCCGTAACTATTATTTTCGAAAAACTATATTATTTTACAATACCATTGTTACGGTAGCTGTAGCTTGCGTCCATGTTGAGGGCTGTTTTAACCATGATCGGAACTTTTGGAACGAAATGTCTTCTAGTAAAATCAAGTTCACCGGCCATATTTTTCAAAACGACAAGCCGTTTGTATAGCGGAGTTGTAGTAAATTATTTACGGATGTTCAAACTTGGCCGAAATTCATTTTCTGCACAACAATTAGCCAAAATCACTATCTTTAACCCTTAATATCTTTATGATCGAGACCTTTTGGACGGAAACTTCTGAACTGAAACTTTTAGATATCGATACAAACTTTCCAAAACCGTCGAGTTCGTTCTCTAACGATCGGTTACACCATTTTACGACTAGTTTTCCAAAGCCATTTTTGTTAATTTCATGAAAATTCCTACGACATTGTTTTGCGACGAAAAGTGGAAATTTCACTAAAAATAATTATAAAACCATTGTAGGATGACATTTTGACGTAAAAACATGTAAAGTCATTTTGAAGGGTCAAGACGTCAAAAGAGTATTTTTCGACGACGAGTAATATTTTTCAAAAACCGCAAATGGTATAAATAACATATGAAGTGCATGCATAACATTACATTGCAACTCATGACATATCATATCATTCGTAATAGGTCGGTTAAGCATCACATTATACCTCGATGTACTCACTTTTGCCATTATTCCAGTTATCCAAGTGAGTTTTCATAGCCCGTTTTACATGCTTTCGATTATTTTCAAACCCACGGGGGAGAATACATTGCACTACATTTTTTGTACGATACCAAGTATGTTAAATTCATTTACATTGCTTAAGTTACCGCATTTGCCAATTTGAAAGTCCCCATTACTTGAACATGAACCGTTAATCTTTGAAGCGAGGATGAGTGGATAGATCTATCGGGGGTGACGCCTCCATCCGGGTTGGTGAATCCCAACCAGGTAAACGGATGCATTTCATTTGATAACATTACGGAGTTGTCTGGCAAACACTCTGCAGGGGCATACATTATTGAACAGTCTAGTTTCGGGTCATGGGCTTAGAGCAATTGTAACATTTTTACATTGACATAATTGTCATGCCGAAACATTTTATCGTGACAGGATTGTCATGCATGATCTATACTTGTGTAGTCGTATAAAACATTTACATAAACCTATGATTTCTCACCAACATTATTGTTGACCGTTTTTAGCAATGTATTTTCGGTAATGAGGCATTATCATCATGTCATGGTTAGGAACCTACATTTTGAGTCGTGGCGTCGACTTACATTATTGTACATTATGGCACTATCTTTCAAAAACATCGTTTGGACTTGTATTATATTTATGTTTCCGCAAACTTTGTAAACCTTTTGGGACCGATGTTGTACTCTGAATGCTTTTGTTAAATATCAAACGATGTGTTTTTAAAACGACACTTTAGGTCGTTCAATATAACTGTGATGTGGTGCTATGACGTCAATCCCCAGAATTCCATTCGCTGCAAAGCAGTAAATTGGGGTGTGACAGATTGGCATCAGAGCTTCAGTTATAGAGAACTAGGTTGCATCATTGACCTAGACTATAACTACATCATCATAGCATCTCATCATTTCATCATAAGTGCATGTTCACTTTGCATGCGATTTATACGTACATTTTTCGAGCTATTTACTTTCATTTCAAAATGATTGTCACATGGATGCCCTTAAGTACCCATCCCATTATCTTTTCCTCATACTCTAATGTGGAGAATTCCTTGTCATTCCCTATCACAATTTTCACATCAATTGACTCATCACCGATAACGTTGAATACCGAGATAAACCTTTTAGGAGGACGAAGTTACACCTACACCATCACGATCACTATCGATTCACTGTAAGATCAGTACAATTTTTATCACTCAGTTGGGACAGATCATACCATTGGGTAGAACTTATAGGCTTAGTCCTAATGAACCTATTTTCTTAACTCACCACAAGGATTCCATTATTATCATTGTCATTATTTTCATCATCATTATCATTTCGAGCACCATCCGTACCATCACATCTCATACACGATACTCATACACCCGACTTGCAGCTTGGGAAGCGTGCATGATTTGACACACCATTACCATCTACCACTAAGACTACAAACACTACACCATCTCATAGGTTTGAGGACTGTGAGAGTTCTAGGGCTATTGTTGCTAGACCGTCTACTATTCCTACACTTGAGACATGATTAGACTACCAACAGGAACAGATAATAAGTACCTTTCTAGCTAATGTAATCTTTATCATTTATTATCTCTACGATAATCACCACCTTGTTTATTTCATTCCTTACTCCAATTGCCAAATTTTCCATCATTTCACGACAATACATCACTATCTTACTAGGGGTTAGGCCAACTTTATTCTCGACCAATTAGTAGATTATTACTGCTCGATAAGGTTCTCCTATGTATCCTACAAACCATCCAACAAATTTTATTCCAAATTATCCTGCTACTATTTCATGAAATTATTTCACTTGATTTCATTTCGAAATATTTTATCACTATCTTAGAAACGTTGTTTCATAAAGTTTTAACACAAGTTGTTTTATTACCAACTTATCAATTGGTTTCAGTCATTTTATCAACTATTTAATATCCTCATGCGAAACGATTTTCATGTTACTCTGAAAAATCATCGAGCTATTATCTTACAAAACAAAACGTTGAATACCAACCATTTGTCCTACATTCACTATTATGAGATAATAAACTTCATTTTTATCAACGCAAACTGCTTTCAACTATTCTACCGACCATTTCATCTTACTCCTGTACCATTAAACCTAAAATTTACGATTTTGATAATACTTTATAAACAATGACCTTACTGATACTTTGCAAACTATTTTTTTCATAGTATGATAAACCGATTAATTTGCTATTAATTTATAAAACAACAAACAATTGCAATAGCAAGTTATAAACTATATTACAAATTTTTCCTGCAAGTAATATTACGGTCTTATAAACTATTTTACCCTTTTGGTGAGCTATTTTAGCCACTGTTTGATTTAAAATCATAATACTTGGTACGCTTACCTCACAGACTATTCGCCTTTACTTTACTGACTATTATATTACCAACCTCTAAACCATCTTGATACTAATTGAACTACGAAATCTTCTATTATTGGACAAACGATAAATTTTTTTTTTTTGTAAGCATGAAACTTCATCTTTACCTTTTCATATATATTTTTCATACATTTTCTTGAAGTCCTCATGGTCATATTTGATTTGTTATAGTTTTTATCCATGTTTATCAAATGTTATCACCCATATGTGTCCTATTAATTTTTATAACAAGTACGTACTAGTTAGAAGTTTATAAAAAATGAGAAGTTTGAAAAATGGATCATCAAAGTCTAGTTGTGGTTAAACAAGTAGATAAAAATGGTAAAGTTTAAAATAAGCGAAGACCGCTTCGAAATATAAATTTTTTCGAAAAGTTAGTCATTTTTATAAGTTTATTAAAGATTTAGAAAATAGATTTTTAGTTATGAACGTGGCCTTTTGAACGAAAAAGATACGTGGTTTCCAAGTTACGATTTAAAAACTACCATTTTTCGGAAAATGTTTATACTGATCGAGTTTTAACTTGACCAAACAATAGCCTAAAAATTTCTGTGAAGTCTCCGAAGTTTAAAAATATATTAGTACTCTTGATCACCTTCGAATGGATATAAAGAACTTGAAAAAAAAAACGGACTTAAAACGAGTGAATAAAGGTTAACCGAACTTTGAGTCAAAACGTCTTTGAAAACACTATTCCCAGCATTAGTATGCTGTCGGATTTTTTATCAAGGTTTTGAGGGCCTAAACGGACGTTTCGGGGGAAACGGACCTTAAAAATGAGCTAGTTTTCCTATGTATATATTACGTCAAGTCCGATGTAAACCGATTTGTCAATCCTTAAAACCGTTACTTAGTTTCAACTACATTTTCACCAATTGCTCAAAAGTGATTATTTTTGACAAGGAACCGTCACACATCCAAGTAACAATATTTTATTTAACTAGTTTTCAAGTAGCATATTGGGTGATACGTTTTCAAATCATACATTCACGACAACATATCATAACAAAAGTCATACCATTCATTTTAGGTCGCGGATAGTTCCGAGCCTCACTTTCGTGCACTTCATTTTGTTAACATATCAATCACACCAGGTGAGTTCATACCCCGCTTTTACTTGTTTAAAATCCTATAAACTATTTGGGGCGAGATACATGCTTATTTATCAAAACATTTAAACTCTATTGCAAAGTTTTATAATCAGATATATCGTGCATAAACATTTCTTTCTGTTAACACTCTATAGATGCTTACGCCATTTATTTTTCTCTCAACCGATAAGTTAGGATTCGACGAGTGACCTTTTTAGGAAAGACTTCCTATACCATCTGTAAGGAGGATTCCTCGATACAAGAAAACAATGAAAGGATTTTTGGAATTACCAACAAGGACTAGAACTAGATGGTAGGATGATTCAAAACTCAACAAAAACCTTAAGACATCACGAGGCCTTCCGAACCACTATTTTGGATTAGAATCCAAACTCTATCATTCCAAAAGTTCTAGCTAGACTGAGTTACGAGATTTAATACGAAGCGAATACCCATGAAGCAACACTATAGGGATATACCAAGTCTTCTAACTGAGGCTGTAGAACATTCTGTTAAACATGGCCTCAACAATATGTGAATTTCCCTGCAATGAGTGTCCCTTAAAGGAAAATTTTGGTTAAATTAAGGTTATCGATATAAACTTCCCCTAAGGCATTGTGTTCTCTAGAAATTCCAAGTAACCTCACTTCCATATCAAGAGATGCCCCAGGTTTGAACACGTCGGACAATCAATGACTCCCCACCTACAAGTGAAACCAGAACAAACATTCTTCGACATAGTATAAGCTGATATCTACTTTCTTGCTAACATGATAACAATATTAGTGATGAACTATTCTTGGAAGCACTCAATATCGGAACAAATCTTGGAAAACCAACCACTACACCACCTCATTTAAATATTTAAGGTTTGTGACTTTACAACATGGAGTATGGGAACCCTTCGATAATCAAACAATAAACATTTTAGTTATAGAGACCAAGCACATTAGGCAAGTAATACACAGGTCATGACATTCGATAGGATTAGAAACGCGAGGAATCACAACTGTTACCTATAATCTATTCTTTTCAATAAGGTCCTTTCCTACAGATCTAACATTTTTGAAGTATAACACAAGACATGTGGTATTAATTCCAGTTGTACCTATTATAAGCTATTCGATTCATCTTAGATGCGGACAGTCATTTCAGGATTTCCATGAAACCTACTAGGACATGATTACCGCCTACTACCCTCAGCTCAATGGTTAGTGCTAGAGAACAATTCCCACATTAGATTATATGCTCAAGCCAGTATGACCTTCTAGAAATGATTAGGTAAATCATTCTCCATCGACAAGTTTCTTTGCAACAATAGTTAACTCATGAACGTATTGACTACACCATTCGAGGCACTGTAAGGTTGAGGTATCAATCACTTATTCAAGGATTAAAAATCAGGAAAGTCCAATTCATTAGTCCATGATTCATTCATGAAACAAACAAAGAAGTCATACAAATCAAGAATCAGTTACAATTAACAACATATAGCTAGATAAGCTACATCGTTATACGATGCGAAATTTGGAGATATGTCCCATTAGCCGCAAACCATTAGAATTTCAAGTGGGCAACAAATTATGCACAAGGACCCGTCTTGGAAAGGCGTGGTACGATTTAGAAAAAAAAAAAAAAAAACACTGGACGAACCAATTCGACCCAAATATTCTCATCTATCGTACCTTATTTTCTTTCCGATTTGTTATCATTTACGAGAATTTTAATTCCTTTTACTTTAACTATCATTGTAACAACACGGTTTAAATCTTTGTAAACATTGAGAGTTATAACAACTAAACCGAACGTCACATCATCGTTCCTTAATTATACATAGCCTAGCTAACTATGTCTAATTCTGGAGGGATCATGTTATGTTGGGAGCGGTTATTTATAAATCTTAGTGCAAGCAAAATGTTCACATGTTCCAATTCAAAGTGTTACTTATGAGAGACTCATTCGATACTTTCTTTACTACGATGTTTTGTACACTCTCAATCATCGATAACCGTAACGACACTTCTCCATGTCTTTTCTTCTCGTTATTCATTACAAACTCAAATTCGATAGACCAACATGAACTGAATTCAGGGACTGAATTCCTTTTTGGATGGGCGAATGTGACAACCCGTACTTTCAGGTCATTTCTCGAAACAATTTATGCCTCACTATTTCAACATTTATCGTAAACTAGGTTTACGTGTTCCAAATTCGCGTAACCTTTATGGTTTAGCGGCGAATTCATGATCATATCACCACGAACATTTCATATGGACTAAGATTAGTCTACATTTCATTGACATCATTTGCATCACATTAATTCATTCATGACATTTCATTTCAGCATTGCTTTAGCGTAATTTTTATATTTAAATAAACGTTATCGCGTGAGTTATTATTTTGAACATTTAATCCAATACTTCCAAAAATGATCCCGGTATATTTTTATACTTACATTTAGTTTATAAAAACTATATTTTGAGTTTACCTAGTGTTTTAAATTTATTTTGTATATAAATTGTTAAATTTATATTATTACGACGCTTTTCTTAAAAATTACACGATAATGATTATATCACTCAAATTTTACAAGGAATGTATTTTTACAATTTTTATGATCTCATTATACTTCACTTTGATCCATTAAAGCTTATTTTAGTCCATACTACTCAAAGTTCACAACTATATACAAGTTTCAACATCTTTCACTTAACTACATTTTTCTTACAAATAATTACTTACACAATTTTTACAATATATAAAAAGAAAAAAAATATTTTGAGATACATCCCTCCCCAAAACCGGTCATGTGGGGAGGGTAGGCATTTATTGATTGGGTAGATAATTCTTTGATAGTATAGATATACACTCCAACTTCATTTACCACATTCATTCCTTCACTCAATAATTCAAGTCATCTATTCTCTCTTTTTCTTCTCTCTAAAAACGCCCAAGCTACAAGAAGAAGAAGAGATCATCAAAATTTTCAAGATCAAGTTCTAAACAATCTAGATTACACTCTTATTAAGGTTTTGAAATAAAAACCTAGGGTGTTTAGGTTAATCCTTGTTCTAATCACCTCATCATAATAACTTGTAAGCATATCACTTCATTTTACCTCTTTCACTTTCATTTCATATTTATTTCTTCATATTTGGAGCAAACATGCAAGACTTATGTTGATTTATACCATTTTTACATGATTTTTAGAGTTATATCTATATAAAGTCATCCTATAATTATTCCCTTGGTATATATTGGTCTTGATGATGTTTAGGAACCCATGACACCCTAAGAAGGTGTATGGTAGGATTAGATTAGTTTTGGAGTTGATTTGAAGGGATTGAAATAGGTTTAGTACGAGAAAAACTATTTTCGACAAGTATTAAAAGTGGTCTGTCCTTATTTTGTTTTTCTGGAAAATCCGACAGTAGGCACGAATTTTTGGCCTTGATATTTAGAAAATATACTTTAAAACGAATCCGTGGCCGCTTGAACGGATTAAAACGGAGTTATAACGAAGAAGTTATGAATTTTTCAAGTTGACGACGAAATATATATTTTTCAGAAAATTTCAGCATACTATTTTTGGTTTGTACGAGTCAAAAACGAGCCTTAAGCTTCACAAATTATTTCGACTTGTCAAAAATATATTAGTATACTTTGATACGAAGCTAAGGACGTATTATACGTAGAAAACGGATTTGAAACGACAAATATATGCACGTTTTCATAAACTTGCCGTAACTATTATTTTCTGAAAAACTATATTATTTTTACAATACCATTGTTACGGTAGCTGTAACGTCCATGTTGAGGGCTGTTTTTAACCATGATCTGGAACTTTTTGGAACGAAATGTCTTCTAGTAAAATCAAGTTCACCGGCCATATTTTTCAAAACGACAAGCCGTTTGTATAGCGGAGTTGTAGTAAATTATTTACGGATGTTCAAACTTGGCCGAAATTCATTTTCTGCACAACAATTAGCCAAAATCACTATCTTTAACCCTTAATATCTTTATGATCGAGACCTTTTGGACGGAAACTTCTGAACTGAAACTTTTAGATATCGATACAAACTTTCCAAAACCGTCGAGTTCGTTCTCTAACGATCGACGTACACCATTTTACGACTAGTTTTCCAAAGCCATTTTTGTTAATTTCATGAAAATTCCTACGACATTGTTTTGCGACGAAAAGTGGAAATTTCACTAAAAATAATTATAAAACCATTGTAGGATGACATTTTGACGTAAAAACATGTAAAGTCATTTTGAAGGGTCAAGACGTCAAAAGAGTATTTTTCGACGACGAGTAATATTTTTCAAAAACCGCAAATGGTATAAATAACATATGAAGTGCATGCATAACATTACATTGCAACTCATGACATATCATATCATTCGTAATAGGTCCCGGTTAACGCATCACATTATACCTCGGTGTACTCACTTTTGCCATTATTCCAGTTATCCAAGTGAGTTTTCATAGCCCCGTTTTACATGCTTTCGATTATTTTCAAACCCACGGGGAGAATACATTGCACTACATTTTTGTACGATACCAAGTATGTTAAATTCATTTACATTGCTTAAGTTACCGCATTTGCCAATTTGAAAGTCCCCATTACTTGAACATGAACCGTTAATCTTTAGAGCGAGGATGAGTGGATAGATCTATCGAGGGTGGCGCCTCCATCCGTTGGTGAATCCCAACCAAGTAAACGGATGCATTTCATTTGATAACATTACGGAGTTGTCTGGCAAACACTCTGCAGGGGCATACATTATTGAACAGTCTAGTTTTGGGGTCATGGGCTTAGAGCAATTGTAACATTTTTACGTGACATAATTGTCATGCACGAAACATTTTACGTGAGGGATTGTCATGCATGATCTATACTTGTGTAGTCGTATCAAACATTTACATAAACCTATGATTTCTCACCAACATTATTGTTGACCGTTTTTAGCAATGTATTTTCAATCGAGGCATTATCATCATGTCATGGTTAGGAACCTACATTTTGAGTCGTGGCGTCGACTTACATTATTGTACATTATGGCACTATCTTTCAAAACATCGTTTGGACTTGTATTATATTTATGTTTCCGCAAACTTTGTAAACCTTTTGGGACCGATGTTGTACTCTGAATGCTTTTGTTAAATATCAAACGATGTGTTTTTAAAACGACACTTTAGGTCGTTCAATATAACTGTGATGTGGTGCTATGACAGTCAATCCCCCAGGAATTCCATTCCGCTGCAAAACAGGTAAATTGGGGGTGTGACAGTCTATGTCTAATCCCTTCCCCCCACTTGGGTCATACTTAAGCATATAAATGAAAGATAAGAAGGGTTAGAATTGGAACATAAAACTCCCCTGGATTTGCTCGGCATGATCGAAGACACATGAACAAACGTGTCCCGCTTTGAGATTCATGAGCAAACTTTAATAACCTGAATTCACTTAAGACAACAAAACACATCATACTAGAAAAACAACAAGCAATAAAAGAAAAAGAAAAACCTAACTCACTTTCGTAGGAATCACGGTTGCATTTAGCATATGCAACAAGCCTTTTAAACCACTTGGTGTCCCAAGTGGACGAGTGAAGTCTCGTGAGGGTTTACAGGGAACACACCCACAAAGTTCATTTAGTACTAATACAAGGTTATTGTGTTATTATAGAAAGAATTTGAACTGAAGGATAGTTACGCCGTAACTCATTGAAGGAGTTACGCCGTAATTATGGCAAAACCTGGCAGTCGCTCTTGGAGGGTAACTACGGCGTAACCATAGCATGGGATTACGCCGTAATCGGTAATGCTCTAGAGAGAATCACCACTTGTGATATGTTACGGCGTAATCGTTGGGATGAGTTACGCCGTAACTGATGGACAGGTCAGGTCCCCGTTTATGTTACTGATGCAATCTTCTCTGATTCCTTCAAAATGGTTTAAAACACAAAACCCAACTATACTAATAAAATGAAAAAGAAAAGATAGGCATGGGGTGCCTCCCACGAAGCGCTTGTTTTTGTTCGAGTCACGAGCTTGACTCTACCCTTATTTACTAAGTAAAAGGGTGTTCATCCTCTCACTTAAAATCAAGTGTGGGTGAAAATAGCAATAAACACCAAGAGGGTGTGAATTTGCTATGGTATGGGGAAATGATGAATTATAGTCATACCTCAGAGGAGAAGTCATTTCCCTACTTACCGGACCCATGTTCATTGACGGATTAGAGGATTGGCTTGTTCCATGTTGTTGTTGACTAACTTTCTTCAAAACCATATTCGTTTCATCAACTGCCAGATGTGCCCTTTCGTCCGTAGAAAATGATGAAGGATCTTTATAAAGCGGTTCCTCGAGCTCCTTCACATCTTTAGCAGGGTCGCATTCGGCTTCTTCGTCAACCACGGAAATATTCAAAACCTCATCTTCGAATTCCTTTATAAGCTCGTTCAACACTGGGTTGGTAGTTGGTGCTACAGAACAATCATCGGCAGGTGTGATAGGTGATGTCAAGGGTTGCATTACCAGCTCTAGGATAGGTTTATCACGTATGGGAGGTGTTAGAATTTGTCTAAGCCTTTCAACATCCTCTACCGTGATATCCCACATGTCATAAAAATTCCATTCATCACATTCCTCCTCGGCTTCCTCTTCCTCCTTTGTAACGTCGAAATTGACATTATCTGCATCCTGTTCACAAACACTAGCAAAAATATTAGTAATAGGAGAAATAGGAAAGTTAAGAAGGTCCTCACTTCCAAGGTTCACATCCTTAATAGACTCATCATGAGTCTCCTCTTGTTCCATGCGTTGAAGATTTTCAGCACCAATTCTGAACAAATCGTCCAACGCTCTTTCAATCATCAACTCGCTATCATCAGGTTCAGGATCAGGAGTGTTATAATCACTAAAGCTGTTCATCTTCCGACATCGGTTGGCTGCATATAATTCAAATTCATGAATGGTCATGTTATCCATGTCCAATTCATCATACTCTTGAGGAGATACATAATCACCATAGGTATATGGTTGAAAGAAATGCTCTAGGGAAGGCGATCTCGTAGAAGTTCTCCAAGATTGATGATTCCTCAAAACTTTTCTTTCCATTTCGCGCTCGTACTCCCAATATTCTTCCAATGTCATATTATCAAAATCTGGTTACATTTCCATGTTTACCTGAAACGTACTCAAGAAACAAAGAAAACAGCAGAATAAAAAGAAAAGAAAAACTTAAATTAAAATCCTGAAGTAGCTCCCCGGCAGCGGCGCCAAAAACTTGATGCAGGTTTTACTGACCAGGTCTTAAATTTATAGTGTCTCGTTATGCCTATGGTCTACCCTAGTGCACTAACGGGCAGTGTACCCGGTCGTGTGTAGTGTAGTATTCGGTAAAACCGAGGTCGTCCCAAGAGCTACGAGGATCGGAAAATAACTTAAGTCTATATCACGATTTTAATTGTTTTTAAGATTGAAATAATAAATTAACTAACAAGAAAGAAGATAAAGGAAAGAGATGAGATCAATGAAGGAGAGTGGTGCTAACCTAGTTATTCCTCCTAGCTAGTTATGTCTGCATCTACTTACTTCCAATTACTTCAGGTGGGGTCAAAGTCGAGAGGACAACATTTGGTCAATTCGCCCTAACCTATCAGCAAAGATGCCACCACAGGAGAAATCAGGTGCACCGTCATAAGTCATGTTGTTCCTGGTCCCCTAAGCCGAGTCATTAAGTACCGCTACATGCTAGATTTATAATAGTGAGTGCCCGGCTGTTAGGAACTTAGACCCCCTAATTCTTAAGTTCATCCAAACGATAGGTGATCAGTTGGTCAAATCGCACAAGTAGAAAGGGTTGTCAATTGGTCATATCTTACCCTTCCCGTCTCAGTCCGCTCACCTAGGGTCAGTTGGTCATATCTCCTAGGCAATTGGCCTCTACCGCCATTCAAAACTACCGAACCAAGGGTGGCTACCAATAAACTATGCATGCATACACTTAGAAATAATTGTACGGAAGTAAAGTAAATGCAAACAAAACAATTAAAGAATCATAACTAGGCCAGCACTGGGGTGCTTAGCCAAACATACAATAAATCATACCAACAAATAGGAATAAATCATAAATTGAATTGAACATAATGTTTGATACAAATTACTTGATGTAGAGCTAATAATGATGATGATTGCGAAGTGAATTCTTCCTTCAAAAGCGGCTTCGGACTCTGGAAAATGCCCTGGAGTAGTGCCTAATCGACCCCTGGGAGAGGGTGAAGAGAGATGCTGGAAAATGCGATTTAGGGCTGTATTTATAGGCCCACGACATGGTTACTGGTAATTAAATAAATTAATTACGTAAGTAAATAAAATTCACCGTAACTAATATAATTAGTTACGCCGTAACTATATCTGTAACTTCCAACTTCGTAGTTTTCATTATCCATTCCATAAATTGAAACATTTTTGCACTAGATGTCACTTTTGGCCCCTCATCGTTCTTCTTCATTTAAATTGTAGTCCTTGAAGTAAATAAACTTCATATAAGTTGTCACCTTTAGTCCTTGATCGCACTTGTTATTTTTACTTTTCATCCTCGGAGTAAATATTGTCTTCATTTAGCCACGGGACTTCAACTCCTTAGCGCCCAAGTAATAATTATGGCGTAATTAAATTACCGAATTACGCCGTAACTCTTCAACCGTATATATTTATCTTCTCCGTAATTATCTCTATGGCGTAACTAAATTTCCATGTTACGCCGTAACCTTCATAAAAATAATTACGACGTAACCATAAGAGATGGTTACGCCGTATCCTTCAAAGCTCATATTTACGCCCTAACACTATTAGCTAGTTACGGCGTAGTCTTCACATAAAATCCAAAGGTCCTCGTAAATCAATCTTCAGAACATATACTTGGCCTTTTATCACTTCTTTTCGGCTCCAACGCCTCATTTATCATGAAATGCAAATATGAACGAATATGAAAGAATTAAGTACCATATTAATGCAAATGAGGCCATAATCACGGGAATTTGATATATAAAAGATCAGGCAATTTGATGTTATCAAAAAGGTTGAACAAAGAGGAGTTAGAGGAAAAAAAAGCCAAAAACTTATGTTTCTATTGTCACCAAAGGTACACCCCTGGCCATAAGTGTACTAGGCACGTATACTTGTTGGAAGTGTTTCTGAGATGGTAAGGAAGTAATTGAGAAGGAGGAAATTTTGTTGGGTAGTAATGAGGAGGAATGTCAGTTAGATCAGATTATAGAAACACCACAGATCTCACTACATGCACTGAATGGAGTTCAAAGTTATCAAATCATGAGAGTGGTAGGAATGGTGGGAAAGTATGATCTGCACATATTGACTGATTCACTGAGCACTCATAAATTTCTCAATGAGAATGTGGCCAAGAAATTGGGACGCATTATTAAGAGCACTTCTCCTTTACAAGTAACAGTTGCAGGTGGAAAAACACTCACTAGTAACACTAGGTGTAGCAACTTTGTTTGGAAGCTTAAAAGTAAGACATTCACAACTAGTGTAATGTTGTTACCTTTGGAGGGATGTGACATGGTTTTTGGAATTGAGTGGCTATCCACCTTAGGTGAAACTAAATGTAAATTTCATGACATAAAAATGGCCTTTGCTTATAAGGGTAAATAGATGACTTCAAGAGAAACAACTAAGCAAGTAGTGTAGTGGATGAATGGTAGACAGACTTCAAAAGCACTCAAACAACCTGCCAATTTGGCCATGTGTGTGTATCCTTCTAAAATGCTACACATGATATATGTTAGTGTCCTTTCCCAATCCATGAATCTTTGATGTTGGGATGACCACATCTTCTATATTGTTAGACTCATTATTGATTGAATTTGTGATGTGCTATTTCATCTTACTTTTAATATTTATAAAACTTAGACAACTTAGGATAAACACATACTAACGGGCAGAGAACCCGATCAGATGAAGTAAAGCCTTAGGTAAATCTGAGTATCATCCCAAGAGAGCTGTGACCTTGAAAGAACTAAGATGATTAGAAATGATATGATTTTGATAATCCATTGATATGATATAATTATTCCAATCACACAAATACAAGAATTTTAGGATAAAGAGATAGATAAGCGAAGCTTAATAAAGAATGCAAATACGAATTGATTCTCGATATGAAGGTTCAATATAGCGGTTAATTATCGCCAGACTCCTTTGGTCAATTCGTCATGGCCTATGGTTCTTAGATTCCTCACCAAGATGAACAGGTCACCCGAGATCATTCGGCAACCTAATAGCAGTCATTAAGGGCCAAATCTACTAGATCTAGTCTATGGAAACCCGACTGTTAGGAACTTAGATTTCCCCTAACCACTTAAATACCTCCACTTGATAGGTGACCATTTGGTTAGTTCGCACACGAAGAGTGGTTGTAATATGGCCAATTCCTTGCATACTTCGCAACCTATTAGACTGAGGTCAGTTGGTCATATCTCCCAGCCCTTTAGATACTAACAAGCTTATAATATTACCAAGACTAGCGATCTGCGATAAGACTAGTAAATGTATATAAAGAAATACAGAGAAGATCAATAACGTAAATTCAAACTTAAATTAATAACATGAATTCATAGTATAAGTCCTAGAAAAATATAAAAGGAATTCAAACTTGAATACAACGGAAATCGTAGACGAGAACTTCGTTATTCATTCTCCTAAACCATGATTCTTCTTCTGTGTTTGATCTCCCCAAACCCTACAAGGTTCGGGAAAGGAGAGATGCCTCTAACTGATGAAAACTTCATCTTTTTATAGGCTCGGATACTAGTTACGGTGTAACATTTATTAATTAGTTACGTCGTAACTCTTCTAAATCTTGTACTTATCCATGGTTATGGCGTAACCTTAGCTGAGAGTTACGCCGTAGTCTTTGTAAATCAAATGCTTATCTTCTGTTATGGCGTAACCTGAGCTGATGGTTACGCCGTATCCTTTGTAAAATTGATGTTTATCCGTTATTACGGCGTAATCCTGAGCTAAGGGTTATGCCGTATCCTCTGTCAAGCTGGCTGCTTCATGTTCAGTAGTCTTGTTACGGCGTAATTATACTCCATTGTTACGCCGTAATCTTCATGATCATTATTACGGTGTAACTTCATCACATGGTTACGCCGTAGTTGAGAGAAAAGTCATCCTTTTGGCTTAGAAATGTCCATTTACCGCTTCCTTGCATAAAATAGATCCTGAAATAAAATAATAAGGAATAAGGATGTTTTCACTAGCATTTTACTCATAATGTGATGATAAAGGAGGAAATTAACGCTTAGAATATCAGGAAAATTTGATGTTATCAAATATCCCCCGACTTGAACTCTACTTGCCCTCAAGTAGACCTTTTTAGACTGCAAAAGATACATCCCCAAGGAATGAGCAGTTAAGATTTCCATACTAGAATATTTATACGAGCCGAACATCCCACGAAATAGGAACGAAAACACTCTCACTCTCATCCTAATCTAAGTGTTAATTTCGGGGTGATCACTCAATTGCACGGGCATAACAAGTATTCTATCATAAGCTTGGCAATTACACACATCTTCACCACTAGAGCTAAGGTTAAGACAATTTTTAGAAAGCAATGTTGGGGTGATAGTGATTTAAAGGCTATGGGGTAGTGTCATTACTAACGTGTCATGGCTAAGTGGACAAAATCAGTGATACATGACCAAATCCATGGCCAAGACATCAAGGATTGCTCGCAGCATCATCTAGACATGCTTCACGACAAAAACGGTAAGGTAAGGCATGGGATATTTTAATGGGTGAAAAGAAAAAAGAAAACAAATAGTCTTAGCTTAAAACCAAGTTGCCATCGCCCCACCGTTTATTCAAGGTTCATCTTTATGGTACGGAAATAGGATCATAATACGTCACGGGAATACACCATTTGATTTTTTCCTTCACGAACCGATGGTGTCTTGACTATCTTCTAATCTTCGAATGTGATCGAGGTATTATTCTCTCGATGCTAATTTCTTTTAATCACATAGTGCTTACAATATTTTGCACTTTTATCAACAAGGGATATTATGCACTTTTATTATAGTGCCTTTTTTTTTTTTTTTTTTTTTTTTTTTTTTTTTTAATAATCCCCCTACTTGAGATGAGCATAAGGAGAATATTAGGGGATCTTCTATGATCTTTAATAGGATGTTGTCGATTTGGCACGTTTTCTGACTCTTTTACTCAAACCTCGAACTAGGGCGAACAATGACTTCAAGATCAAAAGATAAGACTACATGGTAGGCTAAGGTGTAAAGGTGTAACAAAAATAAAGGTTAGAAAACGAAAGGATAAGCTCAAATAGGTGTAACTAGGGGTATCTTGCACTAAAGGAGAGTGCAACAAAAGGGTTAACACGAAGGTCAAAAAGTCAACGCGACTAATCGATAAACACACACAAGTAAACACATATGGGCTATTTGGGTTTAATCCTAAAACATTTGCCTTTTTCAAATTGCCTTTTCCAAATGTACCAAGCTAACTTGATACACTACTCGTCTATGGTCTCGAAGTGATGTAAAAGCCAAGTTCTAAAGTCTACAATACTATCGGCACACTCAATATTTGGTAGATTTGGGTAAAATAGGGAAAACGGAAAGGCTAAATCTCACCAATGACAATAAGGGTTATAGTGTGCTCGGCTATATGTAATTTTAGATTGGTTAAAAATATGACAATTTTTTTTCGAAAAATCTTAAAATTTTAAAACCAACTAGAAAATTAGGGCAAGTAAGCTAAGTAATCATACACTTCATTTCTATTCCTATCCCCCCACTTGAAGTGTAAAAAGTCCCATTTGTACGAATAAAAAGGAAAAAGAAAATAGAAATAAAAAATAACCGAGAAAGAAATAAACTCCCCTCTAAAATGCTTGCCCAAGATGTCTCACTAAAGGTTGAAGGTGGGTCATGAGGTTGCTAATGCGTATCTTATCCGGCGACTACGCCTTAACTAATATGTTGTCAAAATTTTCCTGCTAACTAATGGTTATGGCGTAACTCACCCAAATGGTTACGCCGTAATTGCATCACAGAAGCAAAACCTGCACAGAAATACTAGGAAAATTTTGTACCCATAGGCACAATAGATTATCCACCACACAAATATCCTAGTTATTAAGTTATTACAGACATAATTTTGAAATTGTTTAGAAATTGTTCAACAAACAGGGGAATCAATCATCCCTGTGGTGATCATGTTCCATGGAGTGGAACGGAGTCTGGTCAAATGGGGTGCTCGTGGTTCTACCAGGAGTGGGCTCAGTCTGCATAAATGCCACTCCTTGCTGGATGCCAATATCAGGGATGTCGGGCTAGTACACATATCCTGGTCCTTGCCATCGAGGATGGCTCAGGTGCATCCCTTGAAGCATATGGATCGTACGGTCTGCACTCCAGCTGAAAAAATCTTGTTGCAGCTGCTGCACCTGATCCAGTGTACCTACAAAACCCTCAAACTGGTTACTCAATCCATATAAACCCACTCCGAGGCTATCAATATCCTCATTGAAGTGGGTTGACATCCCTTCAATCCTTTCATCGATCATCTGTAACCTATCCCCAACATTAACGTGTGCCCTACGTCGACCCCTCGACACATGCTCCTCAGCTTCCTCTTGGAGACCACCAGCACCGCTAGCTTCCCCGACTTCTCTCCTCGGGGATGTCCCTGCTAACTCAATCACTCCATACACATCTTGGGTACAAATCCCAAACTCTACTAGCTTATTCAACCCAAGCAAGCTAGTTTCCTTCCCACGGGATACCCAAGCCAAAGCCTCCTCATACATTAACCCATAACTTCTAGGCAACCTACCAATAAAATGAGCCCCCTGAATCGGACTCTTCCCGGTAAAACCCTTAGCTCCATTGCCCATAAACCTCTGTTAATACAAATAAACCGTAAAAACGTTTATTAATATTTTGCGATCTCTTTGTGTTTTGTTGATAACAAATGTAATGTTATCTTAAGTATAATTATAAGGATACATGTTATTTTTGTAAAGCATTTACATATAGCCATTTAAATACAAAAATGTAATAATTAAGCATTTGTTGTAATAGTTTATTAGGATGGGTAAAACCATAACCCATGGACCATAACCCATGGATCATAACCCATACCCAAGTTGGCTAGATACAATGTATACTTAGATACATTGAATCTAAAGAAAACCCATGGACCAACCCATAACCCATGACCCATAACCAAAAAACCCATGGGCAAAGAGGAGCGGACCACGGATCCCTAGGATTACACTAGCCGGATCCCAAGTGGCAGGGATCCGTGGGATCCGTGGAACAGAGAAGAAATTTGCCTATAAATAGAGAGCCATTTCTTCATTCTAACTCACCCCTCTTCTTACTAAATCTCTCATACACTCTCATTCACTTCTAACATATAGATCACTTGATCTAGAGAGTTGTTCTTCTTTCTTTCTATTTGTGATCCTCATATAGGTCCTTCTCTAAGGCGAGATCACGAGCATTCTACAAGTCATCCAAGCAAGGGGTCCTTGATTGATTTGTCACTCCGCAAGATTTCTGTAGCGAAGATCTTGTATTAAGATATTTCACATATTTGTTGTGTAATAGTTGTGTTGGTTTGGTCCACCGTGCTACGGACTCGGTATCTAGCTTTGTACCGGAAAAAGTGTAAGCAACGTTGTGAAGGCTTCTCCGCCAAGTGAAGGAGTTTTTGACATAGTGCTTGAACTCTCGAGTAGGTGACTCGGGGAGTGGAGTAGGGCAAGGAAGGTGACCTTGTAGCCGAACCACTATAAATCGGTTGTGTCATTTCTATCCCTTAACTTTATTTATTTTCTTGCATTATCATTAGATCTATACGTTCTCAACATCCATACGATTTCACATAATATCGAATCTAAAGTTTTTGAAATCAACTTAAAATCGGCAAAACTATTCAACCCCCCCCCCCTTCTAGTTTTCCACAATTGGCATCAAGAGCTAAGTTTATAAAAGTTTTAAAATAAAATTGTATTTTAAAAACTTTTCGATCACTATGGGTTCTGAAAATTATAAGGAATGGCAATCTATGCAACGACCACCACTACTTGAAACTAATGGTTTTATATATTGGAAAAATAGATTCGAAACATATGTGAAGTCTAAAGATATTGATCTTTGGTACATTATTGTTGAAGGTGATTTTGAGGCTACCTCAAATGATGATAAAGGAAATTTAGTTCACATACCTCATGATAAACTAAATGATGAAATGAAGAAAAAGCTTTCTAAAAATAGTGAAGCAAAAATGGTTTTATATAATGATTTACCGGAAAAGGAATTCGAAAGAATTTCTATGCTTAAAACCTCTAAAGAAATTTGGAATTCTTTAGTTGTAACTCATCAAGGCAACCAACAAGTTAAAAATAATAAAATTGATTTATTTGTTCAACAATATGAACAATTTTCAATATCGGATGAGGAAACTATAGATCATTCATTTGCTAACTTTAAGACTATTATTACATCTTTACAAGCACTTGATGATTCTTTTTCTAGCCGTAACCATGTTAGGAGATATCTAAGGGCACTTCCATCGAAGTGGAGATCCAAGGTGACGGCAATCGAAGAGTCAAAAGATTTGACAATCCTCACCCTCGATGAACTCATAGGCAACCTAAAAGTCTACGAGCTTGTCCTTGCTAAAGATTCCGAAGCGTCAAAGGTGAAAGAGAAACACAAATCTCTTGCCCTTAAAGCTAAAAAGGCTTCGAGCGATGAGGAGAACTCATATTCGAGTAGTGACGACGAAGAGTACGCTATGGCGGTAAGGGACTTTAAAAAGTTCTTTAGAAGAAAGGGTAGATACGTCAAACAACCGTATGACGATAAGAAAGGCTTTCGGAAAAGCAAAGAGGACGAGAAGCCAAAGGATGATCATACTTGCTTTAAGTGTGGGGACCCAAACCACTTTATTAGTAAGTGTCCCAAACGGGATGATCAAAAGGCGTTCGTGAGCGGCACGTGGGGAATGAGCGACGAGGAGGATGAAGAAATTTGTCTTATGGCAAATGACGAGGTATGTCTCGAATACTATAGTAGCTCATCACTTGATGACGACTCATTGCATAATGAATATGATAAACTATGCAATATTAGCTTAAAACTAGTTAACAAAAATAAGCTTTTAAAGAGTCAAAATAAACGTTTAGATAAAGAAGTCATAGAATTAAAAGCAAAACTAAAACGTTTAGAGAAAGGTAAAATAGCAAGTGGTGAATGTGAACTTTGCGTTCAACTTCAAACACTAGTGGATCACTTAGATTCTAAAATTGCTAGAATGAGCACGAACACTTTAGATACAATACTCGATAGCGTTAAAACTGGTAACAATCAAAAGGGTCTAGGTAGTCAACAACTTGATCCATCAACTAGTGAAAGTAAAGAAAAAAAATTTGTTAAAGAACTAGAAAAACCAGCCACTATTGTGGCGGATCCCACGGATCCCCTAAAAAGGGAACCGGCTAGTGTACAAAAAGGGATCCGTGGATCTGCTGTAGCAAACATTAGCAATAATGTAGCTTCTTCATCTAGAACTGAGTTTGTCATAGTTAATAGGAAGAAACCAAATCATGTCACCACTAGACAACCACCTCCAAAATATAATCCTACTTTTGCAAGAAACAAAGCTCCATCTTTTTCAAAACCTAACTCATTTAGGAGACCTAATAATGTTTACCCAAAAAGTAACCATCAAATGGGATGGAATCAAAATATGCAAAACGGTTTTCCCTTTCAAAACTTTGCTCCATGGAATGCATACTCATCTTATCCATACATGTCTAACATGAATGGAATGTTTAACACTAATGGACCCATGAACAAATGGGGACCAAACTTTTGAGTTTATTATTGTGTTAGGTGTGCTTAAAGGTCGACCTAGACCCGATGAATGGGTCAAGGATAGCGGGTGCACGAGGCACATGACCGGCAATAGGGATCTATTCTCCACATATGAATCCATTAATGGAGGTAATGTGGTGTTTGGAAATAGCAAAAGTAGAATCATCGGTAAAGGTACGATTTCTAACAAATCTCTAACCATTAACGATGTGTGTCACGTAGAAAACCTAAACTTTAATCTCTTAAGTATAGGACAAATATGTGATAAAAAGTGCAATGTACTTTTACCGAAACCGGTAGTAAGATACTTAAAATGGCATAACCATAGGAAGAGGAATTAGGAAACATGGAGTCTATGTCATTAAAATAGGTAATGAACCTAAAGACAAACTATGTCTTACCTCTATGGATGATACTTCGACCTTATGGCATCGAAGATTGGGTCACGCCAACATGCGACTTCTTCAATCGCTATCATCCAAAGATCTAGTAAGAGATCTACCTAAGTTAAAATATGAACATCATTTTTGTGATGCTTGTAATGTAGGAAAACAAGCTCATTCGAGTCATAAAGCTAAAAACATGGTGTCCACAACTAGGTGTCTAGAATTACTACATATGGATTTATTTGGTCCATCCGCTATCCAAAGTTATGGAGGCAACTACTATACTTTGGTAATAGTGGATGACTACTCTAGGTATACATGGACAAAATTTTTAAAGAACAAAACGGAAACCTTTAACTATTTTGAAATATTAAGCAAAAAGATCCAAAGACAACTAGGAAGACCCATAGTGTCTATTAGGACGGATCATGGTAGGGAATTCGATAATGAAGTGCAATTCGGAGCTTTTTGTGACGCTAATGGTATTACTCACAACTTCTCGGCTCCACGCACTCCACAATCGAATGGGGTAGTAGAAAGAAAGAATAGAACTCTACAAGAAATGAGTCGAACCATGCTTAATGAACAATCCATACCTCAAACGTTTTGGTGTAATGCCATTGATACTTCAACGTATATACTCAATAGAGTCTTGATTAGACCAATCTTAGGAAAAACTCCATATGAGTTACTTCGAGGCAAAAAGCCTACGTTAAATCACTTTAGAGTCTTTGGTAGTAAATGTTTTATTCTTAACACTAAAGATTACCTTACAAAATTTGATCCTAAATCAACCCAAGGTATCTTTTTAGGTTATTCGCCAAATAGCAAAGCTTACGTCATATTAAACAAAGAAACAATGAAGGTAGAAGAGTCATTAAATATAAAATTTGATGAAAGTCCACCCAAACCCTCTCCACCTCTTGTCGATGACGAGATTATAGAAAGTGAAGCCATAGTAATAAAGAAAAAGATAAGTGAAGATGAAGAACCTCTAAGTGATGAAATAATAAACATTAAAGAGTCCAAAGATCACCCGTAGATAAAGTCATAGGAAAACTAAATGAACGAACATTAAGGTCTCAAGTTCAAAACCAAAGTAGCTTGTTTTGTTTCGCTTCAACCTTAGAACCTAAGAATACACAAGAAGCCATAAAAGATGAAAGTTGGGTAATGGCTATGCAAGAAGAACTAAATCAATTTGTTTCTAATGATGTTTGGACACTTGTCCCTCCACCTAGTAATCAAACCATAATAGGAACCAAATGGGTTTATAAAAACAAATTAGATGCAAACGGAGTAGTGTCTAGGAACAAGGCTAGACTCGTTGCTCAAGGGTATAACCAACAAGAGGGAATAGACTTTGATGAGACCTACGCCCCCGTGGCTAGATTAGAGTCTATAAGAATACTTCTTGCGTATGCTTGTGCTAATGATCTAAAGCTTTATCAAATGGATGTCAAAAGCGCTTTTCTAAATGGTTTCATAAATGAAGAAGTATATGTAGCTCAACCTCCGAGCTTCATTGATTTTGAAAAACCCAAACATGTGTATAAATTAAAGAAAGCCCTTTATGGTCTTAAACAAGCTCCAAAAGCTTGGTATGATAGACTCAAGTCATTTCTAGTTAAACACAACTACACCATGGGGTTAGTTGACAACACACTTTTTACTAAGAAAAGAGAGTCACATATAATCATAGTACAAATATATGTAGATGATATTATATTCGAATCCACTTGTCAAGACATGTGTGGTGATTTCTCTAAAATCATGCATGACGAGTTCGAGATGAGTATGATGGGAGAACTTAGTTTCTTTCTTGGTCTACAAATAAAACAAGTAGAAGATGGTATCTTCTTCAATCAATCTAAATACATCAAGGAGATGTTAAAGAAATTCGGTCTAGAAGAGTCAAAACCAATTAGGACTCCAATGTCATCCGACACCAAACTCACTAAAGATGAAGACGGAGAATCTGTAGATAATACTAAATATCGTGGCATGATAGGTAGCCTTCTCTACCTCATGGCAAGTAGGCCGGATATCATGTTTAGTGTTTGCTTATGTGCTAGGTTTCAAGAAGACCCTAAAACATCACACCTAGAAGCCGTAAAAGGATATTTAGATATATTAAGGGTACAACACAATTAGGATTATGGTATCCTAAGGGCACGGGAGTAGAAACAATTGTATATGCAGATTCTGACCATGCAGGTGATTACGTTGATAGAAAAAGTACAAGTGGGGTATGTACTTTTATGGGATGTTGTTTAACATCTTGGTTTTCTAAGAAACAAACGGCACTTGCAATATCAACAACCGAAGCCGAGTACGTCTCCGTGGGCAAAGCATGCCAACAAGCACTATGGATGAAACAAGCGTTAGTAGACTACGACATCCATCTAAGCGACATAGCCATACTATGTGACAACAAAGGTGCCATCGACTTAAGCAAGAATCCGGTATTGCATTCTCGCACAAAGCATATAGAGATTCGTCATCACTTCCTAAGAGACAATGTTCAAAAGGGGAACATATCTATTGAGAAGGTAGCATCCGAAGACAACATAGCCGACGTCCTCACCAAACCGTTGAGGCGGGAACAATTCAACCTACTTCTTCTTGGTCTTGGTCTAATGGAACAAACTTCGTAACTTATTTGACTCTAAAAGGTATGTAAACACTAGCCTTCTTCTTTCTGAGTCTAGGATTTCTATTTCACACACAACTCACAAACAATACGGGAATTTTCAAAACCCAAGATGAGTTTTTCAACTTATAGTCTTCCTATTTTCTTTCAAAGAAAACCTACTTTCACAATGTTTTCTAAAAAGATGATACCTTCTCGTATCAATTTCACAAAAGCAATTTCTCACGTCTAGGACAAATCGCTTTTTCATTGTTAATACAAAATAAAAACGCGTTTTCATTGCATCTCATGTCTTTTGAATGCTAAAGGGGACACATAACTAATATGTGTTTTCGGGTACATTCATTTAAGAAAAAATGAATTAGGAGCATTGATAACACAAAATTACGTACTCATGTACTAAATATGTGTTTTCGGGTTATCTCAATAGGATGGTTTTATACTTCTAGTTTTTTTTTTTACTTCTTTTTAGAAGTCGAGATAACCGAAACTCCAAATAGTTTGCATATAGGCACACACTAGGCAAAAATGTTTCCAAAAGGAAAATTTTGTGTCTGCTGAAACACTGACCCACGGATCCCGCCTTTATCTATGGACGGATCCTCAAGGGAAGGATCTGTGGGATCCGTGTAACAGAAGCTGTTTTCAACTTCTATTTTTTCACTTTGGATGAAAAATCCACATTTGTTTCATTTTTGGAGTATGCTCTTTAATGCTTGTGTTCTCATGATCACATGCCTTGAATTCATATCTAATCATTAGATTTTAATCCACATTTTGGGTCAAGCATTCATTACAATGCTTTGTTTTTCTATATATATAACTCCCAAAATGCTTGCATACTCCATCTCCTTCTCACAAACACACTTCATCATGTCATCCAAAAACCCTTTAGGAGAATCATCTAGTACAAACAATCATGATATCCAAACCTTTGTACTTCCACCATCCAAAATACCACAATCAAATGCTAGGATATCCGCACGGATTAGTATCCGATCTTGTTGTTTAGCAAAACCAACCTCAAATGGTTCATCCTCAACAAATAACTCACCACAAGATGCTTCCATTATAGCACCACCCTCATCACCAACAAGTACACCAACTTCATCACCACCTAAAATAACTCTTTTGGAACTCCTTAAGACTCCAACAAGATCTAACCAACCTAAAGAAAAAGAATTAGTCTTTTCAACACCCCCCACATCTCCAAATACTATATTTCAAGATCTTGAAACATCACCACCATTAGCTCCCATCACATTACAAGAACATCTAGGTTCTTTTCCACCACCATTTACAAACATTCCGGATATTGATCCACATTTTCCTATTTTTCCACCACAACTTCCGCATAACTCAAATCAAAACAACCCGAAAAACTTCCGCACTCTTTACCCACATCATTTACATTGTGAACATTGCCAATCCACTAGAGAAATTGCAATAGAAGTTAGGGAAGAAATGCGCTTCATACTCAACCTCATCCTTGATCGCATCAATACCATTACTCATCAAAACCTCCATCCATAACCTTATGCAAGCATGGAAGGAATCACTACTACTATTTTTTACTTTTAAGTATTATTTTTCTTTTGAAGTCATTTTCAAGAACAAGTCTTGTTCTTATTTTTACATGCTTGTAAGTGGCATACACACCACTACAATTTGTTGTTTTATTACAAGGCCTTGTTTGCATACCTTGGCTCCCAATCTTGATTCTCGGCAACCACAAGATTATATAAGCATGTTACTAACCTTTCTTTTTGTAGGATTTTTTTTCTTCACTTGACGCCCCAAACAAGGGGGAGCTACCGTCAAGGGGAGTTAGAAGTTTGTTTATTTCTTCCAAGGGTTAACTTTTGTTTCGACAAAAAGGGGGAGAAGAAGTAAAACTTAGGGGCTTTCAAAACTTGCATCTATTCTTAAGTTTTACTCATCATAACATTATGTTTTGTCATCAACAAAAAGGGGGAGATTGTTAATACAAATAAACCGTAAAAACGATTATTAATATTTTGCGATCTCTTTGTGTTTTGTTGATAACAAATGTAATGTTATCTTAAGTATAATTATAAGGATACATGTTATTTTTGTAAAGCATTTACATATAGCCATTTAAATACAAAAATGTAATAATTAAGCATTTGTTGTAATAGTTTATTAGGATGGGTAAAAACCATAACCCATGGACCATAACCCATGGATCATAACCCATACCAAAGTTGGCTAGATACAATGTATACTTAGATACATTGAATCTAAAGAAAACCCATGGACCAACCCATAACCCATGACCCATAACCAAAAAACCCATGGGCAAAGAGGAGCGGACCACGGATCCCTAGGATTACACTAGCCGGATCCCAAGTGGGAGGGATCCGTGGGATCCGTGGAACAGAGAAGAAATTTGCCTATAAATAGAGAGCCATTTCTTCATTCTAACTCACCCCTCTTCTTACTAAATCTCTCATACACTCTCATTCTCTTCTAACATATAGATCACTTGATCTAGAGAGTTGTTCTTCTTTCTTTCTAATTGTGATCCTCATATAGGTCCTTCTCTAAGGCGTGATCACGAGCATTCTACAAGTCATCCAAGCAAGGGGTCCTTGATTGATTTGTCACTCCACAAGATTTCTGTAGCGAAGATCTTGTATTTGATATTTCACATATTTGTTGTGTAATAGTTGTGTTGGTTTGGTCCACCGTGCTACGGACTCGGTATCTAGCTTTGTACCGGAAAATGTGTAAGCAACGTTGTGAAGGCTTCTCCGCCAAGTGAAGGAGTTTGTTGACATAGTGCTTGAACTCTCGAGTAGGTGACTCGGGGAGTGGAGTAGGGCAAGGAAGGTGACCTTGTAGCCGAACCACTATAAATCGGTTGTGTCATTTCTATCCCTTAACTTTATTTATTTGCTTGCATTATCATTAGATCTATACGTTCTCAACATCCATACGATTTCACATAATATCGAATCTAACGTTTTTGAAATCAACTTAAAATCGGCAAAACTATTCAACCCCCCCTTCTAGTTTTCCACAACCTCGCCAAATAATGGGGGACATCAATGTGATTTCCCCCGTCCATCCCATTTAAGAGGTATAAATCGTCCATGGTCATTTTCTCTTTGGCCGAATGCCTTGCCCTTATAAAGCAAGTAAGGAATCGGTGCACCAGTCGGCGAATAGGGGTCCTTACCAAAGTGTAAGTAGGTAGGTACCTCGAGTTGTACCCGGGCACAACAGATATGCGGTTGAAGTAATTGGTGGGATCATAGTCTTCGGGCCTATGCCTCCAACAAGTCTCGTAAAACTCCTCAAAGACTTCAGTATCCATTTCATCCCGTGTGTACAAACCCATTCTCTCGGTAAACTCCTTCAAAGTTAACCGCCTTCTCTCACCCCCAGCTGAAAATACAACGAAACCTGATCATCATCGTCGATTTCACTCTTGAACTCGACTGAAGCAAGGAACTCACGAACATATTCTGGAATAATTGGCTCAGTTATCCGAAAGAGCCTTAACCAAGCATTGCAAGTAAATGATCCTTGCGAGCACGTGAACTTGATTTTACAGAATTTTCTAAGCTTCCTCCCAGCCGACCCGTTTTCAATCCCATCAAACGCATCAAATCCAAAGCTTTGGGCTGATTAATATCCTTTCTTGTCAACATCAAGTAATCATCACGGCATAGCTGCCTAATCCCTTCATCTTCAAATGCCAGAAACCTAACCCATTCAGCGGGGTTGGGAACGAAATTTTGGTCTGAAAAGAAAACAGATAAAAGTTAGGAATCAAGTCTATTCATGACTAGCTACGGTGTAACCAACATTACAGGTTACGCCGTAATTAAACTACACAAATGGTTACGACGTAACATAACCCACAGGTTACGCCGTAATCTTCCCCAGAAACTCAGCACAACATACGGTTACGATTAGCAATAGATTACGCCGTAACCATCAATTTTATCCAAGTGGTAAAAAGAATCATCATTTTTTCAACTATTAGTGCTGAGGGACCGCACCTAAACCATTAGGTTTGTGTTTGACCCAAAACCCATTAAAACTAAGTCAAAACATCCCAAACAACCCTTAATGATATGACACGAATCAAAACAATATGGGGAATTCATCATAATCTTTAATTAATCAAGCCAATAACAGTAAAATAATAAAATAAGCAAGTTCCCCAAAATATTAAAATATAAACCCTAATTGAATAATCGATAGGAACGAATCAAAAAGAGTAGTGATAGATCTTACCAGCCATTGCATGAGCGAAGAAATGAAGAGATTTCCACGAAAATTTTTGGGAAAATTTTTACTGTTGTGGTAGGCGGTGAAAAGATGCGTGTTTTTGTAAAAACCTAGTTTTTCATCCGAATATAAGTTTTATACCGCCAGGATGTGACGGCGTAATTAGGGAAAGAGTTACGTTGTAACTAAATTTTTAATTATTAAATTTTTTATTATTATGTAATGGTTACGTCGTAACTCTAAATAGAGGTTACGCCGTAACTAATAGCTTCGAAGAATAAATGTGGAATATTGCAATACGAGAGATTTAGATACGTACCTAGGTTAGGAAGTGCTCACATATCTTATTTAGGTAAATATGATAGATCATACCTTAGATCTTCCATTAACTGCTCCCCGGCAGCGGCGCCAAAAAGCTGATGTGCTATTTCATCCTGATTTTAATATTTATAAAACTTAGACAACTTAGGATAAACACATACTAATGGGCAGAGAACCCGATCAAATGAAGTAAAGCCTTAGGTAAATCCGAGTATCGTCCCAAAAGAGCTGTGACCTTGAAAGAACAAAGATGATTAGAAATGATATGATTTTGATAATCCATTGATATGCTATAATTATTCCAATCACACAGATACAAGAATTTTAGGATAAAGAGATACATAAGCGAAGCTTAATAAAGAATGCAAATACGAATTGATTCTCGATATGAAGGTTCAATATAGTGGTTAATTATCGCCAAACTCCTTTGGTCAATTCGTCATGGCCTATGGTTCTTAGATTCCTCACCAAGATGAACAGGTCACCCGAGATCATTCGGCAACCTAATAGCAGTCATTAAGGGCCAAATCTACTAGATCTAGTCTATGGAAACCCGACCGTTAGGAACTTAGATTTACCCTAACCTCTTAAATACCTCCACTTGATAGGTGACCATTTGGTCAGTTCTCACACGAAGAGTGGTTGTAATACGACCAATTTCTTGCATACTTCGCAACCTATTAGACTGAGGTCAGTTGGTCATATCTCCTAGCCCTTTAGATACTAACAAGCTTATAATATTACCAAGACTAGCGATCTACGATAAGACTAGTCTTTGTAAATCAAATGCTTATCTTCTGTTACGGCGTAACCTGAGCTGATGGTTACGCCGTATCCTTTGTAAAATTAATGTTTATCCGTTATTACGGCGTAATCCTGAGCTAAGGGTTACGCCGTATCCACTGTCAAGTTGGCTACTTCATGTTCAGTAGTCTTGTTACGGCGTAATTATACTCCATTGTTACGCCATAATCTTCATGATCATTATTACGGCGTAACTTCATCACATGGTTACACCGTAGTTGAGAGAAAAGTCATCCTTTGGGCTTGGAAATGTCCATTTACCGCTTCCTTGCATAAAATAGATCCTGAAATGAAATAATAAGGAATAAGGATGTTTTCACTAGCATTTTACTCATAATGTGATAATAAAGGGGGAAATTAACGCTTAGAATATCAGGACTATCTGATGTTATCACCAAAGAGGAGTCACGACCAAAGGATCCCATTGAAATAAGAGACCCAACCTATTAACATTAGACCATATAGACACCCTCCCATACAAAAGAATGCTATAGAGTCCATGGTTAAGGAATAACTTGATTCAGGGGGTCATTAGACATACCCAAAGTTTATTTTCCTCCCATGTGTTGATGGTTATAAAAAAGGATGGTAGTTGAAGAATGTGTATTGACTATAGGAAACTTAACAAACAAACTATGAAAGATAAATTCCCCATTATTTTAATAGATGAGCTTATTGATAAGTTGCATGGGTATGTGGTTTTCTCTAAGCTTGATCTTAGGTTAGGGTACCACCAAATAAGAATGTGTGATGATGAAATTGCCAAGATAACCTTTAAAACACATGAGGGACATTATGAGTCCCTAGTTATGCCATTTGGCCTTATCAATGCACCATCCACATTTCAGTCTCTTATGAATGAAGTTTTTAGACCCTTTTTGAGGAGGTTTACACTAGTAGTCTTTGATAACATATTAGTGTACAACCCTGATATGGAGAGTCATGTAGTTCATTTGAGAAAAATATTGGAAGTAATGAGGTCACAATAGTTGTATGCATAGAAAAGCAAGTGCATTTTTGGAGCTCAACAAATGAAATACTTGGGCCATATCATAAATGATAGGGGAGTTGCTACTGATCCACAAAAGATCAAGGTCATGGTGGATTGGATTGTGCCAACTACTTTGAAACAATTGAGGGTTTTTTTTGGGGTTAACAGTGTACTATAGAAGATTTGTTAAGAATTATACTTCATAGTATGTCTCTCACTACTTTGTTAAAGAAGAATGCTTTTGATTGGAGTGAAAGAGCTTAGTTGGCATTTGAGACTTTGGAGTGTGTTCCAGTTCCGCAATTGCCCGACTTCAATGAGAAATTTGTAATTGAGACTGGTGCATATGGGCTAGGAATTGGTGTTTTATTACAACCAAAAGGTCACCCAATTGTTTTCCTCAGCAATACTTTGGCACTAAAACATCAAACCTTATCCACATATGAAAAGGAGTTCCTAGCTGTGATATATGCTTTAGAAAAATGGAGGGGTTATTTGCTTAATAGGTACTTCATCATAAAGACAAATCACTTTAGTCTCAATTATTTGTTAGATCAAAGAATGACTACTCCAGTTTATATGAAATGGCTACCAAAGCTAATAGGGTTTGACTATGAGATTATGTACAAAAAAGGAGTTGAAAACATTGTGGCTGATGCATTTTCAAGAGTTCATAATGGTATAGAGTCATTGCAGATGAATGTTACTACCCTAAAAAGTGAATTGTATGATAAGATCAAGCCTGGATGGGCTAATGATAGTGAGCTGCAAGCAAAAATTCAAAAGTTGGAGTCTAATCCAGCTTGTGCCAAACACTACTCGTGGTCATCTAGGCAGTTATTGAGGAAAATGAAATTGGTAATCACTAAGGATGAGGTGTTGAGAAATGAATTGTGGTATTTTCATGATGGACCAGATGGTGGACACTCGGGGAATACATGAAACGATAAAGAAAATGAGCATTGCGATGTATTGCAAAAAAAGAGAAAACAGATTAGGCAGTTCATCAAACAGTATGATACATGTCAAAGATTCAAACCATAATTTGTTCTTTACCCAGGTTTATTGCAACCCTTACCCATCCCAGACAGTTAATGAATAGAGATATCTATGGACTTTATTGATGGACTACCTATTTCAAAGGGTAGGACAATCATTATGGTCATAGTGGATAGGTTAAACAAATATGGCCATTTCATTCCACTAACAGATCCTTACACTACAACCCAAGTGGCTCAAGCATTCTTAGATATTGTCTACAGACTACATGGCATGCCAAAAGTAATTGTGAGTGATTAAAATGGTGTGTTCATAAGTAGATTCTGGAAATAACTATTCTCTCTTCTACAAGTCTAACTGCATACCTCAACTTCTTACCACCCACAAAGTGATGGTTAGACATAAGTTGTTAACTGATGTCATGAGTGTTATTTTGAGGTGAATGTGTGGGGACAAGCCAAAAGAGTGGTTCCAATGGGTCCCATTAGCTGAATAATGGTACAACGCTTATAACACAATGCAATAAAAACTACTCTTTTCCAAGTGGTCTATGGTCAAACTCCTCCCTCTAATATTTTTTACAACAAGGGTGACAACTTGGTAGATGTTGTGGATAGATCACTAACTACTAGAGAGTATGTTATTCAACTGTTGAAATTTCACATCAAGATGGCCCATGATAGATAGAAGAATTTGGCTGATAAAAGTAGAACTGAAAGGGAGTATGAAGAAGGTAATGGGGTCTACTTGAAAGTACAACCATATAGGAAGTCCACAGTGGGATAAGGCAAACATTACAAGTTGTTAGAAAAATACTTTGGACAATTCTAGATTGTGTAGAGAAATTGGTAAGGTGGCTTATAAGTTACCGCTACCTGATTCAGCCCAAATTTACCCAGTCTTCCATGTTTCACAATTGAAGAAGTATAATGGGCCACTACCAAGTTCATCAGGTCAGCTACCTCTGGTCAAGAATGAGGGTTTGATTGCTGAAGAACTTTATGCAGTGCTGGACAGAAGAATGGCAAATAGAAAGAATGTAGCTGCAGTTTATGTGCTTATTTAGTGGACCAATGGATGTGAAGCAGATGCTTTATGGGAGTTGTATGAAGACATAACTGCCATATATCCTCATTTTGATTTGAATGCTTAAGTGGCTAATGGTTAAGCAACATTTGAAGAAGGATGCATGGATGTGTATTCAAAATAGTCAATAGAAGTTAAAGATAAAAAGTCAACAAGCACAAGAATTAAAACAACTGTTTTTTCCAGCCTAATTTTTTTTTGAACAGCGGGAATTATATTAGAAACTAGCAAGGAGCTAGAGAAACGATTACAAAGTAGAAACCTCTAAAGGGTTTTGAAGCCAATTGTTCCATGTGATGGAAGACAATTTGTTCCTAGTAGAATACCACCTATACGAATAATCTATGATCTTATCAATTAAATTACAACGTTTAGGCGGAGAAGTGCCAAAGATCAACTCATTTCGAAAATTCCACAGCGACCAAAGAACAACTCCGCATATAGTTTCCAAGATAGACTTACGAGCGGATGAAATATACAGATCATCGAGCCATCTGTAGATGTCCTGGAGATTGGATGGGCTTGGAGAAGAAATGTCTAACCAAACAAAAACTCTATGCCAAACAGCAGTGGCAAGAGAGCAGGACCACATGGAATGGTTTATAGTTTCAATCCCAGAATCACAAGTCGGGCAATTAAGAGAATCTACATCTATCCCTTTTCGACTAAGGTTCCATCTAGTTCGAAGACGATCTCGAAGAGCTCACCATATGAAGATGTTGATCTTTTTTGGGAGAAAACGATTCCACCTTGTTACCAGGCCATCATTAAGAAGATAGCATTGATTATGTTCGCGTGTGATTTTAACCGTAAAAGATGGTTTCCCTATATACCAGGTCCATGTGTCCACAGAATCAATAAGCGAATACTCAGCTAACTGATTATAAAGGGTGGCGATGTGGTCAGCATTAGTACCACTCGAAATTAGACGAGTCCAGTTTAAACACCAGCCATTGTTCCAACATTCTCGAATCAAGCATTCCTTATTCAAAGCTAACCGGAAAAGGCGAGGATATTGGTGTTGCAGAGGAGAGTTACCCACCCATGTTTCATACCAGAATTTTGTTGAGGCACCATTGTTAACACGTTTTTGAAGAAAGGAATGAGGAATGAACCCTTTCTCATGCATAGTGTTAATGGACCCGACTATTCTTCCCCAAACACCTTGATTAGTAATGTGGCTGAAAAAAGTAGAAGCATCTCCATTGTCGCCATGAATAGAAGTAATTAAACGAACCCACAGAGAATGAGGGTTATTGAAAAAACGCCAACGCCATTTTTGAATAAAAGCATGGTTCAAAGAATAGAGACTGCTAATACCGAGACCCCCGTTTCCTCTAGAAGCTAGAACTAAATTCCATGAGATCCATGAAATCTTTTTGGAGCTAGCGTCACTTCCCTAAAAGAAACTCGATCTAATAGATTCTAACTTTTTGTTAACTGTAATAGGCATAGGGAAAAGCGAAAGGTAGTACGTACCAATAGATCACAAAACCGAGGAAATAAGAGTAGATCTACCTCCAATGGAAAGAAGCGAAGATTTCCATTTAGATAATCTCTTAGAGAACTTTCAAAGATAGGATCCCAACTCCTTACGTTAGCCATATTGCAAGCTATGGGTAATCCCAAATAAGAAAAAGGAGTTTGCATAGCATTACAACCAGTGATAGAGGAAAAAAGGCTGACTTGTTCGAAAGGGACTCCAATACCAAAAAGATTGGATTTGTGGAGGTTGATTTTAAGGCCAGAGACCTGATGGAAACAATCCAGGATAGAAACCAAACTTTTGATGTTAGCCCGCGACTATTCACCTATAAACAAGGCGTCATCAGCAAAGAAAAGATGAGAAAGAATCCATGTATTAACCTTGAAACCTCTATATAAACCGGCAGCCATAGCGGCTTCGATTGCTACATGAAGACCTTCCATAGCGATGATGAACATAAAAGGAGATAAGGGGTCCCCTTGACGAAGCCCACGGCGGATGTTAAATTCACGAGTGGGGCTCCCATTGATCAGGATCGAAGAAGTAGCCGAGGACAAACAACCCGAAATCCAGTTCATCCATTTCTCACTAAATCCTATGAAACGCATAACTTGAAATAAGAAGTCCCACGAGATGGAATCAAAGGCTTTTTCGAAATCAATTTTGAAGACCATAAGTTTATTCTTTTTACGTTTACACCATTGAATCACTTCATTGACTATCAAGGGGCCATCCAAAATTTGACAGTTTTGGATGAATGCAGATTGTTCCTGACTAATGACAGAATCAATAACCCAGGCTAAACGATTCGCCAAGACCTTAGCGATAATTTTATATTGAGCACCAATTAGACTGATAGGGCGAAAATCACTCATCACCATAGGGTTAGGAACCTTTGGAATTAGAGCAATAAAGGAAGTGTTACATCCATGCGGAAGAATACCCGTATTGAAAAAGTAGATTCCATTTACATTTACATTTATATTTCGTTTACATTCCATTATATAAATACAGAATCAGTGTACAAATTCATTAGCTAATCAATCTATGTAATTATTTTTTCTTGTAACAAACCATCTAATTCCAGTAACAAATTCTTTTCTTTAATTCGAATCTTTTTCTTCAATCTTGAGTATTCCTGTTAGTTAAAGAGTTCATTTGTCATTTCATTAGTTGATTTTTGTTAAGAACATATCATTACCATAGTATAATATCCGAAGGGTGACACATCTCTTACTGTTGTGGCTTACAACATGAGTCCGGTTTATGCTCAGTCCGGTTTCGAATCAATGTTGTCCTGGGTCCGATATGATCCTCCAAAGGAAACTCCTAAAAAACGAGTTCAGTGATTATAATTTGTTACTTGATTTCTTGTACTTATCGTTTAAACTTGGTACCTAAAAACAAATTTACGCTTTTGTCTTCACTTTATGAATTTCCTTGTTTCTTCTTCTTTTTGTCTTATCATCGACTCTTTCAATTTTAATTATATAACAATTTATATCACCAAATTCACACGTATCTGCATCCACCTTATCTTATTTAAAATGTGTTGCAATTATATTATTGGAATCAGACCAACATTTGGGCCCCGGTGTCATTATATATCTTTTACAAGAAACAAAGGAACTATAGAGTAAAGTCCACATTGGTATGCTGCAAAAAGTTGAAAATTTTAACTGTTGGGTACATTTCATCTTTAGATATAAGGAAAAAAGCCAAAAATACTCTATGTACTTCTCGTGAAAACACATTGTGCTTTCTCGACTTTTTTTTATTGTCATTATACTTAACGTTGTTTACATTTTCGACTCATTATGCTTAATTACTTCTTCTTTCTAACATTAAAAGACAATAGTACCCTTGTCTTCTTTACCAGCCATCACCACCACCTCTTCTTTACCTGTTAATAACAAGATATCATGAGAGCTGTTTTCATGAGAGCTGATTTGATTGCAGCAGGTGACCAACTGGGGTGAAAGGATTTAACATAGGCTGCAGCCGCAGCAACATGAGGGCACGCCATTGATGTTCCAGATGCTATTTGGTAATCACACAACCCCTTGATCAAAACCTCATAACTCTCACCTTTTATTGATGGTTATGTGAAAGTTGGGAATATGGAAATGGCGGGTAAGCTGAGTTCAGAGATCATTGCCAAGAAGATGCAAGGGTTAAAATATGTAAGTGTTAGGATCAACAATCACAATGTATTATGTAAGTTTATACGTTGTCAAAGCTGTCGTATTTTTCCAATTTTTGTTCCATTCAAGTGATTTGCCATATATAATGCATTGCGTTATCTGACGAAATGTATTACATTAATGCTTTTTATTTAATACGTATGATTTTTGCAATGTGAACTGTAATTTATTTTTGATTAGTTGTAGGTTGAATATTTCCGGCGTCCTGTTCTTTTTGTCAATAAAGTAAGTTTGTTTGATTCGGATGAGGTTAGTCGATATGTGCTCTATTACGGTTAGTGTTGGCCTTACAGTGTGTAATGTTCTTGATTCCAAGCTGTTGCGTAGTAGTCTTAATTTACAAAGCAAAACTCTAAAGTGGTCAGCTTTTTGGAACACCGATTAAGTTTGAGTTTTAAAAGAGCTAGCAAAATGGATTTTTTGTGTGGATAGGAGGTAGTAGATTGCTTAATTAACTATGTAATTGGTATGTGTCTTTGTTGGTTTGCACTTTTGAAACAAAAGTAAAAGATGGAGACCCCATATTTGTTGCAAGAGCAAATGATAAAGCCACAAATGGTCCTCTTGAGGCGGTGGTGATGGCTGGTAAAGAAGACAATGGTACTATTGTCTTTTAATGTTAGAAAGAAGAAGTAATTAAGCATAATGAGTCGAAAATGTAAACAACGTTAAGTATAATGACAATAAAAAAAGTTGAGAAAGCACAATGAGTTTTCACGAGAAGTACATAGAGTATTTTTGGCTTTTTTCCTAGATATAATCAAAACATTTTGTAAGACTTTATTTTTCATCATGAGCAATAAAAGGAACTGCGATTGCCTTTCTAAAAAAAAAAAAAAGAAAAAGAAAAAGAAAAAGGAACTGCGACCACTTTCAATGCAAAAGTTTTTCTAAAGGTATTTTTCATATGTACCTTTTAAGTGCTTATACTTATATAGTTTTATAAAAGAATAGCATTAGCATTCTATAATAAATAAATATCTTCTCAAAAAAAATGTTTTCATCAATAGCTTGAGGATGCTTAAAACATCGTCAAGATAAGTCTTCCATTTCAATGGCAAATCTGAAAGCTTTTTAACAACTTAGAAGCTTTAGAAAATACTCTCATTAAAAATAAACATATAAATCTTTGTAAGTCGTTTTTTATTTATTCCATAAGAAGATACTCTAATATACAGAAAGGTTACCAAGTAAGTAAAATTCTCAAATAGGCCAAATACTACAATAAACGAACATATCAATCTTAAAAAAAAACGTTTAATGCTAGAATTAATGCAAAATGATTATCATTTACGGTTTACATTGATTTAAAACCTGACAAAGATTCCTATGTATATTTCGCCACACTATAAATTAACTTAAATTTAAAAATTAAGAACTTATGTTAATAACATTTATGTTATACAATCTGTACAACACATAATCAGGGGGAAAAAGTTGATATGCTAAACATCCATTGACGATAGCCCCTACCAAAAAAAAAAAAAAAAAAAAAAATGCCTATTTTCTTAAACAAAGTTTAAAACTTATGAATTGAGCTTGAAAGAATAAATGAGGCACTTCAACTTATGTTACCAACATTTATAGTATTATACAATTTTGTACAGCACATAATTATTAAAAAAAAATATGATCAGATAAAAATATCTATTGACTAGCCCCTACCACAAAAGAAAACTCATATTTTCTTGAACAAGAATATGAATTGAGTTTGGTAGAATTAATGAGGTAATATTTAAACAAAAAGTTAAAATCAAAGCCATAAAATGCAAGCAACAACAACAAGTTGCAACAATAAAGAATGCTTTAATTGAAGGTTGAAGAAGAAAAAACAATAAAATTAGTTTAGGTCTACCAACTGGTGGTTAGAATTAGAGTTCCACAAGTCCCAATTTTGAAGCAATCATTTCTTAGCTAATACTAATCAAACATCCAATTTAAGCAACACCCATGTCAATTCTCTTTGTTTCTCCAAATGCTCACAATTTCTATTTATCCTATCATTCCACATTTGAATTTCAATATTAGTTTGAATGGTAGGATTGCTTATTTCCTAAGTTATTATTATTAATCTTAATATTGTTATGCTATATTATCTATTTAATAAGTTGGGTGTTTATTCAACTATAGAAACTTTGGTCATGTATATTTTATCTTGTTTTTGTTTGCTTCATATCCAATTATTGCATACATCATTCATTGTTTGAGTTAGAGGATGGTCATTGTTCAATGATTAGAAGGGTTGGTGTCTTTGTTTTTTTATTACTATTATAATAATATGTTTTTGTTATTATAATACTATTAGGAATATTTGTATTTATATGCATCTTCTTGTTCATAACCATTTTGTCTCCCCTTTTGGAAGAATTTTTTCATGTTGCTTTGATTTTGTTTTCATCTGCTCAACATCATAGGTACCCTTATAAAATCATATCTAGTTGTTTGAAATACTTTTGCAACTTTCATTTAGAGCATGTAAATAGCTCAAAGTTATGCATTTATATGTTTAGCTCAAGTAATTGTGTATAGGATGCATGGATGACTAAAAGGTGCGTGTTTTGATCTTTTGATGGTTTTTTGTATATTGAATTATGTGTTATTCTTGTTAAATTAGGTGGTGTTACCAGCTTCTAAAGGGATCATTCACCAGCAATTGAAATTTTGAGTGATAGTGACTGATTCCTTGAAATAAGGATGGCTACTTATTATCCTAATTCAACTAATCATCAAAGAGATGTGTTTCCTAGTTCCTATCTTTCTAACCAACAACAACAACTTAATTCTTATCAAGAATCACCTTGTCCTCCCGTTGATATGATTTACCAAAACCATAACTCGACTGATGCCTCTTACTTGGATCTTTTGTCGGGTCAAACACAGTCAAACCACGAAAATCTTTCAAGAGTAGAGAATAATCAAGAATTGTCACTCAGTCTTGGAATGCAAATAACTTCTTCTTCAATGGATTTGCCTTCTTTTCAATATGGTTACTTAAATCACCATGTTCAAGGTTCAAGTGATCATGTCTCTCAAAGCAATAAAGTCGAAAACATTGACTTGTTGTCGTTTGACAGGCCTATGAACAATGTTCAAAGCTCGGGGACTTATCAAATCCCATCTGGGGTTGTGCCAAGAATTTATAATTCCAGATTTCTTAAACCATCACAAGAATTGCTAGATGAAGTAGTGAATATCCATGAAGCTATGAGGCAGCTAAAGATGAACCGAAGCAACAATCTTCATAAATCTAATGAAAACAATTCAAGGATCGAGTCTACTACTAGTTCGTCTGGTGAACTTCCGGCTTCCGAGAAACATGATCTTCAAAACAAGCTCACCAAACTCTTTTCCTTGTTGGATGAGGTAAATTTTTTTCCTTTTATCCGATCCGGATATCAAATCTAAGGGCCAGGTGTGCAAAATTTACATTTCAGCACTTATTATCTAAGTAAAGTAGTGTTTACAAGTCGCATTGATCAGTTTTTAACAATTTATCTAAGTAAAGTAGTGTCAAATTTGGTCACCAAAATGATTATTTTATAGAACGCTTAAACATCAAATTATGTATCTGTTACAAATAACCCTTTACTATAAATATTTAGATATCATATAAGGTTGTCTAATATGTTGTAGGTAGACAGAAGATACAGAAATTACTGCCAACAATTACAGATTGTTGAGGGATCATTAGATATGGTGACCGGTTGTGGGGCTGCTAGATCATACACAGCACTTGCTAATCTAACAATTTCTAGACATTTTCGCTGCTTACGTGATGCAATTAACGCTCAAATTCAAGTGACCCGTCAAATCCTAGGTGACCAAGATGATTCCTCAGAAAGAGTTTTGCCTCGTTTGCGAAATGTTGAAAAGCAGCTTAGGCAACAAAGGACCCTTCATCCGCTTGGTGCTATGCGTCATTCTTGGAGACCACAACGAGGATTGCCTGAAGGCTCGGTTTCTATCCTTCGTGCTTGGCTTTTTGAGCATTTCCTTAACCCGTATGGCTTCTTTAATGTCCCTTTCTTGGTTTATATTCCAATAAATATTTCAAGTACATATAGTATTTTAACGCCTTTTGAGATATGCGTAAAATTTTCCTATAGTTCTTTTGCACTTAATTATAAGTGTCAATAAGGCTATTGCATTTATGATTTATAAGTAAAAGTATTTTTTTCATATGATAACAAGTGTATCACACTTATTGTAGGCTAAATTAATTATTCACACTTATTACGATTACAAATGTAGTCTGCACTATATGTAGAGCCTAAATGGTTAAAATAATTTACTCATGATTCCTATTGCATGCAGAATTTTGATGTAACAAAGTAATCTCTACATAAGTTTCGCGTGTATATTCTTTTATATGTGCAAATATTTTTGGGCAAATGATAAAAAAAAGTATTATATTTGACATCATTTGCTCTTGTGGGTAGCGAATAAATTTTTTTGCTTTTGTGGGTACTATACTTTCAAATTCATCATCTTTAAAGTATTTTGCGAAATTTTTAGACATTTTTGCCCCTCTTAGCTAATAGAATTTTTTTCCCGAAGGGTAAAAATGTCGCATAGTACCCTAAAGAGGATGAATTTGAAAGTATAGTACCCACAAAAGCAAAAAATTTTGTTTGCTACCCACAAGAGCAAATGATGGCAAGTATTATACTTTTTTTTTTTTTTATCATTTGGCCAATATTTTTTATACAATCATAAGCGTGTTGTGATAAAATTGTGCACTTTCTAAATACGTACGTTTAGATGAAAAGTGTGCAACTATATTTGTTGCAGTGAATGACTGATCTCTCTTGCCCTTTCTAATTGGCTTCATATTTGCTTTTCTTTAGTTACCCTAAAGATTCAGAAAAGATCATGCTAGCAAGACAAACCGGTCTCACTAGAAGCCAGGTAATATATTCATAACCGAGCTAGAGTATTATATTTTATTTAAAAGTTCTTGTTTTACTTGTTATGAACTAATTCTATGCCTATATTAGATTGCAAATTGGTTTATTAATGCTCGTGTGCGCCTATGGAAACCAATGGTTGAAGACATGTACAAAGAAGAATTTCGTGATGTAGAAGTGAACGGTAGATCCTCACTAGAACAAACAAGGAAAGCAGCAATAGATCAAACGTCCTCTTCAGACGACAAAGAAAAAATTATGCATAGACACACGAGCTCATTGGTTGAACATGATACCAGTTTTATGAATGATATGGAGGTGAACGGATATGCGGGACAAAGGCATATGGATCTAGCAGACCAATATAGGTTTGATGATCCACAGTTGTTACATGATTTCGTGGTATGATAAAAAGCAGGCCTTTGATGGTTAAAAACTATACATGTACACAAACAGGAACATGAATATCAACAAGCATAGATATGGGGTTCTTCACTCGAATCTGTGAATACGGGTGGTGTTTTGTTGAAACTATAGTAAATTTTTTTAGACCTTAGATACTATATGTAAAGATATACCATACAATTTAATCATATGTAATAAAGTGAAACTCTATTAAGATTTTTAGTTATTGCGCACGGATGTCTTCTCGGCCGTTTGTGCATGCATCAGATCTGAAGGAAGACGTAGCCATGTTTTTGTTTACATGTTCTGAATTGGGAGTTTCCAGGATTGAATGATCAAAACAACATCATGCCATCATCATCATAGAATCAATAAAACGAAACAAACAAAGAAGATGGGTGAACCCCTTTATTAAGAACTGATATGAATACAGGAAAAGGATTAACTTTGTATGTTACAGAATCTTCATATAAATACATGATGAATCGATGTGATAGAAGCAACACAACGTTTCATCTAAAACTAAACGTTATAATGTTTTCTTAAACGTTCTAAACCTAATGACCTTTTATTTTGCCTACTGGGTTTGTTGGCTTGTTGGCCCAAACCAGGAACTTGCAGGCTTTTGGCGTCCAAGACATTAAACGGGTCCAACAGTTCCCCCTTAATGTCGAGATGCCAAAAATCTTCTTCTCAGTTTCTTGATGCCTTCTTCAATCTTTTCTTTTAATCTTGATGTCTTCAATTGTTTGGTGCTGTCACTGATCTTCATGATCAATTATGTGACTTCAAGGAAAGTAAATCCCTTGGCCTTCTTCCTAGCACTTGAGTACATCTTCATGGCTTTTGGTTTGAAGCAAAGGAAAAAACAACAAGTCTTTTTCTTTTTTTTCTTTAAAGAGGCATCCATTATTTCCATGGCTGCTCTTTCCTTTTGATATTTTAAAGTGCATCTTTGATCTTGAATGATGATCGTAAAACATGATTTGGGAGTTGTTGCTTGATCCCCTTCGGCTCTGATACCAATGTGTACAGGTTCTGAATTGGGAGTTTCCAGGATCAATGATCAAAACAACATCATGCCATCATCATCATAGAATCAATAAAACGAAACAAACAAAGAAGATGGGTGAACCCCTTTATTAATAACTGATATGAATACAGGAAAAGGGTTAACTTTGTATGTTACAGAATCTTCATATAAATACATGATGAATAGATGTGATAGAAGCAACACAACGTTTCATCTAAAACTAAACGTTATAATGTTTTCTTGAACGTTGTAAACCTAATAACCGTTTCTTTTGCCTCATGGGTTTGTTGGCCCCATGTTGGCCCAAACCAGGAACTTGCATGCTTTTGGTGTCCAAGACATTAAACGGGTCCAACAATTTTAATCTCTATAAACATGATTATCTGTTATATTTGTTTAATATATATATATATATATATATATATATATATATATATATATATATATATATATATGGAACAAATACAGATAATTATATATATATACATAAGGAAGTGTTACAAACAATGGTGGAGCTAGAAAAGTTTTTTTTTGTAACTGCAGAATTTTTATATAAATGGAATCACCTAGTAAGAAACTAGGAGGCAGATGTACAAAGATTAATTACAGAGAGCAATGATCGGGTTGTCAAACCAATCGATCTAGTTTACAAGTTTCTTTCTAAATCTACATGAGATCCAATCGAAAGAAGAGAGCTTGACATCGTTAAGAATTAACGCCTTGGAAGGTCGTTTGGAGGCAAAAGACATCTCATTTCGAAATTTCCAAAGAACCCAAAGAGTTGTTCGTCAAAGGGGACCCTATGGATTGCTGGAAGGTTTACTCTATCTGCTAAGTAGACAGTGTCTGTAAGAGATGAGATTGCGTTCTCCAAGATTTTCCACCATAACAGTACCTTAGACCATGTGACCTACGTGATACTACATGAAGTGAATGTTAGACATTGTAAACCCTGTATGTATTATGTTTATTGATAAAATACTTATAAAGTAATATACCTAGAAACCCTAATGGACCCTAAGCCCACAAACGGGCTTGGGCCACTATTCTATCATCTAACACTCCTCCGTAGTTCGAGCGACGAAATCGCGAAAGCTCGACACTGAAGAAGTAAACATTGATAATAAAGCTAAAGAAATAGATAACAACTGTTGACGAAGAATCTTTCATCTTGAGTGATAGGCTTATAACGATCCACTTTTCTTGCACAACATGAAGTTTCCGAGCTTCCCATGGCCAATGTCTTCCACCATTTTAAGACCATTTCATTAACCATAAACCTAATGGGACCCGCACTTCCAGCAACAGTAATACTTATAAAAAAGTTGAAAACTAAAAATTTATAATACTACCAACGATCGACTGAACCAAGAGTCGACTGGTAATCAATAAATAGTGAAAATTAAACGTAAAAGTCGACTGGTATAATAACACTAACGATCGACTATAACCTGTCACACACGACGACTCACAATCAAGATTGGCGTAAAACGGAGAACGCTTTCGACGATTATCAACAAAACCAACGATCGACGAAAAACTAGGGTTCGAAAGAAGCGGTTTTACGGTTTGTGATGATGAAGATTGGTAACAGTGATGTATACATGTGTTTATTTGGGTTTTCTTGATCAACAAGTTGGTGGACACCATATTCATTCCGCCTTGCATTTTCTTACGTACTGATGTAAAATTAAAGGAATTAAACCTTTTATTTCGTCTGCACCTTCGTCAAGAAGAAAAATAATAATATTGTTCTAATGTCTCTGACCAAATAGTACGCCCTCTAATGCATTAATGTCGGCTGAATTCTTTTTACGAATGATGTGTCCCCCAAAAATAATAAAGGGATAATAGGTGGCAGTTAAGGTATGCCGGGGGTGGCATAGAGTCATCGGTTTACAAATGTCGATTAGGTCTTGGAAACAAACCTGCTCATGATACCATTTTAGAAATTGTAAACCCCATAGGTATCACATTTATTGATAAGGTATTTATAAAGTAACATACCTAGAAACCCTAATGGACCCTAAGCCCACGAACAGGCTTGGGCCACTATTCTATCATCTAACAGGAATGGTGCTCTTCGGTTTCGATATCATCATAAACGGGACAACGTGTTTAGTGCAAACCGATACCTCTTCGATAAAGATTATAATGTGTTGGAAGCATTTTATGAATGATTAGCCAATTTGAGATATTAACTTTGAGCGGAAAAGCTTTGTTCCACCTTAATGGTTGAGGATCAAATAAGTAGAGTTGATTGTTTATATGGGAACACATGCCTTTAACAGTGAAGCTTTTATTGTCACTAATGGTGCAATCCCATGTAGGTGAAAATGGTGAAATATATTAATCTTCCAAACAATATGTACAAACAAAGTTGCTAACTTTGGATAAATTGGACATGCTCATAACCCATCATCACAACTAAAGAACAAATAGAGACAATGCTCATACAACAACTAAGTGGTAATCAAACTACTACACAAAGTAAACCAAAACCAGTGTAATTTTGCTAGGATCACCATTATTCAACATGCTCAAAAGATATCACATACCTACAACTACATTTCCTTCATAATGAAATGCATACACATTTTCTAAAAGTGAAGCCACCATCCTCTCAATTAAAACAATATAGCATGACATCAGAAGGCCTCATCATAAATATAGGATCACAGAGAGCAAGTTCACACTAAGAAGTACCTACATTTCCATACTAGTCCCATGCCATTTTAAAGAATGCAACTACAACCTCACACCATAAAAACTTAGCAGGCATCAGAACCACTTTGAACTCTACCATTCCATAAAGAGGTCGGATAAAGCTAGGGCCAAGTAGTGTCATATTTCACGATTCACTATTCCTAGCTACTTATCCCACCCATGCACAAAAGAATTAACAAATTGTTGGGATTTAATGATCATATAACTATTATAAACGAGTAAACGTAGTGAAAAGATGTCCCGTAGGGATCAAGTTTGATGTACATGAATTAACGCATAATTAAACATACAACTTTACTAACCTCTTGGTTTTGCTCGGTTGATCAAGCACGGATCTTGAATTCTTTCTTGAGTTGTATGAAACCCTTATAACAATTAAAGTAAATCACCTCTAAGGTTGCATACATAATACGTCTTTGCAAAACACTTGAATGCTAGTTCAAATTCACGGATGAAACTCAAGGTTTTGTGTTTTCTTGATTTTGGTCGAAAAATCCTAAGGGTTTTGGGTTGTGCCGATCAGCACAAGGAGGAGAAGAGAGAATTTGCTTCGAGCTCTAGGTTTAACAATTAAGGAAAATAATGATAGCCTAAACCTAACTTGGAGTCTAAGTAAACTCAAACTCCACTCACCTCTTTTGCATTGACTGACTATAAGCTCCAACATGGGCTTATGCCTCATCTGGGCTTATTTACTAAATAACTAGTCCATTACCAATTATTTATAAAAGTCTATTATTTATATAATGCGTCTAACGGTATAACTAACAACCGTTAATCATTTCGTGAACTACTAATTAATATAACTAATATATCTACTATAAATACATTAATAAAAGTGTTCCCTCGGTGTATACGTGTGTGCCCCCAATAGGCTCACATATTTCTAGCCATATAGTTAACGATTATAACTTGGTCACTACCAATATCTCCCACTTGTGAACGTCATAATCACAATAACTTTTACAAACAATGGTAAGAATCTAGTAACACGCCATTGCTCCTAGACATACCTGAGTGTGGTTTCATAAAACATCTCGATGTAAATGGTTTATAATTAAACATCATTTTGTTTCAGATACTTGTTAAACTATGAATATGGATCAAAGTCATTCCATAATGTTTAACTATTCTGTTTCTCATTATAGATAATATCAAGATTATCAAACGTAAACAAGAATCATCTTGACTTACTTTAGACATGGCCATGCAAGCATCCGATCAATTCAATGAGGGGCCCAATAGTATCTAACTCAAAAATACTTGGAGGAACAAATCTTATTTTGATTGCACGTGTCATTCATGTGCTTCATATCACTTTTGAAAATAGCTTTTATAACTACTTTATTCAGGACATCAAGAAAATGATATTCAGACATGCAAGGCCTACTTGCATCTCAAGTCTGAGGATGAGTAACATAATCACTTGTGAGATTCACCCAATGACACCGATCCATAAAGTTAATTCTCATAGGTTTGGGGTAGTCCAATATCCATAGCACGTGGATAACATGTGAGTTTGTCGGGAACATTCTTTAATATTCATTAGCAATTAATATTACCAATCACTCACATTGTCTTAATTCAACAATACTCGCGTACTGTTAATCGACAATGGACAAGTTTAGAGTAATAAATTACTCATGGGTTAAACATGCAAATAAATGACACACTTAATATATGAGTAAAAACATCATATCACGTATATTAAATCATCAAAATAAAAATCGTTTAACATCCTATTATCCAAATACTAAAAATAACAGATGTCTACATGAGACTACTAGCTAGACGAAGTCCAATACTCCTAGCATGATCATTATGCTTGGTACAAGGCAATGCCTTAGTAAAAGGATCAGCGATGTTGTCATATGTGTGAACTTTGAGAAGTCTAATGTCACCTTTTTTGATAACTTCTCGAATATAGTGAACTTTCCATGGATAACGTTTGGTACCTTTCTGAACTCCAGGTTGATTATAGCGCTAAAACTATCGCAATACATCTCCGCATGTTCTTATTAGTAGGAACGACTCCAAGCCCATCAATTAAACTTCTTAATCCAAACAACTTCCATTACAGCTATGTATTCAAATTCTGTAAAAGACATTGCATTAGCGCTCTGCTTAGCACTCTTCCAGTCTAAAACGCCTCCATTTAATGAAAACGTATCCTGTCTGAGACTTTGTGTCGCAGCGTCCAGGGCCTTGTATCCAAAGATCGTGCAACAAGTAACTCTGAGCTCTCCTTTGAGATTAACACCATAAAAGAAACATGTCTTTAGTATTCATGAGATACTTTAGAATGTTCTTTACAGCAATTCCAGTGACACTCACCGGATCTACATAAAATCGACTAGTCAAGTTGTGCTTAATGCAACATCGGCCTAGTGTGTCTCACTGTATACATGATAGATCCTACAGCCAAGTCATAAGGAACTCTTTGCATGCTACTCACCACTTCAGGTGTAAGGGGTCCTTGAGACTTGCTCAAGATTAGTTTCTCTTGCATTAGGATACTTCCACGCTTGGAATTCCCCATATGCAATCTTTTTAATATTTTTTCAGTGTATGCACTTTGACAAAGTTCAATTAACCGCTTTGATCTATCTCTGTAGATCTTTATTTCAAGGATGTATACTGCTTCTCCTAAATCTTTCATGGAAAAACACTTTTCAAGATAGGATTTTACATCTTGTAACATTAGAATGTTATTTCCCATGATCAATATGTCATCGACATATAAGATTAGGAATGCGTCCATACTCCCTCTAGCCTTTTGATATACACATGGCTCATCAAGGTTTTGAGTGAAACCAAATTTCTTAATCTCCTTTTCAAACCTTTTATTCCAGCTCCGTGATGCTTGTTTTGATCAATATATGGATCATTGTAGCTTGTATACTCATTTGGGATATTTTGGATTGACAAACCCCTCATGTTGCACCATATAAACCTCTTCGATTAAGTGACCATTCAAGAAGATGGTTTTTACATCCATCTACCAAATCTCATTGTCATAAAACGCTGCTATGGCTATAAGAGTCGTAATCTATACTACATTATAAAGGATTTGGGACTTTCTAGAAAAGGAAGTTTTAAAATTTTAAGACAAAAAACATTACTAAAAAAGGAAAATTATAAAATTAATGTAAAATATGAAAATTTAAGTCTCATTTAAACCATATAGTAACCCCCTTCAATAATGATATATTTTAATGCTAAATTTTTAAAAATAAAAGTGCTAATTTTTTACATTATTAATAATTTAGACGTTCTACTTTTGAAAAACATATATCTACTACGTTATAAAGTATATGAGACATGCTAAATATAGAAGGTTTAAAATGAAAAACATTTGCTCGCTACAAAAAGTCATCGGGTACCCGCCGCCGCATTGCGCGGGTACCCTTCTAGTAGCTTTAATGTCTACAACAGTTAATAAGGTTTCCTCATAATCTACATCGTAGGTTTGAGTATAACCCTTTGCTACAAGACGAGCTTTATAAGTGTGTACATTCCCATCCATGTCGGTCTTCTTCTTGAAGATCCACTTTTTAGGTCTCTTGGAAGCAAAATGTTGGAATTCTATGACGAAGATACTGATAAGAATTTAAAACGTACACTTTTAAGGGGTCATTTAACCCCTTAATAGCCCACTTTTATATCCGTTATTGCTTAATTTCGCTTTTTCCACTTTTAAGTCTCTTGGAAACAAAATGTTGGAATGATGCATATTTGGACGAAAAGGAATGAATATATGAAGAAAATGGCTAAGTCAAGATCGAAGACACTCAAGCTGCTGGATTTGAAGCTGACGGCGTCACTATCAAAGGGCGACGCCGTCCCTCTATACGTAATTAAATTTGTGACGGCTCAGTAGACTTTTTGCTAAATTACACCTGACGGCGTCAGGCTTTGAAGAGGAAGGGCGTCACTATGACTTTTCATCTCAGATGGCCTAGATCCAGATTCTGACGACGTCACTACTGAAGAATGACAGCGTCACACATATCAACTGACGCCGTCACAAGCTGATCAAGACTATCACAACATGCGCGTGAAGTAGCTGATACTGTTTTGGCCATAACTTTTGCATACGATCTCGGATTTAGGTGATTTAAAAGCCCACGCGACCGGAACGAGAAAATATAAAATTTGGTGAAAAAGTCTTTGTGACGCTATTACTCTATCGAGCTGACTCCGTCAACCTTTTCCGACAGAAAATCTGCCTATAAATAGAACATTATAACTTCACTTTTTGTAGGCTTAAAACCCTAAGTCCGATTTTATGGTTTAAATAGGTGTTTTTCCAACAACTTTGAAGGTTTCAATCACTCCAAAAATATCTTGTAATGGTTTGTTGATTATATCTTAATCCATATATTCAATTTATCATTATGTCTATCCCATGTTTGATTGATTTTGTGTATGCTTGCATATTTAACATGTCCGGCTAAATTTCTTGTGTGTTTGCTTAGATCTATGAAACCTAGTTATTAATTATTGATTGATTGGCTCTTATCTTAATTGTAATTGGCTTAGGATTGCACTAGGCCATCGTTGTATTTTTAATGCTTGAGTAATCTTTGTGAACTTTAGTTTATAACCTCCTAGCGTAATTGTAGGCTAAATATCCAAAGATAACCTTAGTGTTAGTTTATGAATCCTAGAGATCTCGTAGGCAATAACCTTAAGGTAATCTCAAAGAGTTAGGGATAAAAGCATACCCTACGACCTTAGAAAACACAACGCGTTAAGAATAAGGACGTCACAATTCAACCACCAATAAAAGATAACTAGGGAGTAATAGTATCTAGGTACACACATTTTTAATCATCATACGAGCACACATCAAATAGACATAGACTACCCCTTAGTTTAGATAATTAGATAAGTAGAGTAATCGGTAGAAGTACCAACCCCTAAATCCAAACCCCGAGATTTTACCCTTAGCTTTCTAAAAAAATATAAAAATATAAAAAATAATATTCCTCAACCTCAAACCTTAGTGTAGTACATCTCTCACTAGCATTCCTATTCTCCTAGAGAACGATATCAATACCCGAGGCCTACCCAATACTACACTACAATGATTAGGTTCACTGCCTAGGATGTTAAAAAACTTGCTCGACGAAAAGGAAGTTCCTTTGACCCCTAACGCGTTATACGCGCATCAAGTTTTTGGCGCCGCTGCCGGGGAGTAGAATAGCTAGTTAGATTTTTATCTCGTTTAGGTTCCCTTGCTTGATTCCTATCAAGTAAAAATTTTTTCTCATTTTTAGCTTCCTTGTAGTCTATCCCCCTTCTTAGTGTTTGTGTTTGTAAAACCCTTTTCATTTGTTGCTATGGCAAGTGATGTTGCATTTGAATCATTAACAAATGAGGAACAATTGAATTTCACAAATTGGATTGCTTTTTATTGTTCTAATGAATTTGTGAGT